>JAJJWX010003555.1:0-105868 GCA_023529315.1 Papaver bracteatum | reverse complement strand
CTCGCGGCTACCAAAGTGAAGGCGTGCAACAATCAATGGTTTCCCTCAATCCCAGGAGCAAATCCTGGCCGCCTAAGGTCTCCTCATGACTTTGGACCAAAACCTAGCTTGGTCACGCACCTGGCCAAGCTAGCCGGCTATGCCAAATATAACTCGCCATGGCAACTCATGTCGCGCTACCATCATCGACCTTCCTCCGGCGGCTACCAAAGTGAAGGCGTGCAAAAATCAACGGTTTCCCTTTAATTCCAAGTGAAAATCCTGGCCTCCTAAGTTCTCCTCACGGCCTTTGGCCCAAAACCCTAGATTGGTCACACACCTAGCCAAGCTAGGCGCTTCATCTTAAACACATCTACGCCATATTGCATATCACCATCTTTGAGCTTCCCCTCCTCCATAGCTACTATTACGGTGCTGCAAGTGTTAGCATAATGATGGCGCGTTACGAGTTGCCGAGGAGCCAATCGAATTAAAGCGTAATGGCGCATTACAAAGCTATAATAGCGGTATCTTGTATAGGCGTTAAGTGTCGAGAATGACATGACCCTACGGGGGCTAGTGAAGCAAAAAGGTAGCGCTTCTTTGTAAAGACACCTGGCTAGAATTAAGCTTATTGACCGACACAATGAACTTCATTGAGGTGAAGGCAAAAAAAGCCAAGTGACAAATGCAACATCGATGTTTGGCATTAAGGCATATCTAGTGAAGTTGAGTTGGCCCAAAAATCAAGGATGATGCTAGTAGAAATGAAATAGACTGAGTGGTCTATAACATTGGTTCAAGGCTGGCCAAAGCTTGAACAATGCAAGCAGTTAGTAATGCAAGAGTTACGTTGATGCATTGTCAAAAGCGAATTGGCGTAGCGAAGCATATATGACACACAAGTAACTAGAGTGAGCTTAAGGAGTTGGCCTCAACAAGTAAAGCCTAAAGAGTGTCCGTGCATTAACTTAGAGTAATAAAAATGTAGGGCCAAGAGGGATGTACGTTGGCACAAGGCGAATCCGTAGGCCAAGACAAGTGGCGCAAATAAGGCTCAAGTGACGGTTTACAAGTTGGTTACGAGCTTCACAAGCATGCCAATGATCGTGATGAAGAGGAACGGTTATAAAGGAGTTTATAATCGTGGGATAAGAGTTTTAACTGCCAAGAGAACCAGGTGTTGGACGATTGAAGTGCAAGTTAAAGGAGACCGGCAGATTGGCATAGTAGTTAGCGGTTTATGAATCGCTCCCAAGAGACAGATGGCTGTCTCTAGCGTGTAACGGTTATGCCGCAGTTTGGCCAAGCAAAGATGATGTATAAATAGTCCTAAGGCATGGGAAATTCGGCAGCCTAGCCTGTGTGAGTAAGAACTAACATATGTGAGAGTGTAGATTGCATATGTGAGTGAGTAGGAGGATTTTGTAAGACTTAGACTTGGTTCAAGGTAGTGAACAAGTGTTTGATCCTAGTGGGCAAGTTTTGTATTTCTTCCCTTTGATGCAATAAAAAGAATTGATTGTGTCATGTTCTAAGTGTTCTTGGTTGGCTGATTGTTGTTGGTAAAGTATGGCATGAATTGGGTGCATTATGGGGTGCATTTGATGAGTTTAGAAAGTGAAAGAAGGTTGTTAAGACTTCCGCTTTTAACTAAAGTGTTGGCTGTTTGCAAAGGTGCAAACTTATAAGGGTGAAGTGCAAGTGGGTGAAGCTTTATTCACAAACCATTGTGCTTCGGGTTACACTTTACATGAAAAATTCCTAGGCGTTTGAAGGTGTGACAATTGAATATCGAGCCGTGTTTGGTGTATGAGTTCAAGTGTATTTGTTGGATAATACACTAGTGATTCTTTCCCTCTAAAGCTATTTTCCCTGAGCAAGTAAGTGGCGCATTATTTTGAGAATATTGCATTAGAAATGAGTTCTAATGGCATGATGATCGACGAAGAACTACCGGCACGTTTGATCAACCAGGAGTATGGCGTAATCTTGATGATTTTGTCATAGACATGGGTGTGATAGCCTTGTAAATCCTCTTGTTTAGAAGATAAGGGCAAATAGACCTACTTGAAGGAAGAACATCAGATTGGTTTAAAGAATTTGACGAAAGGGTTGGTGTAGTCGAGGACAAGGTGTCCGATGCAACCTTGTTGAATTGCGAAACCAATGCTGAAGTGACTGAATTGAAGGTGCAATTTAGTGACATAAAGACCATACTAACAAACCATGTGAAGAAAATGTCCGAGAGAAGTGGCAAGCATTCGCGGGTTAATCGAGAACGGCATGTTTGTAGGGAAAACGTGCATGGAGAAAGCTCAAGTCGAGTCTCAGAGCCAAATTTACGTTGGTTCCAAATGCTAGAGAAATTGAGAATTTCTTGTATGACGTTGAGGCATACTTTGAGGCAAATGGAACTAGGGAAGGACAAAAAGTAACTCTCGCAGGCAATTACCTTGGTGGTGATGCAAAGGTTTGGTGGAGAACTATGTTTCAAGAAGATGAAGCGGATGGTTATACCAATCCTATGTCATGGGATGACATGAAAGAGGGACTAATAGATGTCGATTCTGGCGAACAATGGTGCTTGGTATGCAAGAGAAAGTTTACGTAGGATGAAAATGACGGAGTACACCACATGCCTATGCTGAAAACTTCCTTGCATTGGTGCAAGAAGTGCGTGGCATGAGTGAAGAAGATCAGATGTTCCAATTTAAGGATGGGCGCAAGTTCAAGTGTGATTGCTTGAACTTAAGAAGCGCAAAATCCAGAGTATCCAAATGGCTATTCAAGTGGTAAGAGGACTTACTTAGTTGCTAACGACTAAAGATGTGCAAAGTTGTGAAGGTGAAGCCAAAAGGAAGGAAAAATATGTAGGTAGTAGCGCAAGCATGAACCGAAGGAGGATGAAATATTCCCTTGCCCTAGTATAGGGGATGTTTCATTTGCAAAGGTTTACATTTCACAAGAAGCTGTCCACTCAAAGAACAACTTAATGTATCGGATGAGAATGACTATGGGGGTCATTCTAGCAAGACTCGTGAAGGCCTAAGTGAAGGTTCAAGGAAGAGACCACGCGGAGAAGTCGTTTATCACTTCGACAAAGTAAGAAACTAAGCTAAGAACAAGAGTGAGTGTTGTTGTCTCCATTGGCGACACTTTAATGCCAAAACAAGAGTGTTTGTGGCCTTGTTTTATGTTAGCTTTAGTTGTTGGTTGTTGCAAACTCTGTGTGTAGAGTTTGGTTGTACATACTTTTATTTGAGTCTTCAAGTTTGTATATACTTTGCTTTGGTGTAAGCAAGTTGCTTTGTTAATGAAGTTTTAGCTTCCAGAAGAGATCAGTTGATGATCAATCATGTAATGGTACATGGTCTTGTTATGTAAGAGCAGTAATGAACGAGGGTGTTTTCGTTTATAAAGCCTTGCCTCTTTATTTACGATGTAAAACTAGTTCATGGGGAGATGCTGCAAGTAGCATACTTAGCCTAACGTATGCAATAGCAAGACAAGTTGAAAAGCTAATAAGCAAAGCATAGGACAAGGGTCCTAGTTGGTGGAAAAAGTGATGTTGTTGTTTGGGAATTGCAGAATAGCACGGCATATAGAAAATGACGGTGCAAGCAATGCAACAAGTAAGAAATCACTTCATCAGCAAGCATGAGTTGGGTAGAACTCATGGCCTTAGAAAGAAACACACACTTTCCAGGCAAGTAGCAATGCGGTTCAAAGAAGTATTTGGAGACGTATTGGCTTTGAAGGCGTAGCATATGGACAACTAAAGGGTTAGCTAATGATATGTCCAAAGAGATAGTTAGTCATGATTTTAAATGGAGTTGTGCAACTCAATAGTTTTGTTGCATGGAAGTTAAGAAAAGAAAACTCACCATTCTAGTTCGGGTATGCAAAATGGCATAAGTATAGAGTTTATACTTGGTGGCTACATTCATAGAAATGAGTTCTTGAATGTTGTTTGCATAATCGAGTTTGGCGAGGCATGAAGTGTTGAATTCGGGTGTCTAATGCAAAGGGAACCCCTATTCACTTTATGACGTGCTTAATGAAGAGCGCGGAGAACATTTCAACGGAAAGTTCCTAACAAAATTGATTGAAAATGAAGCCAAGTCGTTTATAAGTCCTTATCACGTTGAGTGAGATGCAAGAGGCGAAGTCGGGGAAACGATAGCAATAATCATGGTGATCAACTTGAGAAGAATCATTCAAGTCATACACTTAGACACAAATGATTCAAGGAGAAATTCAGGCCAAAATTTGGAGAATTGGCTGAAGAATTTCAGATTTGCATTTGGGTATTGATCATGATTTGAGTAGCAACGTAAGCGTAGTGCACGACGTCAAGAAGTGGCTCAAGTATATGAGATCAATGGCAAAGCAAGAAAAGCTAAGTGATGGCATGTAGTACTAGGCATAAAGTTTTGGTTCAAGGAATGCTAAATAAGGTTGTTGAATTCTGAGTGGCTCAGAAGTGTACAACCGCCGAAGAACAAGTATGTTAAGTATATTGGTTGCGTTCAAGCGAGGGCGTTGAACGGATTAGGTGGGGAGGTCTATTGCGATGCTGCAAGTGTCGCATAATGATGGCGCGTCCACGAGTTGCAGGCCAAGTCAGAGTTCCGCCGTAAATGGCGCATTACAAAGCCATAATAGCGATATCTTGTATAGGACCGTTAAGTGTCGATAATGACATGACCCCACAGGCCAGTGAAAGCAAAAAGGTATCGCTACACTGTAAATACATTTGTCTAAGGAATGAAGCTTATTTACCGACACAATAAGGCTTCATTGAAGTGAAGGCAAGACAAGGCCAAAGTGACAAATTCAACATGCGATGTTGGCATTAAGGCATATCCGTGAAGTTGAGTTGGCCCAAACTCAAAGGATGGTGCTAGTAGAGTGAAATAGACTAGGAGTGGTCTATAACATTGGTTTAAAAGGCTGGCCAAAGCTTGAACAATGCAACGAGTTAATAATGCAAGAGTTGCATTATTCTTGTTGTCCAAGCGAATTGGCGTAGCGAAGCATATATGACACCGCGAGTAACTAGAGTGAGCTTAAAAGAGTTGGCCTCGACAAGTAAAGCCTAAAGAGTGTCCGTTCATTAACTTAGAGTAATAAAAATGAAGGGCCAAGAGGGTTGTACGTTGGCACAAGGAAGAATCCGATTAGGCCAAGACAAGTGGCGCAATAAGGCTCAAGTGACGATTACAAGTTGGTTACGAGCTTCACAAGCATGCCAATGACTCCGTGATGAAGAGGAGCGGTTATAAAGGAGTTTATAATCATGGGAGAAGAATTTTAAATGCTAAGAGAACATGTGTTGGACGATTGGCGCAAGTTAAAGGAGAAACTGGCCAGTTGGCATAGTAGTTGTAAGCGATTTATGAAACTGCTCCCGAGACAGATGGATGTCTCTAGCGTGTGTAATGGTTATTGCGGTTTGGACAAGCAAAGCTGCTGTATAATAGTCCTAAGGCATGGGAAATTTGGCAGCCTAGCCTGCAGTGGGAGTAAGAACTAACATATGTGAGTGTAGATTATATGTGAGTGAGTAGGAGAGTTTTTAGAAGACTTAGACTTGGTTCAAGGAGTGAACAAGTCATTTAAGTCCCCCTAGTGGGCAAGTTTTGTATTTCTTACCTTGATGCAATAAAAGAATTGATTATGTCATGTTCTAAGTGTTCTTGGTTGGCTGATTGTTGTTGGTAAAGTATGTCATGAATTGAGGTGCATTATGGGGTGCATTTGATGAGTTTAGAGAAGTGAAAGAAGGCTGTTAAGACTTCCGCATTAACCTAAAGTGTTGGATGTTTTCAAGGTGCAAACTTATAAGGTCAAGTGAAAGTGGGTGAAGCTTTATTCACGTAACCATTGTGCTTTGCCCGGGTTACACTTTTGTGAGAAAATTCTAGTGGTGTTTGAAGGTGTGACACTGAAAGTGGAGAAGGAGATCTGACAATCAACGGTTGCTGATCAATCAGGAGCAAATCCTGGCCGGCTAGGTCTCCTCACGACATTGGATCAAAACCCTAGCTTGGTCATGCACCTAGCCCAAGCTAACCACCATATGCTCATAGTAGGTAGCAGCTGGCATGGCCAAACCTAGCCCCGACTAGCCCTTCGTGCCAAACACCTGTCTTGGCCCTAGCTATACCGGTCACTATGCCAAGACGGACGCCCTTGCCTTGTCCCTAGCCATGCCATGCACCCATGGCAAATCCTTGTATGTGCCTAAGCCACGCAAGGCATGCCATGCCAACCTAATTGCGCCAAGGAATGCCATGTTATCTGGTCATTCACAGCCATCCCTCTAATTCTTCCACTTGTTTTTCTTTCGGGCTGTTTTCTCCTCCCGGAACGTGTTCAAAACCTATATATCCCCGCGTAAAGATATAGGAAATATCTTTCCGAATTGATTTGAGGGGAGAACCACAAAATCTAAAAGTCAGACTAGAATTGTACTAAACGATTCTAGTAAAGGCGCTAATTAGTTTCTAAAAACAAATGCGTTTGGCCATCAACGGCTATCCTTCATCCCGGGGAGCAAATCCCGCCGTCTAAGAATCACCTCACGACTTTTGGCCCTAAAACCTAAGTTTGGCCACGCCAAACCATGGCATGCCAACCTAGTCGCGCCACCATATTGGCCTTCACTACCAAAACGAAGGCGTGCAACGATCAATGGTTTCCCCTCCTCTCGAGATGCAAAATCTCACCACGAGGTCACCAAGCTAGCAAGTTTCTCGAGCCTAACTTGCCAAGCCAATAACAACATGCAACATGTTTTCCAAACATTCAAAACATCCAACACAAACTAGGGATCCTTTTTGGGTATTGGTTTGGCCGGTTTACAACATGCGGCGTACACTACGCCTTTCATAAGGAAGTGTCATAAGGGTGAGGCGGCTTAGTAAATACGGGAAGTTATGTGGAAACGTTCATGGGACATATAGTTGTGCGTTAATAACTTTATGGAACATCAATTCCATAACGTTACGTTTCATGAAAACCGGTTCATGCGTTAAACACTTTATGGAACATCAAGTCCATGCATACGGTTACCACCTCCTCCCATTTACTTCCCCACTCCTTAATGAGACCGGTTACATTTCTACTTGACTTGTATAAATAGGTTTTACTTATTTCCATTTGAACAACAAGTTCATTGGACAAGAGAACACTCGTAATACTTACTTGCTATCTATCCTCGTGAGCTCTCTTACTTTTCGATAACAAGTCGTAGTAACCTGAACTACTCTTCCGAATCAACTATTACGGTCTCCCACTTTTCATGCTTCCCTCCCCAAAACCAACCCATTCTTCTCCACTTTGTGGTCAAAGCAAAATCTGAACGACCATTTCTTGGTTTAGGCCGGACTTGTACGGATTTGATCTCTCGGATCTAAGTACTCCCTTGCGGTACATTGTTTATGGTTTAAATCAAGTTTACCTTCTCACCCGCAATTCTAGAAATCGGTAGAAACTATTTTCACCTATAAACACTTATCAAAGAATATTCCACAAAATATTATTGTCGGCACGAATGTATACTAAATTTACAATGCCGCAAACTTTAAAAAACATACAGTTGACAATAGAATTCGTGATTTAAATGTCAGCATTACAGTTTATTTATCGGGCATGCCGTCACAATCCTGACATTTCTCCTCTATTTATTGAGAACGCTGGCGCTGTTTCAATTTGGTAATAATTTTCAGTTCATTTACAAATGATCCATCATCCATGTACAGGCACATGCAATTGGTGGTTAATATGTTGTCAATTCGTAAACTAAAAATTTGACATCATTTTGTCTATCTTGGTCTTTATAGAAATTATTTGGTGCAGTACAAAGAAAAGTGTATCTACAAAAAATTGGCGTTAACGGAGCTCACAATTGTTTTTCAAGTAGCCAATATACATTTAGAATTAATTTTTATGTAGGTCATAGGATGGTTGAGGAATTTGACATACCCAACCTTCCCTATTTTCAAGATTTTGTTAATGAAACCCTAGACCTTTTGTTAAAACAGCAACGAAGCCTTGCCTAAACCAATTGTTCTTAATTTGAAGCATAATTATTTACCAATTTTTGATTCGAATTCAAATCCACATTATTTTACGAACCCCTACATGGTACTGCTATCACATTCACATTCTATGTTGCATTTTTTTTAAGGTATCATTCTAAGATGTTATCAGAAGAAATTCAAACTGCAAGAACCATATATTTGGACCCCAACTGAAGGTTTGCAACTGTATATTATATATGTTACAGATTTTTGATTTTCCTAGGAGTTCTGTCAAATGCGATTTCTTTGCAATAAGAAGTTCAAGTGCGATGATGACTATTACAACCAATTTTTCACAGCCGCATATCCAAGATTTCAAGACATGGGTGGCAAACAAAATAACACACAACAAAAAGATTAAGCCAAAAAAAAAAAAAAAACACTCCACTGCGTAATATATTATTATAATGCTAAATGCACCTAATGGTATCCACAAAAATACCTTATGTGTAATATGAGTACCAAAAAACATTGTATTCTTCCCAAAAAAAACAACTTCAACTTGTTATAAAAACACCACGCTGTGTTTCAATACCTTTAGCAGGGTGATAATAATCATCTCGTGCTAATAGCAAAAGCATCTCGTTCAATATATGTTAGTAAGTAGTTTAAATTTCAACCGCATTATGACACGGTTTCTGCCAACAACTTTTCACTATATCCATATATGAAAATGCTTCTCAACGGTAGCCAATCAGTGATCTTAAACATTTAGGGAATCTTCAATCAATGTAAACTTTAGGGAATCTTCCAAGTTCTAATAAGTGTAAATATTTAGGCCAATGAGTGATCTTAAAATTATTGGGTGGTGATGTTCACAAAATCGATAATTTTATTTCAATTTACTTGATCGAAAATACGGATTGGTTTTTCATGCCAAAGGTCCCGATTGGATGTTAAATTCAACTATTTAAGCATCTAAAATCACTAGTCCTTAGGGTTATTGTGCGCTGCCGACATATATTCACTAACCCACAACATACGGAACACAAAAGCTATCAAATTGAACCAAATACATTTTATTAAACACTAGTTACGTAGAAATAATGGACACCTAATCTATTAATTTCCCATGCAAAACGAAATATACTAAGCCCCCAAAGTTTGACATGAATCCTATTCTTAATTTAGGTCAAAATTACAAAACTAGATTGAGAAAAAATGGTACCTGTAATTGTAGAATCAACACTAACGATTATCAACAGATTCGACAGTGGGATGGAAAGTGTTTAGGGCATTAAAGAAACCCTAACACTAATTGTAGAAAATATGGATGGAAAGTGTTTAGGGCATTTTGATGGTATTTCTTTCCTTTTTTGTTTGTGGTTTTGTTGGTTTCACTGCTGCGACAATGGTGTTTCTTTGGCTTTGGGTGGTTGTATTTATAGTCTTCCTTTATCTTGTTTGGTCAGTTTCTATTCAGTTCATATATCATGTATTACATTTCACCTTTCAATAAATGTTTAATTTATCGATAAAAAAAAAAAAAATTCAAGACAATAGTAACTCAAATTAATTTTTCCAGAAGTTGATCAATTTATGAAATTTTTTGACCGAGTTTGGTTGTTCATAAGAGTTTTGGGTTTTCTTGTCCATTATTATTGTCTCGATATGTAGGGAGATAATTTTTTTACTCGTAAAGAATTCGGTTGGGCTTTTAGGATGCACCTAGGATGTACAATTTCTTTGGGCTTGAAAAATTAGACCTATCAAAGTAGAGATATTGAAAATCAAGGGGTCTCACTTATGCACCTTTGTTACCCGTTGGCTCCACCACTTATTGTCCCATAGAATCAGATGACATCTGTTGTTGTTCATTGAAATATTTGTTTTATATAAAATTTTATATTTCTCTAATTTGATTGATTTGTATCTTAATTGAATCATTTCTTCACGGTTCCATATTAGTTGTAGTACAACTTATTCTTACTAAAAATTTGATCCAATCAAATGGATTTGGAGTTTGCAAACATTTATGAAATCGTTAAAACGAAAAGGAAACTAAAAGTTCACAGGTAAATGAAAAGCATTAGCCTTGAGTGCTTAGCATTGCATCAGTCCGTTAATATATATTTTTTTTGAACGAATGAGGAGGTATCAAAGTTCCAAACCTGATTGATTAGTAAAATATAATTACATAACATTCAATTACATCCAGAATTGAAATACATGATTAATACAACAATTTTGAAACGTAAGATAACCAAAGCCAAAATCTGCATCAAATCAGATAAACCGACGGAGAATTGAAACATTCTAATGGTTTATCACCATTTTGTTGGATACACTCGCGAGAAGATATGATGTTTCCATAAAAGAAGTAATATGCCCAAATTCAACATCAAATTTCGTAATCTCTATACATCACATCCGTAGATGGTGTAGTGAAAGATTGAATAAAATCTCAAGCCCCTCGGTATGATAAAATCGAATGTATAGACTTGCATATGTATAAATGAAACATACTACAATATCAATTGCTATAATGAAATTTATTTTATTTAAATATGTACTCCTCCGTTCCACCCTACTAGCGTTGTAGGGTTTTTTCCAATGAGATTAAGAAATATCGGAGAAGTAAATCTTCCCAATTCTACCCATATTAATTCATCTTTTAAAAATTTTAAATGACCTAATTTTTAGTTTTAAATTCTTGGAAAAGTTATCAATCCCATAGTGATTTTACTTAGGATGTACTACCAAATTCTCCATCAATTTAAACGCAATAAAAAAATATAGTAAATTTAAATATTTGATACTTATTACAATAAAAATTAATGATATTGTGATTCCAAAATATGGGCAAATCAGTGAGAATATGGGAAAAATACTAAAACTATCATCTATTTTGGAAACACAAAAAAAACCCTAAAACATCAAGTAAAATGAAACAAGGGAGTATTACATAAGTAATTCTGCTAGATCTTAAACTAGAATTAAAATCCGGTCAGAAAATAAGAAGATGGTTGAGAAAGGAAAAACAAGGAATTTGAACCAGCCGGGTTGTCCCGCCCAATAGAGTGGGGTGGGTCTCACCCTAAAAACCCTCCCCTACAAAACCTCCGAACTCACTCCACTACTCAATCTACTGGAAAGATCCCGCGTATTCAACCCAAGGATGTCTATCATCTCGATGGCATATAGCTTTATCACATATCCACCTATCACTCCAGTACGATATATTTACCATATATTAATTGGATGACTGTGGATGCTCTTAGATCCTGGGTTTAAAATATTTGGTATGGATGGATTTAGATCCGAGAACAGGTACTGAAGCTCAAAAAGAGGTCCAAGTAGTAGATCTATAAATTCAAGTGAAGTGCATTTAATTTAATACCTTAGATGTGCTGTTGTATTCATGAGTGTATGTATAGGGTGTAATAAAAGCATTACCGGCCAGAAGCATACGGCCAATACAATCGCGTGTAACGTGCCATGTGTCGTCTTTATCTTGTGCCAAAAGATTTAAGCGTCTTTGTGCCGTGTTGTACTTTACTAGTCAAAAGCTAGGCATGTACGACACCGCAAATAGCGATGTTGTAGATCTTTGTACACGTCTTTAGCTTCTGCGATGATATAAATAATTTAAAATCAACACGATGGTATCGTTAAGTGGACGTTATTAAGAATCTAATAGGCAACATATCATTTGAATTTTTCGGTAAAATCAACAGTTTATTGATAAAATAAATAACCCATCAAATATAAGAATTGGATCATTATCATGTAAATTAATGTTCTAGACAAATATAGGTAACGACATTATAACAACAATATTGGAATATATTTTCCAAATATTTAGGTATTATATGTGTTGTTATAAAAATAAGTCAGCATAAAATGTCAAAAATTAGCTAGAATAGTGACTCTTTTGTGAAATATACACAAAATATGATGTATTATGCCTTGTTATATGGTGTACTTGTGCATGCTATGACGTGCTTTCTTAACGTGTTGTGATGTGCCGTGCCACGTGTTAATCCGTGCCGCGTGCTGTGCTGGGCTACTGTGCCAATTAGTCAAACCCAGCACGTCCCATTTAACTAACGTGTTGTGCCGTGTTGGGCTAAGTCACGTGCTGGGCTGGGCTGTGCTCAACTTTTAGCATGCTGGGCTGGGTTGTGCTCATGCTGGCACAACCCAGTTTACACCTATAAGTGTATGTGCTTTTGTCAACTAAGGTCACGTACACCATTTGTTTAGATACTAAGCAGGCTTAATTCGACCAACCACTGTTCCTTTGCTACCCACAACATGTCTCATGATATTCATGTATTTCAACATAGGGACGAGGAGGATAAACAAACTGAATATATCACTGTTATAAAAAAGGTGGTCTTTGTCTCCTTGATCAAAGAGTCAATCGGTGGACAGTCTCTACCAAAAATTGTCATCCCGCGGTCGGAATCGTCCGGATCGTGTTTGACTTGGACGGCTGAGAATGATAGTTGTGTTTTGATTAAATTCCAAAATTCACGAAACCAAGCTCTTCAATAAAACTCGGACAAGTTTTACCATATCTTCACGAAACTAAAATATCGTATCTCTATTGCGTGATTAAACTACGACGTGATTTTGTATCCGTTTGGTTTCGGTCTTAGTGTATAATCTGGGGATCAATTTCGGACAAACCCTAGAATTCTGTTTGTGTTTGAATGTTTGATTTTTCTTTCGATTTTGTAGCCGTGGAGTAATTAATTCTTTCGTAGGTTATTTCTGTAACTATTGTAATCTCTTTCCTCTTTGATCTATGTTATCTGTGTTGGATTGTTTGTATTTTTTGGACGACTGGACAGTTACTCATAACACGACTAGAAGAGCACGAGATCATTACGAGGTACTAACGGGGAGAAAGAAGGTAAAGTTGGATTGGGAGGAAAAGAAAAACAAGGTAAACATGTATAACCCTAGAATTTTTTTTGCAAGTTTTTTTTTTCTTCTTCTTTTGATTGTTGTAGGTTAATGTTGTTAGTTTATTAACACTCAGATGATAACCAGCTTCGATCCATTCTCTCTTCTCTTCTATACTCGGTGAGAGGCACTACCACCACAGCCCAAACTCATTACTGCACCTTTCGTCTCACCTCAATCAATTCCTTCTAATATCCACGCCAGGAAATTAAGAACATAAATCTAGTAGCCCAAACAAGATGTCCAAAGAGGAAAGTTTAATTAACGATTATATAAGGCAAAAATACCACGAAAAAAATAATCATTGATTTCCTTCTTCTCCGATGTAGTTCTCTTAATTTAATATTGTACTGATTGGGTTTCTTGATTTTTTCCGGGTTTTATACGAGGTCGATTAGAATCGAGAAAGATGCGTTGCTTTTTAGAGTTGTTGTAATCGAAGTCATGCATCGAAAAGATTAGGTATTAAAATTTATTAGTTTTTCTTTTTCTTTTTTTGGTTTGGATTCTTTGGAATTTGATTGATTCATGTCAAGTCTAGCCAAATTTGGAAGCCTAGCCACGTCCACCCTTCTTCTTCCGTTCTCTTCAGGGTTGAGAAACGATGGAAGGAGCAAAGATTAAAGTTCAGATTGATATACACCTCCGGGGGATTAAAATCCGAAATCTATAACTAAAAACGGCGGCACGGCAGAAGCAGACATTAAAGATTGTAATCCGAATATGCATAACACTTTTGGTGATTCAAATTTTCACTGAATGCCTGAAGTGGTTGGAGCACTTAATCAGGTATCACTATCGTATATTCGTATCTCATATATATAGTTTCCACGAATCTCACTATGGGTTTTCTAATACCCTGCTCCATGAGTGATGCCATCCATGGGAAAGTTACATCTCTGCAAAACAAAGTGCACATAGCCAACATCAGATAAGATAAACCAGCTCACTGAAAAATGGCTATGGAGTCACTGTTTTTTCATTGTCATCCCGTTTACAACCTAATGTGATTAAGTAGTGTATAATTTAGTATTTTCAGTGTTGGTTACATTTTTCTTCATAATATGTATAGAAGTTCTGAATTTTTGTTGTCCGCAATTCAGTGTATACTTTTCTTATATTAAATTAACAACAGAGTACTTGCGAAGACAATTAGCTCATCAATGGATCACACTGATTGATAGATTATTTTATTTATTTTTTTACCCCAAGACCCTGGAATTTGACAAACTATTCATACCAAACGTGTTATATCTACCCGTTTCTTATATCATTCAAAAAGATTATCTGTATTCAATTCATTACAAAATGATCAATTTGATTTCGAGTTTATATCGATAATACAAGTCAACAAATTATACCCTTATAGACTTTTGATTTTTCTATGACGATACCTAATCAACAAATTGTTTTTGTGATTTCAACGACGAAGAACTTACTTGGCCTTGATGATAACGTCTATGCCTTGTTGTGAATAAACATATTTTGTTTCGTATCAATAGATATCATATACCAATGAACTAACATCACCAATGTTTAGATACTTGGGAGTACCGTAAAGCTTGCCTATTGGCGATGCTAACCCATGTTTTTAATTATTTGTAGTGGATACACATATTGGATACAAAATGATAATAACCCAATGACTGTTTTTTGCGTGTCATTAGTAATATTATAGAACATTTAGCAGTTACACGTAGTCACAATGTTCTCGAACTTCGTAAAGAAGTACCAAGGTAATTAATGGACTGTCGTGGGTTAATTTTTTCTCATTGATGCTATTGTTTATCCTAATTGTCTTTCTGCAGATGGAAAAGAATGTTGGTGCTTGAAGAATACCTTCAAATGTAACAATGTCAACACCTCCCCAGTTGCCAAACTATGCACCTCTATCAACATTATTAGTTGTGATTAAATTAAATTTTAAAGAAGCACTGGACAAAGGTAAGAGCTATATTAAATTTAATTCAATCCCAAACAGTAACTTATACACGATAACCTGAGACCAAATTAGTTAACGACTTATAATATTACCGATTGCTTGTAGATTTATACTGGTCGATCAACTTTTAATATTGATAAAAATGTTGTGAAGGCAGTTTTGTATATAAGAGTTTCTTTACTAAGCTGAAATCCGGAAAACATCCTCCGCTTCCATCCAAATGGATTATACACGACAATGACCTATAAAATAGAACACACAACACCAAAGAGTTCCTAAAAGAATTGCAGTTTGTAGCTAAATATGGCGCAACCGAAGTAAGATGGGATAATGACTTAGGAAGCTTTTCCCACAAGACAAATCCAGGTGGTGGACAAAAACTTATGTTTAAAGGTGGGCACTGAAATAAAATGACACATGTCACTGCTTTATTAAGATCAAATGATGGATTAATATACATTTTATTTATTTATTTATTTTGTATACAGATGGTGTGAATGGATGGTGTGACATTTGTAGAAATAGATTTAAGGCATTGCACAAGATCAATTTCGGGTCTTTTGCGAAAAAGAGATTAAGTAAGTCATCCTTTTGGGAATCTCATCTCTTGATTCTTTCTTCTGCTCTTGGTTGTCCGAGAAGTCCGGAATTTTTTTTTGATTTTGTCATGATTGCATTATCTGATTGATTTTTCCACCTCCTTCTTCATCTTCTTGAATTGAATCTATGTTGTCTAAAAAGTACCTCACCATCATAATATGACGAGAATCACTCAGGCTCAACCCCAATACCACTATCAACAACAATTGATCACTGCAATTTGATAAAATTCATAAAGAAAGATATGTGTATCAAAGATTTATTGGGTATAAAGAATTATGTTTTGAAAGCAGGTATGGATGTTAGATTGGTTATTTGTATTTTTTTGTTTGTGGATTGATTTAAGTTTTGTGGTTTGCAGGTACCATCGAAAGTGCAGTCGATAGATTTTGTTCTTCAGGTTATTTTCTATGACAGGTGAAGTTGAAAAATTCTAGGGTCTTTTGTTTCGTATGATGTAAATATATTAATTTTTTTGATAATAATTCAACTCTGATAGGTTTACATACACTATTTTTTCTTCTCCTACGTCTTCTGGTACTGAATGCACTGATGTCGATTGTTCTTGGATAGAGCAATGTAAATATGTGAGTTTACTTTTGTCTGTTTTGGGTTAGTTCTTCAATTTTGATATGCATAAACGCATTGGATCCCTTGGTTTCCTGATTTGACTATGCTTCCGTTAATATTATTAGGGTTTCGTGATATACCTTTTCAATAAAATCACTGCTTATATTCTTCTCTCTATTCTCATCCTCTCTCTTTCTTTCGCACGATATTGGTTATGATCCTTATTTTACTTTGATTAGCGGTTTGTTTAATTTATTTTTGCAGGTATAATTTAGATAATTAACCAAACTAAAATGCACGCACTCCATCCTCATTAATTTTTGTTATGATTTTATAGCTAAACAATGACAATGAACAGCATACCACGACAACTTCAATATTGTGTCCAGTAAAACTTTCTTTCAGATTCATGCTTTTGATTCAGGGTTTGAAACCTAATACAAACCCTGTAATACTTGAACCATGAAACAGATGCGAAGGTTTGACTAAGGTATCTTTTAATTTTTTTAATTTTGGTGTTTTGGAATTTTATTTATTTGCTATAATAAATAACCAGGTTTTCGCCCCATGTCTATTGGACCTATTGGTCAATTTTAGACATGATGGTAAATCAAAACGATCCAAATTTTAGATGTTCATTGGATGTTTAGGTTGTTTGATGATAGCATAGGAGTACAGTAGCTTATATCTAGAATTTCGATATACTTTTTTGCAGGGACATGCCCTTGAAAGATCAAGGATATGGTTTCTATCATGGATGGGCCCAAGAGAGTTGTGCATACAGAGGTCGGTATGTATACCATTCCAACAAAGAGACACAATTCTTGAAGAGGTGAATTTAGATAAATTGCTTTATTGGGGAAATAGTCACCTCACTCTCAAATATAGTTATAAAGCTGAATTACTAGTTTTGAGTTACATCTTGGCCTTATTTTCATGACAATGATGCTAACAGATTTGTTTTTTTGCAGAGGCCTTAACAAGAATTACCTCCGATTCATGCCTGGTAAACACCATTCTATATATATTTAAATTGTCTTAACTAAGTTACATTGATATTATCTACACTATATGATTTAATATGAATTAGGTGTGAAATAGGAATAAAATCAGACTATATATTTTAAGTCTTGATTTGTAAGATTATCCGGATCTAACCTTTTGAGCTTGAAAGAAATACCTAATATCATGACAAAGAAATACTAATATCCATGATAAGCACATTGAACATAACTAAGGCTACAGAACCACATTTTTGTATGTATTCATGGATATGTAGACAACCCATGTTTTCTCCTTTCAATATAGCATTGGATCTTGGATGAGAACGAAGTAACTCTATAAGTCGCTTGATCTTGTTTTAAAAACCATCTCTCCTTTATGGCGTGGTTAAAGATTAATGATTGAGTATGTTCAATCACAATTGAGGACCATTATTTATTAATACTTGGTAGTAGACTTGGAAGAATATTGGTTATGTATTTCTTTTTCGTCTACAAGGTCAAGCAAACTTAATTATTATGTAGATGTTCAAGTGAATTATGCATGGGATGTGACCAACTTATAAATATGTTGTTGATTCATGCTAATTTGATTTACAATATTATCATTGCGGTAGTTCAATTGGTTAATCATATCTGCTTTGTGAAGATGAATTCAAATCCATATTTACTATTTAGCTATGAACAAGACAGGTTTCTATAAAACTTATTAAGTCCATGCATGGCATTCTTGGTAATATCTTTACTTTATCTTTTGATAGTCTCAGCTTCCAATGTTGAGTTGTTTTGTGCACTCCAATAGTCATTTTTTAAATCAAACGGTTTCTTAATATTCACAGCTTCCCATGTTTTTTAATATTCATGACTTGACAAGTTTGCAACTTTTTTCCATTCATCACAAGTATATAAATTAGTTTAGCATCATCTTACTCGGATGTAGAAAGCCGCTATAAACATCGGTCGGTTATGCTGATCATTTCTATCACAACAGATTTGTATGGATAGTAACCTTAAGCAACTCCGCAAGGAATTTCATTGATCTTCTCATCTTCATAAGCTAAATCATGAATGATAGAGCTGCGAGAAAAGTATAAAATTTGTTGCAAACTACTACACTTAATTATATTAAATCCCAATTACATTAAGAAATGGTACTATTGTCTTAGCTCGATGGAAGAGCACATGGTTCTAAATCATGCCAGTTGGGGTTTGACTCGTAGATGGCATTGTTATTTGAGTAGTAAAATAATGAGTGACTATTATCACTTTTAAGTTTTAACAACACCCATTTATTTTTCTCGCACATTTTCTAGCCATTTTGTGAAGTTACCTAACTTGTAAAGACTATGGGAATTGTAAAGGTTGGATAAGTTGTGTAATCAGCAAACTTGATGAGAATGTCCTTAAATGGAAACTTTGATGGAGATTTTTTGCGTTCAATTGGGAATTTTTTATGGACGATTTCAAGAAAAGGTGATTTAATTTAAATTTATTTTTTGACAAGACATCCAGCTACTACAGATAGGAAACCTAAGATTCTAGATGTTCTTGATTAATAATCTAAGTGCATTTTCTAATGCTAACAAACAAATCTTAATATAGATTTTACACTACAAAGAATTTATTTATCTATTTTGTTTAATCAATATGAGGTGCAAATTGTAGATTTTACACTCAAGAGAAAACTTCACTACTATTTTAAAACATCATTGTAGATATTCATGAATAAGGGAGAGCCCGAGGATTTGATATCAATTGTGGATGATAAAGGGATTGTTGATACTCGCAATGGGAATTGTTGCACAACCAACACATGACTGAGAAGAAAAATGGCAGCAATAGAAGGAGTGGTGGCTTTTGATGCAACATTAGTTATGGATCCCAACTGAATTGGGTGAGTGTTAATTTACTTCTTTTAAAAGCATTTATGCAAGATTAATACTAACCTGATATCAGGTTTGAGAAAGATTGACGAAGCATGAGAAGTTATTTATGCATGTTAGGGGATGGGTAAGTTGACGTTCATTACTCTTATGGTCAGTCATGTGGAATTTTGTTTTACCCATTAAAATTCGAAGTGAAAAGAGTGTTTCCCTCTTGCCAACTTGATCGAATATGTTGTCATTCTTTTTTAGGAGAATATGCAAAGACAACAACAATATGAACCAGGAGATTAGGATGTAACACTATTTCATTAATAGCTCATTGCACACTCCTGATGCTGTTGATCACCCCATGACCAACTGGATGTTTCCGTAATTTGTGTAATGGAAAATTTTAACTATCAGAATCAGGATGCACATTCCTAAAATCAATCTCATGGAATGGTTGATCTGTGAAGGTGTGAGTTTACGTTAGCATAAAAATGTAATTATAAGGTGTATTTCAATATTGCCATCAATCTTTCAAAGACTTGGCTTAGAGGTATCTGTGTACTTCGATTTTTGTTTTCTTCTCTTATAGCTACTATTGTTTCTATTAAAAAATCGAGTACCGATGTAGATCTTGCTTCTATTCCACACTAAGACGAGTCGTCTAACCCAAGGATATGTCGTGAAATGGTAGCAAGTACCATCTGAATCCATGTCAGAAGGTTACGTATTCGATTCACGTCAGGTCCAATCGCCGATCCTACAAATAATTGAAGTTTTATTTTCTATTTTGGTTGAGATGCGCACTGTTGACTTTGTTACCTAGGTAGTTTGTATCTATGTTTTTGTTTGAAGCTAAATTGGCTATAGAGAGTTACCTTTCTTTTGGATGCAAAAACTAAGAAATTTCAGGGAGATTTAAGCAATCCCAACCATGATATTGGCTTAAGTTTCACAGTACAGAAAGAACACATGAAGTGATATTAAAGCTTGGCATCATGCTAGACAAGTTTGAGTAGTATTAATAAGAGAGATGCAATGGGGAAAATGTTTTTTCACGCAATAGTTAATAGGTAAGGCTCAAAATAAAATTGCTCACTACATTCGGCCCGGTATAATCGAGGTTCATCAGAGGGAGTGGGTATGTTTTAAATTTGGTTTTTTGTTGTTCGATTTATTGATAAGTCTTTATGAATAAATATTTATTTATTGAAGGATAAGATGAGAGGCACAGATTCGCAGAATCGATTAGAGCAAGACTTGACTCTAAAGTTGTAGGATTAAGTATTTGTAAACCTTCTGCTTCTTCCTATATAAACTCATTACCCAGTTACTTGATAGAATTAGGTAAAACTTCGATACTTAAGCCTTTAAGGTTGATGAACCATAAAAGTTTCGATTCTCCAATATATCTATTTAATGCTTCTAAATTTTGCACTAATTGAAATTTAATTAGCACTATGGAATACTTGGATCTTTCCATATAGTTAGTAGCTCTTTTTACCTTCGTATATGAGACGTTAATACACCTAACATATTTATAAGCTTTAATACCTCTAGGGAGAACCTGGATCTTTGTGAACTGGGATAGGTCCATAGTCTCTAAAGCTAACAATAAATCAGGTAGTGCTATCTCATCATTGTATAAAGATATATTAAGATACCCAAATCTCAAAGACATCCTTGACCTAATTAAACTATGTGCACTAAGAGAGTCCCAGAGTCTGTTAGGCTAATGATAGAATCAGTTAGTGGTATCTCATCATTATAAGAGATATTAATATTCCCAAATATCTCAAAGATAACCTAGGCCTAATTTCTACATCGTAGATAGTTAGTGTGACAATTTTTTCCATTTAGATTTTAGTTTATTTAAGTTTTTGCTAAACTAGCTCGAATTGGCGGTGCTTAGTAATTTATGCAGTTTTCTTTCATTTATCGAGCATAAAATGTTGCTTTGAGAATTATAATGCCATTTGATTTTCCTCGACTTTAAAAACACCGATCATTAATGTTTTGAGTTCCATTACATTTTTTTAATCTGTATCAACTATTCTAGCGGAAAATAAAAACTTAGTGTTTTTTAAAGGAAGAGAGTCAAGGCAGAGGTCGCATCAAATAATTATTATATTAGATGAAAACAATTCAGTTATTTCCATCAATATGAGCTCTAGAAGGCTCTCAAGGAGAATTATTTGTTTTAAAGATAGCGATAGGCTTATTTTTGAGAGAGAGTGAAAATCTAAAATCAAATATTCTATTATTTTTTTGCACACTAGACCATTCCAGGTTTCAAAGCTATCTTTCAAGTGAAGAGTGATATGTGTAGGAAGCAAAGAAAGATCTTGGTCAACAAAAATCACTAGACGTGATGCATACCCACTAATATTCTTCAAAAGTGCTTCGATTTGTTAAAACGAAGGTCTTTTCTTTCTTTCTTTTACATTACTTTTTTCACTTTTAATTATTTTTCGTTGGCTATTAAGAAAAAAAATCAAGTGGAAACAGTCCCAGGACTATATGCCAATCATCATCCTTTTGAGTGTCTAAATTTATAGCTAAGGTTTTCATACCCCAATGTAGCTCGGTCAAGCTTCAAACATGTGATCCTCAATAAAAAGGTATTACTAAGTTGCTTTGGATCCTATTTTTCCTGTCAAAAGTTTTCCCGTAGGTGACCAAATATATTAATTATGCAGGAGTACTATAATTTAAAGACGGAGACAATCTGGAAAGCTTAAGAACATACATTGAGAGGTTGGCGATGCAAAATACAGTGAAACAATTACTGAAGTGTGCAATTAGAAGTGAATCCAAAGAATTACACTTTATTCCCTCTGCTTATTATAGACCGTTAATCTAAAATATTTGCATTTGCGGCAAACCATCTATCGGTGTTCACACACACGCAAAGTAGTATTTCTCTGGAAAAAGAAGATGAGACAAGGGAAATAAAAGAATTCAAGATAAGAGATAATTAAAGAGACTACTGAAAAAAATTGGCAACAAATTAAGATAACAACAACTATCAAAATTCAAGATTACACTAACTGTTGTAATTCCAGGAATTGGGAAAAAAAAAGATGAAGAAAGGAATGGGGTTTTACTTGGTTCGTAGAACTAACAAAGAATAATAATTCTAGCAGTGCCACCTATTTCAATGGATAAGTTACAGATGTGTTCAAAGATCTAGTAGAGATGCTACCTTATCTAGTTTCTTATATAAATCGTTACCTTTGTTGTTTGATGGTCAAGGGTCAAGAAAATTATTGCATAGTTTCCGCTGCAAAATTGAGGATTCCGTTTATGATATTTTCAATTCAATTTTTTTAATTCCAAGTTGTTGAAATGGCACAATATGAAGTGATTTTGGATCCGAGGAAGTTCCACACTGCGATGTCTTCATGTGTGTTCTGGTGTTCCTAATTATTATTTTTCTGTTGCATTATAGCTAGGTACAGTGTTCCGGTTCTATGTTTTCTATGATAGGTAGACCAAACGACGGATCATGCTTTTTGTTCATTGGAAACTTTCTTTCCTCACTGTTTGATTCTTAACTTTTAAAGCTTTTATTGTATTAACCAAAAGATATGTATCACAGGTATCATTAAAATCCAGCAGGACCATACTTGAATCTAGCTTTGCAAATTTTCATCTTTGCATTGTAGAGGTAAGATCTGATTTTACATCTTTATTAAAAAACTAATTCTATATGCTTAATCATTTGAGAATCAACTACTGGCTCCTAAGGAATGAATCTGTCATGTGGAAGTCAAGTTAGACATTGTAAGTCTATTAGCCAATAAGAAACAAGCAAGCCATGATAATTTTTAATTCCATTTCCATTTTTTTACGTTAGTGTATTAATTCTTTAATGATTTTAAAGCAATTTTTAGATGTGATTATGAGAACTTCCTATACAAATCACAATTTTATTAAATCATTTCACCAACCTGTATAGTTTACTAAATGGTATTTGAAACGTGTTACAACGACATGTGATAATAGATGTCCAGATGGTACTTTCTTTGTTAAACCTATTAGTTTAGCTAGCTAGAGAGACCAATGGAACAACCTAAGCATCTTCTTATTAGTTTGATATCGAACTATTGTACCATGTGTGATGGTATCATTATTGTACATAATCTAGGATATGGATTGAAGTCCCAATTACAAATTACCAATTCTTCTTGGATGTTTGATTGTATTTGTGTTTTAGATTTTGATAAAAGGAGATTGTGGAAACTATTGTATTTGAGTAAGAATTAATATTTTAGGTTTCAGTTTAGGTGGATTCCTCATCTTTGCGGCTAGGATTTTTTTTTCTAGTATTTTTTCTAAGAAAATGTTGCACTAAGTGAGCTTTTAATTTTTTGTGGAATTTTGGAGGAAATTGGGGAATTTTAGACCAACAAAATCTTTCACTTGTTGAAAGACAAGAACTACATAAAAGATGGCAAAGGCTTTGTCAATGTAAGATGAGGTGAGCACTTTGATTCAATTTTCTGCAATATGCAAATTATGCAAGTAATTTGTAGTGTAATTTTCACTTGGTTGAAAATTTCATTTTTCAGATTTTTCACTATCTAAACCGATATATTCCTTTTCAAGTGTCATTTATTGTTAATACAACGCAAACTTCATTGATTTTATAACAAAAAGGTTTTATGTTTTTGTGCGGGATTTACTACATGCTTCTCAGTACAAAATAAATGGAAAATCCACTCCAAAGCTGGGGTATCATACAAATAGTAACGGGGAAGTAGTAGTTGAGTAGCTTTTGAAGTTTGAATAAAATCCTTGAACTCCATGTAGTTTGAACTTCTACATGATTAGATAATTGATTATGGTGATTTTTGATTCTTAGCTAAAATTCTACACACTTTTGCAACATTAACAAGTTTTTTCTTATCCAAACGTAAAAGTAAACATGGAAAGGTGGCAGGTTAAGCCTTGTTTCATATAATCAAATATGTTATTCGGATAAATTTTGAGATACCTTAATTTTTCATTATTCTTGAATTGAATTTTTATTTGAATGTAATATTTACTTACTACTCACTAGATTCAATTCTAGAAATTAATAAATGATTGAAAATTTTAAATAAATAAAAGACAAAATTTAAAGATAAAAAAGATGAGCTTTAGTTCTATATAAGCATTTTAAGGATACCTTAATTTTTCACTATTCGTGAGTTGAATTTTTATTTGACTAAGTAGTGTACTTGCTTTCACTAGATTCAATTTTATCTTTTTGATTCATGGAATGATTCAAGGAAGAGATAACTATATGATATTGTTGATCATGTTTCTCATGATGTCGCCGTTCGATGGGGGTAGATGAAAGTAGTGACACAAATTATGTTTTTGGTGATTTTGTGAATGTGTGTAGTTACCGGTTTAGTAGGAATATGACAACTGAAATTGAGGATGAACATCTCATATTTATGTGTTAGTTAATGAATGATTTTATGGATTCTTATGATCAAGCAATCCAAACATGTACATTGTTTTACATTGTTATCGGTATTAACTGTAGATACATGAACTTAATTCGAAGTTTCATTAAACATTAGAAAGTTGATACGCTTGTTCAAGAGAATTTATCAGCTTCAACTGCTTTCGAAAATTTGTAAGCAATCAAATTGGTTACATATATTTAATTAAATAATTAAAAAAAAACAAGTAACAACGTATTATAATCTTATCTGTTAAAAAATATTTTTATTTACCAAATTGACAAGGATTATACCATTTTTTTTAAACCAAATTGATGTTGTAGTATCACGTTGTTGTACATGTCTTTTGTTAAGTAAAACACTAACATATTGTACTTTCAAAGTAAATTACTAGCAATTTAATCTTTCATGGAGTCGGACCCAATTTGAGCACTTTTGTTATGTACGGTATAACTTATTTAAAGTAATACTGATAATATAATATTCTCTTTAAAATAATAAAATTTCCTGGTCTCGACTCAGGCCCTTAGGGATAAAATAATAAATTCGATAAAATCATAAAATAATATATTTTAAAAGTTTCCCTTAAACATTCATAGGTCCCAAATAATATATAAAATAATAATGCTACTATAAAAGTAAAAAATAAATTTCATACATGTTAAATTTTCTCCAAATACGATCCAATATTGATTTGAATTTTTAAGAAAATTCAAATCAAGTTGTATTTCATCCCTAATAATTTGTTATACACTCAAAGAACCGGAGTCACGTTGTTGTATTCTAAGAATAAGTGTTGAAGTGTGATTGATACTTGGATTGGTTGTATTCTTATTGCAATTTGTCAGTAATATAATATCAAAACAAAATTAGTCGATATTATATTTACGATCTACAATTATTATTCAACCTCCAAGCTAGTAATTATCCTATATAATAATAATATATTATTTAACTATAAAATAATAATTTATTATATTATCGATAATATAATATCTCTTTAAAATAATAAATTTTCTTGGTCCCAAGCCTATTATTTTATAGAAGTTATACTGTATTATTATATTTAGAAATATGTTTGGTAGAGAAAAAAGACATCTAATTTGTTGTTCTCTCATTGTTATCATCATTACATTCTAAAAGTAAACTAAGTTGCTTCCTGAATAGTATTCCTATTTTCACTGAGATCATCCAGTTGTGGCGTGCAGGTCATTGTGACTCCGTTGTCCCCGGATCTGAGACCGTGTAAATTTATGTCGTGGTTTTTGGCAGTCAAAAAAAGATATGGTACTACTTTCTGTTCTGGGCACTTGCTTCTTCTTGAATTCATTGACTCATACTTCCAGATTGCTCAATAATCTAGAGGTATTAGTAGTTGCCAATGCAAGTGCACCTGTTACAAGGTATAATGGTTTGTTAGGTAGCAAAAACATATAATTGTCGGCACATGTATTGGTTAATTAGAAACGGTCCACTAACCTCGAAACTCGCTTACAAATGTTCCAGTAATGGTAACAATTATTGGATTATTGAAGAAATTAAATCAAGTGATTGTTTTTTTTTTTTTTGCTGGAAATGAATACCTAAATGCAGACTGATTTGATTAGTACTGATATTATTAGGTGTTTACTAGTGTTATAAAATTATTAGTACCCTGAAATGAGAAAGAAATAAATTATGTAAATTGACGCCAACATGGGAGGTTCAGCCCTGGTGATACCTAGTTAATTCAATAATATTTATTCATGAAAACGCCTCGAGCAATAAGAGAAACTTGGGCTAGAGCTCATCAGTGCTTTAAAAATGCCACTCACATTTTTCCCTTATAGGCTCTATGTTGGCTGGTTTTGTTCTTCTACTAGCATGAATATGAAGTAGTAAAAGCTTCTGCTTGTTTAAGGCATTCAGTTGTATGTCGATAGTAAACATTTGTTCTTGTACATGTTGTTTATAACACTTGTATAAACTGCTGCTAGACTTTATGTTAGGATGTTTGAAATCTTCAAATTGAGTAGCTGGTCTTTTTTTAATTGAATTATTAATGCCCCCTTGACCAAAAGAAATGCCAAATTGTTTGCTCAATGTATCTGTGCGACATTTTGACCTCTAAGTCGTGGATATGATCAATATCCAACATCTTTACAAATATAGAGCCAGATAGTTTTCCCATGGTTGGTACTTGGTGATACTCAATCCTTTTTCGCCCCAGGGTAAAGGAAAAGTCATTTTTTCACCCTTCTTACAGGGTTGAAAATTGCAGAATGTTTGGCTAGGATAATTAGAGCCACATAACTGATGAATAAGAGTGACTGAGAAGGGTCTTATCCCCTTGTGATCAAAACCAAAAAAACTTTGTCCCTTCAGAATTCAAGACCAACCTTTACAAAATATCTTGGATAAGAATATGCAATATGTGGAGTAAATGCAGGGGGTCGACTTCTATACGCGGGAATGAATTATTATAAGAAAACTTCCACGAAATTTCGACTATATTTACAGCTATTGACCACGACTAGTAAGTATTCATTCACCAGAGATATCATATCATACCGCATCTCTTGCTGAACTCATAATACATTGCAATCTAATTCAATCATAAACATCAGTTTTAAGTATTATAATTTCTGAAATTTTGGGCTCTATTTGACTTCTAAATATTCTAAGTACAAGTATATACCTTATAATGGCAATGGAAACAATTCTTGCTAATGGTGTATCAGAAATCTTAAAAAAGTTGGTTCCTGTTGTTGCTCAAGAAATTAGTCTAGCATGGGGTGTCAAAGATGAGTTGAAAAAGCTTCAAAGAACCTTAGAGATGATTCTTGCTGTCATAGCCGATGCGGAAAGGAGACAAGATAAGGAGGAAGCTGTGAGACTTTGGCTGAGATGGCTTAAAGACGTTGCTTTTGACGCTGATGATGTGATGGACGATTTCTCCTACGAAACTCTGCGCCGGCGTGAAAGAGGGAACCACTTGAAGAATAATAAGTTACTTAATTTCGATAGGTTTTCCAACAACCCATTTGGTTTTTCTTTCAAAATGGCTGGTAAAGTCAGAAATATTAATCGAAGATTAAATGAAATTACTGAAAATATGCAGAAGTTTCAGTTGCGATCTGCACCAGTTAATAATTCTTTTATGGTTCATGGTGAAAGTAGTGAGCAACGGAGTCGCCGGCAAACTGCATCTGTCATCATCCATTCTGAAGTTGTAGGAAGGAAGGATGACAAGAACAAGATCATAGACATAATAACAAAGGCGACTACATCATCATCATCGTCAGATGTCAATCAATCTTCAGAAAATGTTTCTATAGTCTCTATTGTGGGGATGGGTGGGCTTGGGAAGACAACCCTTGCTCAACTCGTTTACAATGATGAGATGGTAACTAAACACTTCGATCAAAGAATATGGGTTTGTGTATCTACAAATTTTGATGTGGAAAACCTGTTAATAAAAATTATGGAATCCATCACTCTAACTAGGTTCGATAACGTATCAAGTTTCGATCTATTGGTAAATAAGGTACAAGAAAAGCTCCAGGGGAAGAAATTCTTGCTTGTACTTGACGATCTGTGGAACCAGAATGCTCTGCAATGGGAGAGACTCAAAAATTCATTTCTCATTGGTGCTCAAGGGAGTAAAATATTAATTACTACACGGAACATCCAAGTTGCAAATGTTGTGAAGGGGAGCGACCGGCCATACCAGTTGGAAAAATTACAAGAAGATGAATGTTGGTCAATTATGGAGAAAAAAGCATTTTCTCCCGGTGGAGCACTAAAGACTCCAAACATGGCAAAGATTGGAAAAGAGATAGCACACAAGTGTAGTGGTTTACCACTTGCGGCAAAATTCCTTGGAAGTCTAATGCACTCGAAAAATGAAGAAAAAGATTGGTTGTCGATTAAAGAAACTGGCATCTGGAATACACAAGATGGTCAAAGCGAAATCCGACCGATACTAAAACTGAGTTATGATAACTTGTCGTCACATTTAAAACAATGTTTCTCTTATTGCACTATCTTCCCCAAAGGTTTCGAGATTAGAAGGGAAATTCTTATTCATTTATGGATGGCGGAAGGTTTCTTGGAGCCATCGTCTAATATTGGTGGAAATGAACGATCGAAGGAAGAATTTGGAGAAGAATATTTTGATAGCTTGGTGTGGAGTTCATTTTTGGATGGGGTGAAAAAGAATGAGTTAGATGACATAGTCACGTGCAAGATGCATGATCTAGTCCATGATCTTGGAAGAGACGTTATTGCGAATAGCGAATGTGCAATTGCAAAAATAAGTGAATTGGAAAATATTTCTGATGTCCGACGTTTACATTTAATATCGGATGATGATTTATCAAGGAGATGTTCCAAAGCCTTGGGTAAATTGAAGAAGTTGCGGACACTTATCGCTCTTGAACCAAATAATAATATGAGGGGTTACACATTCTCAAGTAACAAGAAATTGCGTGTGCTATATTTTGGTCGCAGGGCTGAAGGCTGTTCAGAGGTTACATATCCGGCTGCTAATAAGTTAAGGCACTTAAGGTACTTCCAGCTTTCCGGAATAAGCTTTAACGGTACGAGGAACTTTCTCCTTTTCAATTTAAAAATTAAAGGTACGATGAATTCCCTCAGTAAACTAGACAAGTTGCAGACGTTGGTATTAAGTGGGTGTTGCTCGGTCCATAGTGTTCTTAAAAACATGGGAACTTTGAAAAATCTCATGTACCTTGATATCTCGAATTCAGATGTTAAAGAACTGCCTGATTCTGTCACTAGTCTATGTAATTTGCAAAGATTGGATCTCAATCATTGCAAGAGCTTAACCACCTTTCCCAACTCCGTCACTGGTATGAAATCCCTACAATTTCTCGATATGTCTTTTACACCTATTGAAGAAATACCTAGTTTCGTCATCAACCTTGGCAATTTGAAGACATTAGATGTCAATAGCTGTGAGAAACTGAAATCCTTACCGAAGTATGTTGCGGGTCTCCCTAATTTGAGGAAATTTGAGTTCAAAAACTGCCCATTGGTTGAAGCATTACCAGAAGATTTTGGAGCATTATATCAGTTAAGGTCCCTTAACCTACAAGGTACTGGAATTAAAGTATCACTAGAGTCCTGTTCAAACCTTCACAATCTTGAGGCGATGCATCTTTCCGACTGCGACCTTCCCAAGGATGTAAAGAATTTTATAAAACTCAAGAAATTTTCTTATACTTACCGGGAAAAACTAATGATGCCAGAGGGTGTAGGAAAACTTGTTTCCCTTGTTGATTTGGTTTACACTGTACCGAAAAAACTAATCAAAGAAGTTGAATGTAACGCTGGTATTGAAGAGTTGGGAAACCTGAACTTTCTTGAGACGCTATTTATTGGGAATCTTGAGAACGTGAAAGACCCAATTGATGCTGAGAGAGCAAATTTGAAAGGAAAACAGAATCTTCTTCTGTTGACTCTAAATTGGGGTAAAAGAGAAGAAGAGTTGAGCATGATGGGGAGGGATCAGAAGGCGTGTAATGATCTTCGAGTACTGCTAGCTCTCCAACCTCCCTCTGGTTTGAATCGCTTGTGTATTCAGGAATTCATGGGGTGGGATCTTCCCACGTGGATGTGTGTTCTTCCAGAATTGGAATATTTGGAAATTAAAAGTTGCAGAGGAATAAAACAACTATCGGCATCAATTGGGCAGCTCCCACGTCTCAAATATCTAAATTTTAGAGGATTGTCTTTAAAGAGTTTAGATATTGGTGGATTTGCTTCCTTAATTGAACTCTATCTTAATGATATGTTCCTTCTAGAAGAAGTGTGTTGTTCATATCCTAATCTTCAGTACCTGAGGATCATTGGTTCCAAAAGTTTAAAGGAAGTCCCTTCGTTTCCTTCTTTGACGAAATTGGTATTAGAGAAGGTTGACCCCAAGTTAGTATTCTCAGTTGGGAGAAGCCAGACATCTCTCACACATCTATGGTTGAAGAATATTGAGGAGCTTACATACTTCCCAATGAACATACTCCAAAACAATTGTAATCTTCAACTTCTGCAGATTGAGAATTGCACTCAGTTTGAAGGCTTTCGTGTAAATGATGATGTGAATGAGAATGACTCCCTTAAATTCCATAGTGGCTCTCTTCACGGTTTGGAATTCATTGATTGCCCAGTTCTTCAGTTTCTGCCAGATTTACGAGGATGGACTTGTCTTCAGAAATTATTCATCTTCAACTGCCCACAAGTGAAGCAATCTTTAACATATGATCTGAAATCCCTTTCATTTCTGTCATACCTTTATGTTGATTTTATTCAAAGAGAAGAGCAACGAGGAGATCCATGTAATGTGGATGACTTGATTAATTTGATGTAGCCGTAGCAGGTACTCTCTCTCCACGCTCCTTTTAATTTCAGTTTTTGTCCCTCAATTATGAAACTCTGTTAACAAGTAGTTTCATCATATCTCAGGCTACAGAGTTGATTTTGTTCTCTACCTTTATGTACATACATATCTATCTGTTTCCGCAAGCATTTGATCGACTGTACGTATTTTCCTTGATTGTTGTTTTTTCCGTTTCATGCTCTGAATTAATTTTGATTTTGTTTGGTTTTGTTGTGCAGCTAGTCGAGTGCATGGTTTGGGTAGAGCCATAGACAAGTGGATTTCGCTACCTCAAGGCTGAAATGCTCAAGACTGAGACCAGGTTGGTGATAATGCAAAATGAGTATTCAATCTTTCAACCAATACTAACTTTTTAAATTCACATGTCAAATATGTGGAAATTTTTAAATCAATAACATCATAAAAAAAAAAAAATTCTAGCAGTTTGTTTAATTAGTAATAAAAATGACAGTTAGTAGTGATCGACTTAGTTTGCAGTTCGTGAACAGTCAGCTATCTGCATTTGTTAATTGACAGTATTTTCAGGGCATACCAGAGAGATCTTTGTGAACAGTCAGCTAATTGCGTAGTTCCGCTTGTTTTGTGTTGCTGAAAGTTAAAATCAACTTGGTGTTGCAGTTGCTGGTGATGGATCATGGAAAAATGGGAGCATGCAACATATAACTGTTCTGTTTAGGTTGCGCTTTCATGCTGAATTGTGAAAACTTTTGAGTTCAGAGTACTAGTTGATAAAGCCACTGCATCAATTGACACTGCAACCGACTAATTCTACAGAAAACCATTGAAGCAAAATCTGCAAATTGCACTTTTCAAGTCCAGTTTCAATTGGACTCGCATCCGTGACTTCTTTTAAGCAATTTGCTTTTCAGTACTTTTCACTCAGAGATTGGTAGAGTGTGAGGTGCTTCCTAGAGTTTTATATTTGGCTGCTCATGGCATTACAATAAATGTTGGGGGGAGCTGAACGGGGACTAGGGAGGACAGTTGTCCTCCCTAGAATTTTAGAAGTTTCCAAATTAGGCTTGGAAATTATGGATTTTGTATATTTGTCCCCCAAAATTTGACAAATTATCGTAACATACTTAGATAATATAAGTGATTGCGTCAAATTTCAAAACATTTGCAACTTGTGCGGTATCTTAAATGTATGTTATGCAGTGAACATTTGAAAAAAGTACTAAAAAATTTCGGGCGGCCTACGCCTGCCATAGTATACAATGTTGTTATTAGTCATTGGTCATTGGTTGTATTTGTCCTCCCAACAACAAAGTTCTGGCTCCGCCCCTGGTTGTGGGTTACTTTGCTGCTACAATAGTTTCCTGCTGTACTTTTACTTCTATCTCAGCACTCTCAGGGAATGAATTTTGTCTTCTCAAGTACTCACGTTCGCCATTGACACAATGAGCGATAAAATAGAGATAGATCACTGACAGAACAATGAAAATTACATCTAAGTTTAAAATTCAAGTAGACATCATTAGTTACAGGTTCTTGGCAGCTCAATAGTTCACCAAGCTTAAATTTTATATAATTACGCGTAGCAACCATCGAACACCAACAATCAAATTACATGAGAAGTACATGTTTATTCATAAAATGCTTCATTGAAACCAAAATCCATATTCTAACATTCCAGCTCCGCCAATTTAACATTTATATCCTTGGAAAGAACTTCCTCTTGCGTTTGATACCAAAGGGAGTCACCTCTTTGTCGCATCTGTCCTTTCCATGCCATACATGCTGAGGAAGATAACGACGAAAGTAAAACTCAGTCGACGACAGATGAGAAGCTCCAGACACGCGAACTTGTGCTAAACCTGGTCGCCATTTATCGTCTCCCATAGATTTAAGATACAGGTAACAAACAGGTGATTTAACGCAGGGACCCGTAACTCGAAATTCATCTACCGTGCACATCTGGAAAGGCTTTTTTAGTTTCTCGTCATAGACATCGGGTTGTAACGGATCAACCTGTCTCATGTGTTTGGAGTTCAAATGTTTCACCACAATGTCATTTGATTTTATATCTCCAAATCTAATGCTCACATTGTTGGATGTTTCAGCACCATGCGCACATGTTGTTTGTATAATAATTGTGTAGCTGCAGTTCTCCTAGAACATACAAGAAGAAAATTAGAAATGTGATTTTGTAAAAAAAAAAAAAAAAAATACGGTGGCACGAAGCTATTGGTAGACATCAATCCAAGAATTTGTTACCTTCATTGTTGACTCTGTTGAAAGATCATCTTCTTTCGCTAGTGATGATCCACAAATGACAAGAGCAAATAGAATCCAGAAGGCGAAAATGGATGTTTGGTTCCTCGCCATCATCTTAATGTATTGATCAATCTCTTAAATTAACAAGACACTTATGAATTTCCTTTGACATGTGTATGCGTTTTTATAAAGCTCTCCAAAGCAACAGTAGGTTTACTTGTCAGGTTCAAAATTAAAGATTCTAAGGCTTGTCTACAATTTTTTAGTGTTTTCTTGGAAACCCATGTCTTGTAAAAAGAGTTTGATTCCTTATCTTTACCGCTTTACTGCTTCACTTTCTTTGGTATATATTATGAGCTAATTGATATCATTTGTTGCATCAACTTTTTTAGTGTTTTCTTCGAAACCCATGTCTTGTTAAAAGAGTTTGATTCGTAATCTTTTACCACTTTACTGCTTTACTTTCTTAGGTATATAATTCCTTGCTGATTATGAGCTAATTGGTATCAATTGTTGTTAATCTTAATCAACTTTGGGTTTATGATAAAAAAAAGTGGTTTCATTTCTTTTTTGTTTTTCCTTTCCATTTCCCTTGCAATTGTAAATGTCAGTGGTATCTATGTTTTGTTAGGTGCTAGGCGTGGTGAGGCGCCAAGCCCTTTCACATCTCGTTCGCCTAAATCGCCTTTTACAACATATAATGTCAGTGGTATTTTCTTTTTTGTTTACTTCCACATTTTCAATTTTCTTCAAAACATGGGATCTTTGGAAAATCTCAGATTTCTTGCTGTCTCATCATCATCAACATTCGCATTTTGAAGATATTAGATGTCAATAGCTGTGAAAAATTAAAGTCCTCACCGAAGTATGTCGCGGGTCTTGCTAATTAGATTTCAAAAACTGCCCATAGGTTGAAGCATTACCAGAAGAACTTGGAGCATCAACTCAATGAAGGTCCCTTGACCTTGTAGGTACTGAAATCAAGCATTACCAGAGTCTTTATTGGGATATATATTTTAAAATAATTCTTCTTTATATTTATATCATCAATTCGAGCTTGGCCCAGTGGTTAAGCAATTTGGGCCTTGAGGGTGAGGTATCAGGATCAAATCCCCCCTACTGATTGGGTATCATCAACTCGAGCTTGGCCCAGTGGTTAAGCATTTTGGACCTTGAGGGTGAGGTCTTAGGAGGTCTCTTAAATTTGGAAAGTATTGTTGAATGAAATTTTTATGGTAGCAATAAATTCAATTTATTCTCTATTAATTTAGTGTTTAATGTTTGGGCTATAAAAGGAAGTTTTTTAGAACATAAAAATATAAGTTTTTACTACTGTTTTTCTGAGAATTAAGAGACCAAAAATTCTAAGCAACATTAGAAAGAGTGAAAGTGTTCTATCTCTCGTAATTTGTGTGAGAGATTAAAAGAGAGTTTTTCTCGGCTGTTTTATCCTGAGGACGTTGTGACGAAGAAAGAACTGCCTGCACAAAATTCAAGGCAGTGCCACGAAACGTCTTAAAAAGAGCGACCTGGTGAAAACAACACGATTACATAAAGAGTGCATCCTAATTGTTAAGAACTGAACTAGAGAAATTCTGATGTACCCTATTGCCAGCTGCACTTGCCCAAGCTAGAATCAAAGACTTCACTTCTATACATAGGTCGGATTCTATCTTAAAAATATAATCCTGCTAAAATATTCGCCGATTAAGATAGTACAAAACTAGCTACCCAAGGTTATGGCTTGGGTAGAGAAGTGGATTCACCACCTCAAGGCTGAAATGCTCAAGAGTGAGACCAGGTTGGAGAAGAATCACCATACAATCTTCCAACCATTACCACCTTTTTTGATTCATACTTGCAATATATTACCTTTTTCCTTTGCAATTCATCTTAAATATCAGGAAAGTTTCAAATCAATAACATCATACAAAAAATTCTAGTGGTTTCGTTTAGTAATAAAGATGATTTAGTTCGAAGTTTAGTAGGATCCTAATATACTTATCTCTGCATTAAAAAAAAAAGCATAAGAACCAAATTAATATTCTTGTAAGAAAAAAAGGATGGAGGAAGCATGTATACGCTAAAATTATCTTCTTCTCTTGGATTTTTCTCCTAATGCTTGGAGTGAAACAAGGCTATTCATGTGAGGAATTGCTTGCATACTCCTCTTCGGACTTTCATCCCATAGTTTACTTATTGTGACTTCCGTGCAGTCAAAGACACTTTCATCATCCGCCATTAGAACTTGAATGCCGCTCCTTGGACTTTCATCCCATAGTTTCTTTATTGCAATTTCCGTGAAGTCATAACAAAAGACACTTTCACCATCCGACATCCGAACTTGATTGCTCTTTGTAACTGCAAACTCTTAAAGATCGAACAAGAGAGAGGAGAACATAAACGCGGAAGCGTAAAAGACTACATTGATATTAATCTTGGTGGAATACAATCTATTTGATATTTTTGGATTGATTGATTCTTTCTTTCTTACTTTACTTACAAATGAATACAAAAGAGAAGAAGAGAACTATGCCTATGGAGGCTAACAACTATGCCTTTGGAGGCTAACAACTATGCCTATGGAGGCTAACAACTATGCCTTTGGAGGCTTACCAAACCAACTACTAGACAATCTAGTATTCTTGTTTGATTTGTCTGACCCTAGAACACTCATTTTACACATGTTAATTGTCTAACATTGACTCTAGACATCCTAGATATTTCTAGGTTAGTCTAGATAGGTGTGAACTCTTGACTAAGTTGGTGTTGAATATTCAACACTCCCCCTCAACACCTACTTTCCAACTTCTCTTTATCTTAGACGTTTCGGTCCCCTTCATAGTTTAAGGATGTTTCGGTCCACTTCATAGTTTAAGGACGTTTCAGTCCTCTTCGGAAGTTTAGGGACATTTCGGTCCTCTTCGAAAGTTTAGGGACATTTCGGTCCTCTTCGTAGTTTTAGAACATACGGGTTCCATCGTAGTTTAGGGACATTGCGGTCCTCTTCGTAGTTTTAGAACATACGGGTTCCATCGTAGTTTAGGGACATTGCGGTCCTCTTCGTATCAGTAAAATACTTCTTGTACTCTTTAGACAACTCATAGGATTTTCACCCACTTTTGTTGTTCTCTATCTCATCACCACTTGGTGATTGCTTCCGTTTTCTTCACAACATTTTTGTTGTTTCTTCTTCTATTCATCTTTGTTCCAATCACGCTTTTGTTCGAAAACGTAACACTTCTTTGGTTATCCAGATTCTCTCACAATCTTTCATTTCGTCAAGCTTCTGCCACAAGCTCACTATTCTTATTCTTGTTATATTGTTACAATTTTGTCACGCTATCCAGATTTGCCACATTTCTGAATTCGTAACAGATTTGCAACGCTGTGACAATTATTGTCACACTTATGTTTCCATGATCATCCTTGCATTTAAACAAACATCTTGTCTGCATCTTCTCACTTATGTTTCCATGATCATCCTTGCATTTAAACAAACATCTTGTCTGCATCTTCTCTATTTTCTTTGAGGCTTTCAGCCCATCTAAATCACCTTCAACTTCTTCTTTGTTTCGATTTTTTTTGTATGCCGGTGAGATGGACGTTTAGTGTGTCGGTCACACCATGAAAAGAGAGTTGAATGGCACTTTCTCACTGGCACTCCATGCGCGACTATCGATCTCCAACTCTATCGACCACCGTGTATCATCATGGAAACATTCTGTTTCTCTCGACACAACATCATGTTCTTCTTCCTTCAACGGTTAACTCATCACTTGTTCGAATCTCCATCGGTGGAAGAATTCATTACAGCAACAACACCTCAATCCACTCTTATTGCTCAACCCATTTTATTCCTTCATCTGCTGGCAGCAGCAAACAATCATATTTTCTTCCTTGTGCTCGCTCACATCAGCAGGCTCGTTTTGTTTTGGAAAACTTGTCTTAATAATCTTCCTTTATCTTGGCTCAAGAAACGAGTTCATAACCCTCAGCAAAACCAAACAACCTCGAACTTTTTTTTTTTTTTTTTTTTCTTCTTCTTCTTCTTCTTCAAGATCACGAGCATGGCTTTAAAACCACAAGCGACGGAGTCAAGATAGCAATAATCCTTACGCCTTCACCAGGTAAGCATAAACCATTTTTTTTTTCGATTTCTTTGGAGCAAATGACGCCGTCACAAACAAACCCTAAACAGCTCAAGCTTGGACTTTATGACCATCTTTGATTCTTCTCATCAAAAACATCGGTAATATTTTTTTCTATGCACTAGTATCTCGATTGCCATGTTTTCTCGGCATCAAGAACATGCCCTAAGCTCGATTTTCACCGTGAATTCAAACGACATCAAACTTCTCCTTCACCGACTTCTAGCTTCAAACTTGTCACAATAACCATCGAATATTCAACTATTTTTTTTTTTTTTTTTTTTAGTTTTCTTTCTCCTTCTTATTGCAACTTTAGAAACTCTTTAGGAAAACATATAACTTCTCTTCCTCTCCTCTCTCCCTCTCACCTTGCTCTGATACCATCTTAAAGATCGAACAAGAGAGAGGAGAACATAAACGCGGAAGCGTAAAAGACTACATTGATATTAATCTTGGTGGAATACAATCTATTTGATATTTTTGGATTGATTGATTCTTTCTTTCTTACTTTACTTACAAATGAATACAACATGCCTATTTATAGGCTACAAAAGAGAAGAAGAGAACTATGCCTATGGAGGCTAACAACTATGCCTTTGGAGGCTAACAACTATGCCTATGGAGGCTAACAACTATGCCTTTGGAGGCTTACCAAACCAACTACTAGACAATCTAGTATTCTTGTTTGATTTGTCTAACCCTAGAACACTCATTTTACACATGTTAATTGTCTAACATTGACTCTAGACATCCTAGATATTTCTAGGTTAGTTTAGATAGGTGTGAACTCTTGACTAAGTTGGTGTTGAATATTCAACACAAACGGCATATACGCCACATCCTTGGTGCATGGAAAACAAAATTTCTTACTCCAACTCAAGGAGTCGATGAACTCGTGCGCTTTCGTCTCATAGCTGCCAAACTTTTTCTTTTTCTGTAATGCCCATATGTGAATAAATTTATCTTTTTCTCCCACATCTGTATGAACAACGCACAAATGTCCACCTAACAACTTAAGATAAAATTTAGAGACAATCCTTTTCGGTGAAAGTGGTGGTAATGGGATCAATCGGAACTCCTCATCTGCTAAGTCGAAAGCCACAATTTCAGTTTCCCGGGTATTTAGCCAATGAAGAAGCCCGTTTGCATAAATACCAGGGTCCTCATTTAAAAATTTGTCAAGAATTCTAACATCTCTCCACCCATGACCACTACCCAAAGTGTATACTTGAGCTCTTCTACAGAAAAACTCACCGTAAATCCGAACAACTTTATACTCGTCCAACGAATTATGGTAACCAAATCCACAATTAATACTATATCCTTTATTGCAGGTGACTGCTGGAAGGTAAACATATTCTTCGGTCACAGGATTGCATATGTAGATGGGATCCTGGGCACTTGTTGAGAAACAAACCAAACCATTGCATGAACCCAATGAGTATGACTGGTTCACTTGTAGCCGTCCCCATACCATGCTAAAATTTGTGCGGATCGCGTGTGTGAAAGAACCAAATTATACTACTCTTTCCGCAAAATAGATTTTTTATTTTCCAGATCTTCTTTTCATCTTCATCTCCGCGAACTCGTTCACATCTAGCGGATTCATCATGCAAACTTAGGGTAACCTTCCCTTTTGAAAAAATTCTGATCTTCTTTTTGAAACGTAGAATTTAGGTAATGGCAGTATATTATCGATTCATTTGCTCGATTTTGAGTTGAATCTGTTATATTTTTTGTTCAATTGGAGATTTTTAATGATTGAGTTTTGATAAGGTTAAATTGAATCTGTTATAATGCAGGAGTTATTGAATCTAGGGCTGAGGATACAAGGGTTAAAACAGGTAACCTTTGGTTTTCATTCCTTAGAATTCATTTGATTTTGGTTTGTTGTATTGCCTTCTTTGTTAAAGCTACTTCATCGTCTAAGAAAAAAATGTAAAAGAAAAAACGTATACCTCTATAACTGACCTTTATGTGTTTGTGAAATTGACTAACATAAGAAAACATTGTTTGAAGATATCATCATTCTTGGTTTTTCGTTGACTAGGTTACTTTTGATGCTGTGGTGATAATCATCACAGGGAGCAGGATTTAATGTCGTCGAATGGTGCGTACACTTTACCTGCTGAGTGATCTTTGTTTCCAGTTTTACGAAAATTAATTTCATGGAATAATAAAACTCCCATACAACATCTTGCTTTGTAGTGGTACTGGGAAGTATGTTATCAAAACTTCAGCAGGTAGTCAAATTATATGCACTGATTAGCATAAGTTGGGATTTATGAACAGGCAGTGAAGACACAAGCCATCAAAAATCTATCGGGGCAGAGCCAGCACAAGATGGAACTGCCCGATTCGAGGATGGTATAGGTAATGCGTTATAGTCACAAACTTTTTGAATAAGTACATCTTTATTTAAACTTCCTCTCATTAGTATTATTAGGTTGCTGGACAAGCATTTACTTCTAAGCTGTTATGAGTGTTTCACACATGCCTAATACCTTTTTGGAACGGCTTTTTGGGATGTTTTGTTAACCGTCCCAAGAGGCCTTCTGTTTTCTAGTGATAGGCCCCAATGGCAATCCCTCTAGGCACCAAACTTCCGATTTAAATTTGACTCCACGAAGATGATTGAAAACAGGTGGTCGGTTCCTGCTTAAAATAACTTTTTTACTTTGTTTGCTCGTAAATAATGACATGGACGGACGTAGTATATAACTTGTCCAAGATCAAAATCCTTGTCTCTCAGGACAACAGTACAATCTAGTGGTATAGTTTCTCTGCAAATAATAAAATAAACAATAAAGAAAGAGAAATTGGGTCAATTGCCCAAATATTTTTAAAACATTGTTTTAATGGACGAGTAAAAATTAGTATGGGTGAAATGGACACCAAAAAAAAATAGCAAGAATGAATCTGGATTCATCTTGGCTTAAACTTAAAAATTAGCGAGGGTGAAACTGGATGCACTCTGATGTAAATTAAAAATAAAAAATTATATTTGAAAATGGGTTAATTGACCAATTTTGTTTACATCCTGACTATTTTTACATCCTGACTATTTTTACATCCTGACTATTTTTACATCCTGTTTACATCCTGACTATTTTTACATCATGAAACTGTTTACATCCTGACTATTTTTACATTCTCGTCCATTTAAATAATATTAAATTTTTACATGTCTTTTTCGCCTAGGAATTGTCTTTATTGGGTTAATTGACCAATTTTGTGAAAAAAATACTAATACACTACACCATATGAAGGTTTTTCTCATAGGAGAAACTTGTTACCAAAAAATACTAGCTAATTTCCCTAACTAAACTAAATGGTTACCTATAGCCCGTTATATAATGTGTGAGAATTTGGGCTAACTCTTAGAATCCATTATAGAAATTAAGTTGGCTAACACTTTGATTTCATTACTATATTTATGCTAACTAACCTCATTTTACACTTCATATTTACTTTGTAATTAACATAATGTGTTATACCCATTGCTAACCCTTTCTATTACTAATCAGATGACCACTAATCAGATGACATGTGTCTTTTGGTTCCAGGAATTTCTAACACTATTACCGTTAGAAAATTTGTTACCTCTCATATATAACAAATGAAACTTTTCCGGTGGTCGGGCCTAACATTTCCGATCACCAGATCTCGCCATTTTTTTCCGCTCTCGGACATGTCATTTCCGGTCACCGGACCTGTCATTTCCGGTCACCGAACCGATAGGTACTGGTCACCGAGTTGAAAGTTTCCTACAGACTCCCAAAAAATTGCTCTTTAATCTACATATCATCCATTAAAAATTGAAATCACAAAAGTAAAAGGACTGAACACATGATATACATAATATATAATATGAAATCATATCCATTACATACCAGGAGCAATACAGACTTCATTACATACCATCACACATACAAACTTCATTACATACCAGGAGCACACATACATACTTCATACAAAGTAATTATGCAAAACATCACAAAAAGTGCAAGTCAAGAAGGGCACCAAAATGTGTGCTCCTCAAAACAAAAAGCAGGATACGCCTCCACTACACCAAAAGTAGTAACTCAAGAAGTTTTATTCACAACCAGACTCCACAAACTCCAAACGTGACAGATGCCAAACTACCCATTCTTTTGCAACAAACTGTTTCAAAGAATAGCGATCATCACCTTGAGGACCGTCAGGTACAGGACAATTACCATCCTCGATCGTCTCAAGACAGACCTTCCTCTCATCTGGATACAAAAAGACTCCATGAAAACACTCTCCATCTGTTCCATACACAACATGACCTGTGGCAACAGCTTTCTTTTTTCTCATTGTAAAGAAGCACCAACTGATTGCCATTAGGATTTTCAATACCAACGGTACTTGGGTTTATATTGCGATCAGGAAATTCAATATTGTTGTGGCCAGTAGAATGTTGGTATTGTTGCTTGCTTTGCCATAACTTGTATCACAACCTAACAAACAAAACAATTAGTTGTTTTTGTGTCCATTTCCAACAGATAAGAGACTAGAGATTTATGTAAATGAAGTTGTAATATTAACTTTAGACAACTGGTATGAACATAAAAAGGTATTGGATAATGGAAATTAGACAACTAAACAAGAGTCGTCATTATCAGGTACGAACATAAACATGTATTGGATAATGAAAATCTACAAAAGCATTTGGGAGTCTAGTGTAAACATTCACTCTTGCATATATAGGCCATAGAAACAAACAATCACTCGTCACTTGGAACTATAGGCCATAGAAACAAACAAACAAACAAACAAACAAAATATGCTTGTCATTTGGGAGACTAGTGTAAACATTCACTCTTGCATATATATCAAAAGGATATCCTAAGGAAAGAAAAAAAAGGGACATCACAGTACTATATGTATCTTCAAAAGCATTCACGGAAACATACATTTTGAAATGTGTTGTGTTTGATATGTACCATGCAAAAGTTATCATGCGTAAACAAATAGTTGCAAATAACTAATGAATGTATCCTAGTTGACTGATATATTATGAGCATTAATATATAAGAAATAAAAACATAACTTCTAAATGAAAGCTCACATTAGTAATCAGTTCAAGATTCTTCTACATAGTAGGGGCCTCGTCCATATGGTCGGTCCTTGGTGCATTACTAGTTGGGATTGTTTTTGCTGCCATAATCATGTTGCAATACTGGCGTATAAGGCTTGCTTTTTCGATACAAGATGAGAATATCCCAACAAACCAGTTCTGCGATTGTCAGGTCCAAAAACTTCTGCAATTTCATCATTCTCAAAGTCTAAAGAAGATACCAATCCTGCATCGAATAACTCCTTCCTCTTAGCTCTGGCGGCCTTTACTTGTTCCTTTTAACATACATTAAACAACATGTATTAAGTTCAGAAGTAAACAAGCAAGCAACGGGTGAATTACCAATTTCATTCAAACAAACGCATTATACTCACGTATTTCTCGACAGCTGAAATATTGACTGTTCCATCTTTTCCAACATGCCCATCCATCCAAGCAAGCCCTCGTGCCGCCTCAACTACTAAACCTTTCTTTTTAGCCTGTACATACATTATATGGATAAGTATATAAAAATTGATATTAAATTAGTGTCAGAATGCAATATGATGTACTTACAAGCTTGTGGATTTTATTTGCATATGACTCTCGACCACATGTGTGATGTAAGGTCTTCTTCTTTTGGTTTTCTGCGTATTTCTTATGTTTTTCCTTAACATCATCTTTGCTTTCATTCTCAACAAAAATTCTCCAACAATCAGTGTCATAATTACCAGGACATGCATCTAACTTCTCTTGCATGGTGACTTTGCCTAGGAGAGGACCATTTCTTAAATCATATTTAAATGTCCTGAACTTTTGTGGAAGAGACCGCATAACACTTGGCTTGGCCAAATGAATTGGCACATTGAATTCAATTCTTGCCAAATAAACAACTTTCAAGTCAGCAAATCAAGAGGCTATTCAATCATAAAAGTAACTCTAAATAACCAGAATAGAAGAAAAATTGTTTAGATTACATACCGTTAACTTCAGCCACACATCATCTTTGAAGTTATCTGGAACCTTCGTCCAACTCATATATTTCACCGGACAATATACTCGGACAAGTTTGCCAGCCCGAGTAGCTAATTTGTCTGCATTGTCTCCAAAAAGAAGCCCAAACTCATCTATGTTTACCATCAACTTTGGCTTCTCAATAACATTAGCTTGATTAGTAGATTCACTAGTTTGAGATGACAAAACGGTTGTATCTCAGATGCTTCACTGGTTTCCATCTCGCATCAATACAAAAGAATACTAATAAATCATAGATTCTAACGTTGTTTCCTTTTAAGAAAATATGTCAAATACTTGTATGTAATAAACCCAATCAAGTATTGAACATGCCGAAATTGTTAGACAACAATTCAATTTTTCAAACTCTATGCATCATACAATGGTTATCACTTAGATTAAAACCCACTAACCTATTTTTCAGACAAACAGAAACCCTAAAGTTAAAAAAAAAAACAAATTCCGGAAAAATTACAAACAAAACAAAGTAAATTCAAAGATATTAGTGCAAATCACAAGAAAACAAGTTGTATTAAAAAGGAAAAAAAATCAAAAATCACAATCACAAAATCAAAAACTAGCAAAAGATTCAGGGGTAGATTCACAAACCTTTGAACAAATCGACTCCTCCAAATTAAATGGACTTCTAAACTAACCCTGAAAAAAAAGGAGAATTAAAGAAAAATCAGTAACAAAATCTCAATATGAAAGCCTAAAATCAAAACCCAAAACCAATTTTCATGAAACCCTAGTACCGAAATTGATAATATGAAATATGAAACCGAAACTAACCAAATTAAGAGATGAAGCGATCAAGATGTGAAAGATAGAGATAAACAAACCCTAAGTTTCCAGATATATTAAGAATCTGTTTTGGAGACCAGTTTATATAGAAAAGATAAAAGAGACGGAGGGAAATTTCGTGAATTTTAGAAACCATTCTAAAATTGAAGCGGGAGAAGAGCTTTGGTGAATTTTTGGAGAAGAAATTTTTTGAAATTTTCGGATCAGAAAAGAGAATGGGTGAAAATTTGGGATCTTGCTTTTTCTCAAAGTTTATGCGTTATGGACGAGGTGAAAAAGAAGACGTTGAAAATTCTGTCACGTTAACAATTTAATCACCGTTTATCTTTATAACCCCTTATCGATGGTCAATACTCCTTTTGTTTCGCTTAAACGAATCCAAGAAAAATAAAGAAATTTTTTTCATACGGATCGCACAATGATGGTTCAAAATTAGTCACAATTTGTGAGACTAGGTTCCGGACAATGCTATTCAGAAAGGGATGGTGCCCAGCTAGTTGCTCGGTTACCAACTAAACCCTCTTCTGCTTTTGTTTAAGATTTGGTTAATAAACAATTATCAATTAGTCCTAAAAAAAACGAGACAAGGTATTACCATATTGAGATGCATTTGTCAAAACCAAATAGCAGGTCACGGATTACAAGGTTAATCTAATTTCGATTCGGGAAATCATTTTAAAACGAGACCGAAACAATAATAAGAGTACACAAAATCGAACATTTCGAGTTCCTCAAGCTTTGAGACTCGATCCGATTTTTGGAGAAGCTTCGGATATTTCGTTATAGAACACACAAATTTATGTCTTGAAGACATTATCAAATTGAGATGCATTTGTCAAAACCAAATAGCAGGTTACGGATTACAGGGTTAATCTAATTTCGATTCGGAAATCATTTTAAAACGATACCGAAACAATAACAAAAGTACACAAAATCGGAACATTTCGAGTTCCTCACAGCTTTCGAGACTCGATCCGATTTTTGGAGAAGCTTCAGATATATCGTTATAGAACACACAAATTTATGTCTTGAAGACATTATCAGATTGAGATGCATTTGTCAAAACCAAATAGCAGGTTACAGATTACAGGGTTAATCTAATTTCGATTCGGGAAATCATTTTAAAACGAGACCGAAACAATAATAGTATGTACACAAAATTGGAACATTTCGAGTTCCTCACAGTTTCTGAGACTCGGATCCGATTTTTGGAGAAGCTTCAGATATTTCGTTATAGAACACAGAAATTTATGTCTTGAAGACATTATCAGATTGAGATGCATTTGTCAAAACCAAATAGCAGGTTACGGATTACCGGGTTAATCTAATTTCGATTTGGGAATCATTTTAAACCGAGACCAAACAATAACAAAAGTACACAAAATCGAACATTTCGAGTTCCTCACGCTTTCGAGACTCGGATCCGATTTTTTGAGAAGCTTTATATTTCGTTATAGAACACACAAATTTATGTCTTGAAGAAATTATCAGATTGAGATGCATTTGTCAAAACCAAATAGCAGGTTACGGATTACCGGGTTAATCTAATTTCGATTTGGGAAATCATTTTAAACCGAGACCGAAACAATAACAGTAAGTACACAAAATCGGAACATTTCGAGTTCCTCACAGTTTCTGAGACTCGGATCCGATTTTTGGAGAAGCTTCAGATATTTCGTTATAGAACACACAAATTTATGTCTTGAAGAAATTATCAGATTGAGATGCATTTGTCAAAACCAAATAGCAGGTTACATATTACAGGGTTAATCTAATTTCGATTCGGGAAATCATTTTAAAACGAGACCGAAACAATAATAGTAAGTACACAAAATCGGAACATTTCGATTTCCTCACAGTTTCTGAGACTCGGATCCGATTTTTGGAGAAGCTTCAGATATTTCGTTATAGAACACACAAATTTATGTCTTGAAGATATTATCAGATTGAGATGCATTTGTCAAAACCAAATAGCAAGTTACGGATTACAGGGTTAATCTAATTTCGATTCGGGAAATCATTTTAAAACGAGACCGAAACAATAACAGTAAGTACACAAAATCGGAACATTTCGAGTTCCTCGCAGTTTCTGAGACTCGGATCCGATTTTTGGAGAAGCTTCAGATATTTCGTTATAGAACACACAAATTTATGTCTTGAAGACATTATCAGATTGAGATGCATTTTTCAAAACCAAATAGCAGGTTACGGATTACAGGGTTAATCTAATTTCGATTCGGGAAATCATTTTAAAACGAGACCGAAACAATAATAGTAAGTACCCAAAATCGGAACATTTCGAGTTCCTCACAGTTTCTGAGACTCGGATCCGATTTTTGGAGAAGCTTCCGATATTCCGTTATAGAACACACAAATTTATGTCTTGAAGACATTATCAGATTGAGATGCATTTGTCAAAGACAAATAGCAGGTTACGGATTACAGGGTTAATCTAATTTCGATTCGGGAAATCATTTTAAAACGAGACCGAAACAATAATAGTAAGTACACAAAATCGGAACATTTCGAGTTCCTCACAGTTTTTGAGACTCGGATCCGATTTTTGGAGAAGCTTCCGATATTTCGTTATAGAACACACAAATTTATGTCTTGAAGACATTATCAGATTGAGATGCATTTGTCAAAACCAAATAGCAGGTTACGGATTACAAGGTTAATCTAATTTCGATTCGGGAAATCATTTTAAAACGAGACCGAAACAATAACAGTAAGTACACAAAATCGGAACATTTCGAGTTCCTCACAGTTTCTGAGACTCGGATCCGATTTTTGGAGAAGCTTCAGATATTTCGTTATAGAACACACAAAGATATTTAAAAAAACAAAACCAAACTTAAAATTAGCTATTAGAAGGTGCAGTAGTCAGTTTGATTCATCAAAAATTACATTGTAGCTATCATCGTCTTCTTGGAACCATTCTTGGTCTATTGGCACCGTAAACATTAAGCAAACAAGCCAAATGGGGTTCATCGACAAGAACGTCTTAAAAGCTTCCAGGACTAGGCTTCTTAAGATCGTCTACCTTTGTCGTTAGTCCCTTTGGTGAAGGAATAACAACCCACTGATCAGAGCTTTTTAAATCTTTGGAGTAAAAAACCTGGCTGGCTTGTTCAACTAGAATTGCTGGTTCGTCATACATTTTACTGGAACTTCTCATACTGTTCAATTTTACCACAACCAAGTTGGAATCTGGACAAATTTTGATTCCACTTCCAACCTTTACCCAGTCACAGTAGAACACAGTCTCATGAAAAGTAGTGTAATCCAATTCTAGGATTTGGTTAATCACTCCATACCACTTTCATAGGTGAGTTTCAGGAGATTTATCACACTTGTTCCTCCTAAATGTGGTGTATGCCTCTACGCAGACACCACTATCTTGAGTATCATGGTCTTCTTCATAAGATCTAGGAGAAAACATAAAACCATTTACGCGATTTTTTATAAACTCTGTTGCTCCAACAGGACCTTGTGCCAATCTCCACAAAACCGAATCTGTTTTTTTCTCTTTCACTAGCTGTACAAAAATGAAAATAACAAGTCAACCAAACTTGAGATAAAAACAAAGGCTCACATCGGAGATTCACTAAATAACAAATGTGATAAATCAACCAAATTTTTGTCTTCTACTCTAATCTAATTCTTCTCTGTCAATCACTAATCTTTCTATAACAACAACCAATGAATTGATAAATCAACGACCCGTGCATTTCAATTTTTTATAATATAAAGGATGTTTGGTTTTACATCAGCAAACCTCTATTAATAATAAGTATTTCAATTTCCATAAAAAAATGCACATCAGCCGTACCTTTTCAACCAACCATGGAATGCACTTTGTTTGTGTTTCTACCTCATCCACTGTGACCTCCTTACCAGTAGAATCTAAGAGGGGTAACAAGGTGTCGCAAAACTCCCTACAAATAACATTAACCAAATTATTATTCAAACAACAAATTTACTTTGAAAAATACATACATGTGTTGTGCAGTAAATACATACCTGTAATAGGCGTCAAGACCCAGAGGGTTTAATCTAAAGAGTACCCACCTACGTATTTGCACAAATTGTAAGTTGGTTAGAGTCACTTCCTTATCTTTATGCATAGGACCCACATCACTGAACTCTGAATCTGGTCTTAAAAAGGCTTCCCAAGTAGCTTTGTGATTTCCAGCGCTTGCATTTGGCATGCACTCCATCGCACCAATAACCGACTCTTGTAAAAGACGGGACACTGAAATAGACCCTTCAATGTATCTTTTGTTATTTGGTATGTTTTTGCACTCCTTCATTTCCCTGTTTCAGTTGCACATGTATATATCAGTTAAATAAAAGACTAGGTACATACCTAATAACCAACAACACATGAGTAAATGATACATCCTTTCAAAAGGATACATCCACCGAAACCTGACGGGTCTACAAATCAAAGCCTCATCTGCCAAATGAACCATATTGTGGACACTTATATCAAAAAAGGAAGCTGGAAAGTACTTCTCAAGCATACACATTGCCTCTGCAACCATGAATTGAGCCTTTTCAAGATCACTTTTGCACAAGACTTTAGAACACAAAATTCTGAAATACAAGCTGATTTGGTGAAGTGCTGTTCGCAACTCTTTGTGGCGTGGAAAAGCATGTTGAAGTATAACTGGCAGCAAATACATCATAATGACATGGTAGTCATGTGACTTCAAGCTACTGATACTCAGCGTTTTCATATTCACATTGTTGCTAATCTTCGACGAAAAACCACTAGGAAGTTTTAGGTCTTTAATAATTTTGCAAAAATCATGCTTTTCTTCTTTGCTAAAAACAAACACCGGTGTTGGTTTAACATCAGCTCCAGTAATACGATTTGTTGTAGTCCACTGTCAACAATGGAGGCCTAGCTTCTTTAACTCTTCCCATGCATTCCACGAATTCATAGACTTATTATTATAATCGAAGATTGTCTCAACTATGTGCTCCATAACATTTTTTTCAGTGTGCATTACATCAACACAATGTCGTAAATAGAGCATACGATAGACTTCAAGATCCCACCAAATACACATCTTATAGAATGCGCCAGTGATTTTGTTATTTTCTTCAAGAACGTTGTCATTATCGGGATCATATCTCTTTCTCTTTACTGATTTTCTCTTTACTAACTTACCAGGCGTGTAATCCACAACATCCAATTTTTCTAACGACTCCTCTCCAGTCAGTCGCTTTGGAGCAAAGTTAAACTCATCTGCAATTAGACCCAACTGCCCACCCTTTTTTCTAAATGGATGGCCAGACCTAAGGAATATCCTATAATTAGGATACACCTCCTTATTACCGTAAGGCAAATGAACACTTCGTGTCTTGTCTGCACAACAAACACAAGCAAAATAACCATGAGTAGTACATCCGGATAAAACACCTTGTGCTGGCAAGTCATGAATCCCCCACATTAAGCAAGCTCTAAGTAGAAAGTATTCCTTTTTGTAGGCATCATAAACTTTCATCCCACTCTCCCAAAAGTCTTTCAGTTCATCTATTAGTGGTGGTAGAAACACATCTATGTCTTGTCCCGGAGACTTTCTTCCTGGGATCAACAAGGACATTATCTGAAACTCAGATTTCATGCATAATGAAGGTGGAAGATTATACATTACCAAGATCACAGGCCAACAACTCCAGCTTAAACTCTGCGTACCATATGGATTGAACCCATCGGTTGAAATTCCAAACCACACATTTCTTCCCTCCATTGCGAACTCTGGGAATTTCCTTTTCACTAAAGCCCACTGATGTGAATCCCTCGGATGACGCATGTACTCATTAGAAACTTCTGCTCGATCATGCCATGTCATTTCTTCAGATATCCAAGGTGTACTGTAATATCTCTTAAGTATTTCTCCAACGGGAAAGTGTCTCAGAACCAAAAAAAGGTTCTTTCGTCTTCTTTGGTCCAAATTTCCCTTGTTTGACCTTGAATCTTGGTGATTTACATTGCGGACAGCTTGTTGCATTTTCATGTTCTTTATAATACAAAATACAATGGTTTGGGCATGCATGAATAGCCTTACATTTCATACCCAGACCCATCATAATAGACTTCATCTCCGTGTATTTACTGGGTAACGTATTTTCTTCCGGTATCCACCCTTTTATCATTTCCAGCAATTTGGTCACACAATTACCTGATATTCCAAATTGTTTCTTTATATTCTGCAGCTCCACAATCGCAGAGAGTGTACTGACCTTACGTTCACAAGTGGGATACAACTTTTGTTCAGCCAATTTTTTGTACTTTTCATGTCGCTTTTGTGCATCTGGTTCAAACTCAAATGGATCTTCATCACCATCATGTGTCCCATTCACATCATCTATGCAAACACCACCACCATTCCTTTCATGAACTTCAAATGCAGCATCAATAAGAGGAATTAAATCTGGAAATGCATTTTCTATAATTTGATCATTAGACACATCCACTACTGGAATACTCATCGCATTATTAACCGGCTGCTTCTCACCATGAAGGCCCCAAGTCACATACGTCTGGTCGATACCATACAGGTACAAATGGTGATGTACTTTATTAATACTGAGACGCTCCCCATTCAAACATCTTGAACATGGGCAAGGACAATGGGTTTTCCAAAGACCATATGTAAATGCTTATTGAATGAATAATTTCACCCCATCTCTGTACACTTTACCAAATCTATCATTTTCGAACATCCAAGACTTATCCAATTCTCGCGACATTCTGAAAAATTAAAATTAACCACATTAGCATCTCATCTGGTGTGAAAGAAAGCAGTAAATTCTACGATAGCTAATGCATCTTTAGATATAGATTTGTACAAGTAAATGCTGTGAAGCATCCTAGTACAGCAGCACTAAGAAAACCATAACCAAACACATAACAACCTATCAACACTCATAAAAAAGGGGTAAACCATGAAAAATGAATAACACAACTGAAGCATTTCTTAGAAGTAAAGTGATTGAATAATGCAATTACACAGAACAGACACCAAAATGATTATGCCCCTGCATAAAACACATAATGGAGGCTGACACATAATGAAACACAGCTAACTGAACCTGAAAAGTGAAGTGAGCGAAGTATTTTAGTAAAGTCGTTCACCATTAGATGAGAGTGACCTTTAAATAACTGTAAAACAGAACTGTCCACAGACTCCACACGTGAAGAATCATTATGACATGCAGCTGAGTCGATTGTGAAGGAAACACATCTGAACAACCATCATCCTCAGTGAAACAAATTCTATCTTAATCACATATATTATATAGAGTTCTATTTTTGTCTTCCCACTTAATTCTACCAATGACAGTGAACTCTACATACCTCTAGCAAGCATAGCTGGGCAATTATCCCCACAATCAATCAACTCTGAAGAACTTGTACTTCATGAGTATGGTATTTATCCTTCCTATGACAGTCATCCTAAAAAACTGAAAAAAGGCTATTAATGAAATACATGATAGCATTGTTATACCCTCAAGAGTTCGGCTATAAACTAAACTTCACCAAACAAAAAATGTAAAACCCAGTTGAGCTTCAAGGGGTAATTACATGCGACAAGGTGTTGGATTTCTGGTATATTTCGTCAAGGAAAGACCAAAGCTAGTACTTCAATTTAAACACTAATTGGTCACTCTTAATTTATCTCATCTTTGTTTTCAGGTTTCACATCAAAAGCCTACCAAAACCTCGGAAGATATCACAACTGAACTCTGTCATGTAGCTTAAGCTAAACACGAATTCTCTCTAAAGTTAACTCTACCTTTGCAGGAGTTGAGCATTCCACGAATTTACCAAACGTTCAATCAATCGGTAAAAGAAAGCAAACATATTAGACAATCTTAAAGCAACAAAAAAAAATCTGAGAGACTCGGTATTAGACAATTTCAAAACCCAATGTTAAAATAATCCAGACAACACCCAATTCACATAGCATCAAATCTGAGAGACTCGGTATTAGACAATCTTAAAGCAACAAAAAAAAAAAAAAACCAACCTGTGATTGATCAAGTATAGCAAAATTAGACGATTTGGGAGATCAAAATCAAACGCCTAATTCCTTAATTGACTGAGATTCAATCATATAATTCCTTCAACTATCGTCTATCATTGTGAGACGATTTGGGAGATCAAATTAAACTCCTTTGTTGGTGAAAAACGAAAGAGAGTTCTGTCGGATTTTTTTTTTTAGATCTAGTCCTTGAAGATGAGAAGTTGTACTTCAAGAGTAGTTAAGTTATTTCGGTTCCCATATCACTTTGGTTCCAGGATATAAGTTGTTCTCAGGTTCTAGAAGTGGAATTGGTTCCCAATAATTTTTTTATAAAATCTTATAAATTTTTTTTGAATTTTCTAAATTCTAAAATATATCATTGTGTTAGCTATGTAAAATTGTGTTACTACTAAAAATGCCAAGTAGTTATAAACATGGGGTGGATTTTGGTATACATGGATTTTGGGTAGGAATATTACTAATAGTGATTTAGTATGAAATGTGTTAGAATTGTATAACTAATGATATAACACTTTCAATAGTTATTTAGTTTTTATGAGATAATTCCTATTTATGGTAACAATTTCTTAATTTGCTAACCCTATATATGAGTTACTAGATTTTTAATGGAACATTTGAGTTACTAAAAAAAAAATTAGTTAGGAAACTGTTTGTTAGAAAAACCCAAATTTGGTGTAGTGATAGTCACACAACACGGCATCTAATTTGCATTTGGAGCCTTTGGACTTTGCTGCGTTCCTTCACATTTTATTCGCTTAATGACAGAAAAGACAACAATCCATTTTGTTTTCCCATTATCTATTCGGAATGACACCACAAAAGTTACATTATGTAGAATCATCTCAGTAGAAAGGTGACATATGTCAACAATTCATTGATATTGGTTAGCAATTGACCTGATACTATATATTGTCCCCATAATTCCTACAACAAAACATATTACTATGATGATCAAATGGATTACGAAACTAGGTAGCGGAACTTTCTTTCTGAAAATCTCAAGGTAGAAAGCAATGGGAAGTATAGCAGATACGAAAATACAAACGAAGGAACCAGTTAGGCTTAGAATAGTTTCGAAGAAGGGGACGGCAATTGCTAAAACAAGAACAATTATTAGAAGTAAAGACCCGGCTGCACCCCGTATGACAGTTCTCCTCCGCAAAGGCATTTTAGCTGGTAGATGTCGTTCCACTTCAGATGCCATTGGAACGGTCAAGAAAACATACTTGGTCATTGGTACAATGACTGCTGCCCATAGTGCAATCTGTGTAAAAACTAAATGCTTGGGCATGCTCAGCGTAAATTGTGAGGCAACCCCAGGTCCAAACATTTTAGCTCCCAAAAATGCCAAAAATGTGTATAGAGTCGCCACTGTACCGAAGCTTAAAAGGGAAATCTGCACCAAATACGATTCACTAATCAAAAATTAAATACAAATACATACCTGTGAATCAGTAATTAAAGTCACTTATAAAATGATATATATGTATATAAACTCACAATAGAGAATCTGGCAGGATCAACCATTGACCTGTAGACTTCAGGGATGGCCATGTGGGAGGCAATGTTGAAAATGTATAGACCAGACACTGAGAAAATATTTTTTATTCGAAAAACAGGTATAGCTTTGTTGGCTTTGACACCACTGAACAAACAAGTGCAAATTAAAACACCACATATCAAAAACGTTAACAAAATACTTAATGTCGAAATGAATGATATGCTATCCAGATTTCTTAACCACACCGTAGGTATGCAAACTACTATAGCAATCACTGTTAAGCTCTGAGCTGTTGATAAACCGAAAAAGGAGATGTCGAACTTATATCCATCCAGAACTCTGCTTAAATTATCTGTCATGGAAATTGTAAAAGAAACAAGTGCCATTAAAATCTCCAGATTGATAAAAACTAATGATACATATCGTCCTGTCCTTCCAAATGCTAGAAACCCGATGTCTGAGTAGTTTCTCAGCCGAATATTGGTTGCGAGACAGAGCCCTAGTAAATGGGAAGTGTATGCTCCTAACATGAACAAGCCAAATAGGAGGAACGCAGTAGTCCATCCACCATTTTGTAGTGCATAAGCAGTCGATAACTGCCCTAACCCTGTAAAATATGAATAAATTATTAATTATCTACCAACGTCAACCAAACTAAAATAAATAAACTAAAATATAAACAGAAAAACATACTGGTACGAAATCAAAAGCTTGCATTTATCGTAGTAATTCAACCAAAGGCTTGTTGAAGGGCGATAATGGTATTGGATTTGGTTATACAAAAGGCAATCGCAAAATAACTAATTAGCAAATACAAGATGTATGAGATATTTTAAGAAATACCTATTAGGAGCCCTATCATATTGAGCAGTGTAGTGAAAGGTGTACTTGTTGGCGTTGCCACAGGTGCATCAGGTTTTTCTGTTGTTATATCCATCGAATGTGCGAGTAAAGAAAAATCGAGGAGATGATAATTTAATTCCTTAGTATTTTGCAAAACTCGTTAATTGTTAATGAGAAATAGAGGGGGTTGAAATGTGGGAGTTCGAGTATATGATTTTGAGTAGACTTTGAGTAGACGGATGGTGATGATGAAGGAACGTTGGGTTATATATAGTTATGTTATCTAGCCAATATGTTCAAGACTGGTTATATTACTTTTTGTCATAAGAACATGACAAAAAGTAAAAGATGATTGGGATATGGTTTTGCATTAAAACCACTTGTATTACTTTATTTACTCTTAAATAAATACGTGGACCAAGTATGCCCACAGTTAAAAAAATATTTATTTATTTTGGTACACAATTTCCTTTCTAATTAAAGATTAAAAGTGTTACGGGTATGGAAACTGTCGCCGCAGGTTTATATAATGCGGTTATTTCTTATTTAACGATATCTAAAGAATGGTGTCGGTTATTTCTGTCATTTATGAGGTTTAAACAAAGACCACTTGCCAACTTGGGTCAAGTCTAGGCGAATTCGGGAGAGGAAGAAAGTAAATTGGCTGCTTAAACAGGCATACCGACATAAAAGAAAGTAAACAAATCGGCTTCGATACCTCTAACTGGTTCTAACCAGTCAGACAAGATAAATTCGGGAGAGGAAGAAAGTAAATTGGCTACTTAAACAGCAATCTTGACTGGACCAAACACTAGGTACAATGTCTTCTATATTGGGACACAAGGTTCAGCCAGCCAACCATTACACCAAGATACCAAATAAAAAATGCCTTCTATTACTGCTCTGCTTCCAAATCTGTTGGCTTTACTTGTAAAAATCGTAGCTGGTACCGCAAACAAAGACTGCGATCAAAACGACTTGCCCAAATGTGTTTCTCATTTGGTCTCATCCGGTATTCTTCGGTAACAAGACTCAGTATATAACATCCAGGCCTTGATAGTTGATACCACCAACATATATCACATTGTCATTGAGGCCTTTATACAACCAAAATACATCACATTGTTCAGACTCCAAAAATTGTTCAGACTCGAAAATGGAAATAGCAGTAGCCAAGAGACCTATTAAATACTCTGTGGTAATATATAATTAATTTAGCAGTAGCGTAACAGCATTTTTTCTGTTTTCTAAAGTAGTTCAAAGATTAAAATAAGTGTTGTTCCGATGTCAAATTGCAGGTGGATGCATTCACAGATAGACCACTTAAAGGTAATCCGGCAGCCGTCTGTTTGTTGGAAGGAGAAGATAAAAAAGACGATGAGTGGTTACTAGGAGTTGCCAGGGAGTTTAATGCTCCGATAACATGCTACCTGACTCGAGTTGTTTATCATGATGGCGATAGTGATGACGATAATTGTGATAAATTCGAGTATGACAAGAAGTATAATCCTGTTTTTAACATTAGGTGGTTCACTACTGTTGCAGAGGTAAATCCTAAACCATCCTAAACCCTGGTGTTCTTCTTAGTTTATGGGTATATATATGTCAGTATATAAAAAATTTAAGCACAAGTTTCATAACCCGTTCGTTTCTATATACAGGTTGACATTTGTGGACATGCAACCATGGCAGCTGCAAAATTTCTATTTACATCTGGTTTAGTAAAATCAAATCTGATTGAATTCATCGGACTATCCGGACGTCTAACTGCTAAGAAATGTCCTGTCCGGAAAAGTGAGGATATATTAGATGGATCGAAGTTTTTGAGCAATGGTAGTATTTACTGTGAGGAAGATAATCATTGTCGTCGGGATCCAGCGGACTTCTTCATTGAATTAGACTTTCCTACCACTACACTGGTGGAATGTGATCCATTGGAGATACCTTCCGTACCACAAACTCTAAATGGTGCATCTGTTCTTAATATAAAAAAAACAGCTACCTTCGGCGACCTAATTGTATGTAAATCAAATCACTACGACTAACACATTTCTTGCTTTTTTAGAATCTGGTAACATGTAACATTTTACATATGGTAGCTCATGTGTCTTCAGGTCCTTGTTGTAATTAAATGGCTTACTTCATTTTGCTTTTTTGGTAGATTGAGGTCTCATCGGGACAAGACGTCATAGACTTGAAACCAAACTATGACGAATTAAAAGGGTGGAAGGGAGGAAGAGGAGTCGTTTTTACAGGCAAAGCTCCCCATGGATCTGGTTTAGATTTCATCTCTCGATTGTTCTCTCCAAATCTTGGTGTCGACGAGGTAATTAAATGACAGCAATAATATCAAGATGTGCCGTTTCATTTTCATCATATACACCAGCGTTAAAACAATTTTTCATTTTCCCTGACCTCCAGGATGCCGTTTGTGGGAGTGCTCACTGTGCCTTGGCACCTTACTGGAGCAAAAAGTTGGGAAAATCTGATTTTCTTGCTTACATGGTAAATTCTCTCCCTCTCTATTTGTCCATCTGTCCGGACCCGTCATTCACATATAAAATGACAATACAAGGTACATTTTCGCGTTAATTTGTGCAGGCATCTTCAAGAGGAGGGGTATTGGATCTCCATTTAGATAAAGAAGCTCAAAGAATAAAGATTAGAGGGAAAGCTTTTATTGTCATGGAAGGAGCTCTATTTGCTTGATCAGGCCTATCAATACTCTTATTGTCTCATCCTCCTTTCGGATTGATGGGTAATAACAACTACACGTGCATCGTCATAAACCTTAGCTACTGTTTGCGGCCATAACTAGATTTGCTTAAGAGGACAAGCTGGACATGTTATTTAATAAACCACCATACGGTTGATAGTATTGGTGCTTGTGTAATTTGAGTTGTTTCAAATGTATCAAAACGATTCAGTTTAGGTACTTGCATATTAATAAAAAGAGTAATGGTTTTGTTTTGCCATAAGGATGTGCTTACGGTAACCCCATATGATAAAATCATAAAAGCTTATAACCTTGCTTGAGATGAGCAGAACCCATTATCCTTGATTGCAGTCTGCTGTCTACCTTATCAACTGTTTCCCCTTAATTGTGTGATTGACAAATCATACTTTTTGTCGATAAAGTTCTTCCAAGGTCATAATATCAATCTCATATCTTTCCTCCAAGTAACTTCATAATATCAATCTCATCTCTGTGTTTCTTGTGAAAACTAACTTGTTGGAATTTATTGGCAGTTCCACGGGTGTTATTTACCAAGTAACCTCCAACTGCATCTATCCAATCTGGGCAAAAAGCAGACTACAAGTTGTGGAGATTCAGGATCTGATGGTTTGCTTGTATCTAAGAGTAGAAATTACCGCATACAATTTGATAACTATAGGAAAAACCGACCGATTCCAGGTTCACACTATTCATATTTACCTAATCTAGTTTCTGGACCTTAAGGGTCAAATTATTCCACACAGAATTACGAGAACTGCCATTGGGTGCCCATACACTCGGCAAAGTGTCCAGACCAGTCATCTATGAATAGTGTCGTAGCCCCCTGGAAGTTCAAAACGTTGGCACACCACCGGGAATGCTATGAATAGTGTATGCACACCCACGGTAGGGGTGATACGTTGGCACACCGCCAGGAAATTATGATTATATGAATAGTACCAAACACAACCGAAGGGCATAAAAGTGCAGAATCCGTCTGATACTGCTTCTAACCTGAGTGGTATTTGGGTCTGCTTCTTGTCCCTAGTTCCGACGAGCTTATTCTTCTTCTTATTCATCTAATTTTGCGTCTTCCTCTCCATCAAGTTTGCTTCCTCCTCCCTATCAAGTGTGAAGTACGGTACATCTTGTTTAATTTTGATAATATGTGTTACAATGTTACAATTTCAAAAATTAGGGCATAATAGAAAATATTTGGGGGATTTCAAATTTAAGGGGATAATGTTGATTCAGATAGTAATGTGAACTGGGGTGACAAGAATTGTGGATCGTTTAACATGATTTAGTTTATCTTTTTCATTGTTTCCTTTACTTTGGATTATATATATTTAAATCCCCATCTTAAGATTCTCTACATGATGATGTAGAGGTATAATTTCTAGTGAAATACTTAGTTCAGTAGATGAGAATTTCGGATCCATGAAAGTCGCAAGCGTTGCCTAGGAAGCAAATAGGCGATGCCTAGGCCAAAGCGACTAAGAGGAATTTTCTTAAACCAAATTTTTTCAAATGCTTTGCAAAAAATTTCGGCAAATAAGTAATGTAACGTATACACTTTTTTAATTCTGGATCGGTAATGTAGCGTATACTCTTCTTAGTTAACATTCTAACCTAACCTCACTATTATTTTGTAATCCACGATTATGATTGGAGGTTCAAGGTAATGGGATCCGGGGATATGCCCGATAAAGGGAACATGCCGGATATAGAGACAACGCCCAAGAAATGGAAACATTATGAGAGTCAAGTGGATTCTGCACCTGGAGAGGAGGAGGGCAGGTAAATAGATTGTTCATGGATCTTTTATTGTTGTTTTTGTAGTCCTTTTAAGTGAAAAACTATAATTTTGCACTCGCCTTACATTAATAACGAGAAGTCGGTGAAGTTGGCTTACACTGACTGATAATTCCATCTTGATAAAGCTGATAGTCTTCAGATTTATCTTCCATTTGTTTGCAACTTGTTCATTGTTTCTTTCAACTTTTTACTGTGTTTTGTAGTAGATATATTTACAGCCCAAAAAGGTTAAGGGAGAAGTGCTCCAATATTTCAAATTACTCAAGTTTGATATCACTTAGAGAGTTATGGAGTGTGATGTCTAAAGATGAGATAGCCCTCATATAGGAAAACGGCAATTGGCCATTTTGTGGGCATGCCGGAAAAACAAAGCTGGTCTGCTGCTATATTTTGTTATCTTATAAGTAGGCATATCCTGGTAGAACCCGATAGAAAACAAAAAGGCGAAGTCTGGTTTAAGGTTAAAGGCGAAGAATTGTGTTTCCGGAAGGAAGACTTCGCGGTCATATCCGGTCTTTCCTTCAGGGAGTTGTCAAACATAAATAATTTCTCTTTAGGGGGCGTTTTGAAACTCAAGGTAAATCATTTTCTCGGTCCTAAGAAAACCAAAGGCCATGATTTATACGACTTTCTTGTTTTCAAAACGGCTCTGATGGATGTGGAAAGCAGGAGAGACTTTAAACCCATAATGACGAAGAAAAGGGAAGATCGTGGCTAGATATCCGTGGAACCAATCCTATGTGAAGCTAAAGATAGGGTGAAAGTCGCCTTACGATATGTCGTTCATATGTTTTTGTTGGTCATCAACACAAATTCAATATTGATGAAGATCTGTGCCATTTGGTCGACAACATTTCAGATTTCAACTCGTACGCATGGGGTGAGAGGTCATACAAGGACACTTTTGAAAAAACACACACTGCAATTGATTTTCAATCCCGAAAATTAAATTATGAAAATACGCCAGCTATCAAACCAGTTATAAACCCAAAAGGTATGCCACAAGTGTTGGTGGTAAGAGGGATTCACTTATTATTTTCTACAAGTCTAATGTTGTGGTAGATATTTAAATGGTTTTTGTTTATATTGTAGGTTTTGTACCTTGCGTTGTTCCCAGTTGTGCCTAGCAAGTTTGGAACAAAGTTAAATATCAACGGGTGGCGCCCCCTTATTCTTCGTGTGTTGTCCAAGGAAGTTATTAAACATGATTCTCTTGCTGAAGCACTAAAAGCATCAGTCCACAGTGAAGTGATAATGCAACAATGCCATAATGCAGAGAAGTTATTAGTTCTTGGTTTCCCTGAAGATCCCCTCAATGATAAGCTGTTGGAAGAGGATGATGGGGGAGGATATTTGCACGAGGAAGCTTTTGTAAGAAAGCTATTGATGGATCTAGACAATAGAGCATCGTAGCAAACCGGGGGAGATTTTAAAAATAAAAAATATGAGGATAAGGGGAATCTGGATTTTCCTATAGTTATGGAAAAGGGAGGACGTGATGTCGGTTGTTGTACCCACCTCAATGTTGGATTGTTGGAAGAAATAGGTCGGTTTCAAAATAATATGTTGGCTACTTTTGTGAATCAAGTCAGCAATTTGAATAACACCTTAGAGGATAGGTTTCACTACACCAAATCCTGGGTTTTGTCACAGGGTATATCTGTCACTAACACAATTTGTAACACATATACGCCGTTAGAGAAACGTTGTGATATTAATTGTTATCTTTTTTTATAATAGTTTATACCGTGACAAAATTTGGTTACAGTCACATTTATAAAATGTTACGTTATTAATAGTAACATTTAACCTAATTTTATAATAGCGACACGTGGCTAATTTGTCACAGTAATTATAACAGATTTAATTGTTATTCTCCCTTTTGCAACAATTCGGTGATGACACGGTATGCAACTATTTGGTTTTGGACACGTGTCACTTTTTGTTACGATTACTGTAACACATATAAGTGTTGCCTACTTTTTGCCACAATTTCTCAATGGACACCTGTCTGATTTTTGTCACTATTACTGTAACGTTTAAACTGTTACTCTCATTTGTAACAGCATTAAGATGATGACACATGTTTCTTTCTATCACATTTTTGGTCACAGTTATACTTGTGACAATTCTTTCAATTACAATTAAAAAAAATGGGTAGCCCAGGTCTTTCTCATGGACCTGGCCTTCCATTCTGAGCCTGCAGATGCAGGACATTATCAGGGACCTACCCTTTCAGGTTACAGGCCAGAAATACAAATAAACCTCCAAACACAATTGTAATTTCTTCTTTTTCAATATGCGAGTTATCCGCATTCTACCATTCATACATTCATTATGACACATCTCAATCTGCAAACTATTTAGATTCATTATGAAATCTACGCAAAAAAAAAAAACAATTCAATCTTATTCGAGTACGCTCACAAACAACAAAAAAAAATCTTCTCCAGCTGTTCGGTACAAGACTATAGGTTGCAGGCATGACAAAGTTTGTCACTAGAAATACCTGAAGTGCACAGCAGAAGAGCACGTCATGTGAATGTGCAAAGGAGACTACAAAGTAAATAGTTTCTTCAAACCATGATAGTTTATTCCAACAAAGAGAAAATTAGTAGTTCTGAGATAACATGAGAACATACAAACCAGTATTTTCTCGAATCAAGGAATAGATTCTAAGCTTAACATAAACTAGCTTAATCTGATAAATTCTTCTCAACACACTGTATATTCAAGAGCAGTATAACATGAGAACATACAAACTGAGTGGAAAACATCTGCTACTCCTAGATGACTGATATTTTGGGAACCATACTGAACAAATCTCGATACAATAAAAATAATGAAACTTAAACAAACCAGAAAAAAAAAACGGTTAACACTGACACTAAACTTTAGATGATCCTAAGCTTTAATTCTAACATAAACCAGCTTATTATGATAAATTCTTCTCAACATACGGTACGGTACACTCAAGAGATGTATAACATGAGAACATACAAAGCACAAACTGAGAGGAAAACATCCCGGACAAAGAATAATCCTACATAACTGATATTTTGTGAATCATACTGGTGTTAATATATCTTTTGAGCTTTAGTGCTACTTGAATCTATAAAGCAGACCCAAAACAAACCAAAGAGGTAGATAACAAAAGATTAAAGCATAACTTACACTTGAGTAATTTGCCGACTCTCATGATTCCCTCTTAAGATTGTAATTCTATCTCTATAACGAACTTTCAAGGCTACAAAAAGTGTGACAGTCTCTACATAGTAGAAACCACGATCTGCAAAAATAGCAGAAACCAAATAAAAAAGATTAAAATAGACATTTAGATTGAGTGAAAACCTCAGCTTATAAGAGCAAGAAAAAAATAAAATATGATTATGAAAATCTGGCGCATTCTAAAATGTAATCGCATTCTCAGGTCATCTTAAGAAGGATATTAAGAAAGAGGTTCTAATTGCCAGCTGAATTACCCGAAGAATCTGTATGCTCAGAAACTTATGAAGTCTATTTTTCCCCTGCGTATGAATACTAGGTATCTTGGTTCCCATGACAAGGACCATCAACCGTAACACCAACCCCAACACACAACACAACTAGCATCCAACCTCCAGGTCCAAGACAACCACCGCCAACACCAAAACACACGAGAACTAGTCGGCCCACCACTCCAACATTACCACATTCCCATCCACCACTTCCTTCTCACCATAATCAGAATCCTAAAATAAAAACACAAAAACAGAAATTACACATCCAGCTGTTCATTCATAGGACTAGAGAAAACACTAACCGCCAAATAACCTAACTAAAAAATTCCCAAACCTGTTTCGAATCCAAATCACATTCGGCAGTTACATTTACAATCTCTTCCAAATCACTACTCTGCACAAAACAAACAACAAACTATCAAAACTAGAAAATCTCAATAAAAAAAAAGTACTAAATTGAGAACCAAACAATTTACAAATTTGAACAAATACCAAGGGCTCTTCGCAGTAGTAAAAGTTATGTAATCTAGTGTTTGAGAAGCAATAAAATCAAAAGGAAAGTGAGATCAAGGATGCAGTACAGAGAAAGAACAAGAGAGCAATACCAAACGGAGTTTTACCACAGAGTATTCCATTGAATTAATATCAATCGCTTTCAATTCGCACTGCAAGAAATTGTAATGAGTGTATAGTGGATCTTCCTGTTCAATGGACAAAAATAAGAAATTGGAGCCTGTAATGCGTGTATAAAATGAGAATGTAAGAAGAGACTAAATTTAAATTGTCTTACCACACAAACAAGCTGTAGTTTTCCAAGAGTATCGGCTCCTTGGTTGCTAAATTTTTCTTCCGGAACCGATATTAGCGCGTTATTATCCTAGAAAAAATTGAACAATTAAACAGAACAATACAAGGAGTAAGAATCTGGGGAAGAATCTGAACAACCAAAAAGAATCTGTCAATGGCTGAGCAGCCTTGTTGAGTTCGACCTACATATATAAGTGAACTATTCAACATGTAAACCAACAAAATAAATAATAACTTATTTATTTAAAGAAAGTATGTCATCTCCAAACCTCATATTTCTTCACATGGGAAAATCTGTACCTTCAGAAAAGGGTTGCACAACCATTGATAGCATATATATCTCCTAGTGTAAACTTTCAGTGAAGAGATTCATGATTATAAACTTGAATATTTGGATCTTATAACCATAAAAAAACAAAAATGTTTGCAAGCAAACATCTGATGTCTTCTTCAAGGAATGTTTTCCTCATAAACTTGAATACATAATAATGGTTTCCAGTTGTATGATGATAATCGTCAAACACCATTAGACACACCTGATAGTTCAAGGAATGCTTTCCTCATACCTCCATAAAATATGAGGGTCATAACCATAACCTGCAATACATTTTAAGGACAATTATAAGAGATTGGGAAAAGGCATTAAGACTAATAGCAACATTTCAAAGTTCAACCTTAGTTGGAAATCGAACGAACCCACAAAGTAAACCAATCATATAAGGTCTTTAAAACTCGACTGTATGTGAGATGTATGCTAGGTTATATGTGAAGTTCACACAATCAGTAACAAAATATCAAAAACCATAACCGGACTTTCATTTATTTTGTGATTAAGTAAAGAATTTCCATTTGCAAACATGACTAGGATACACAGAAAACAAAATAAAAAAACTTAGGAATAAACATCACAACTGTGGCAGAGTACTTGAAAGATGAAGCATACATTCAACATATTATTCACCATTGCCAGGGAATTATTTTGACAAGTTGGATGAAGTTTCATTCCCTGAAAAACAATCATTAATACTATAAGGATGATGCCCATAGTCATCGCACCGCCATAGTAAAAATTAAGCGATTTGCTTACAGTTGGAGATAATCTCAGCAAGATAAAATCCAACACCAGAAATAGTAATGATACAGAAAGATCAAACCCAGCACAAGTACCGACTAAAATCATATAATTTTCAGAGCATACATTCGTAAAAACGAATTCAAAGGGTAAGAGTCTCCAGCTTCTAACCTCAAGTGGGTCAGTCAGTACCTCCAGATAAAGCATCACTGGTGTGTGTTCATACTTTCAGTAGAAAACATAACCATTGTTAGTATACTCTTTTCATCTCAACGAATGACACAATTATTACCAAAGATTTAACTCAAAGAAAACAATATAATAAAAAGTCCAACAACAAGATACCTAATCTACAGAGGGTGTCTTCCATTATTTATCTTTCAACTGGTTCATCTTCCTCTTCCTCATCTTCGTTGGTATTCTCAACCTCCTCTTTTTCTCCTTCCTATCAATACCAAAATCACATATTCACAGTTACAACTAATAATGTAACAAACAAATTTACCAAAAAAAAAAAAAAACCTATCATAAAACAAAATAAATCATCTACTTACCATAACATCCTCATCTAGTTAATCTTCGTATCTGTTTCATTGAACAAATCAATTCAATAGCTCAAAAGTTTACAGAAAATTAGAAACCCTAATTGAAAATTTTGGGAAATCAATAAAATTGAACATACATTAGTAGATCGAAACCACCGGCTATCCAGGCATCATAGGTCTCAAAAAAAAAATCGACGACATGAGCCCTAAAAAGATCTATCCAGATTACTAATATCCCTCCATACACTGTATTTCTTTTTCTTCTTCATGAGGTGTTGTTATTAGAACAAATTCTGATGCTGATTCGAAGATCTTTGGTGGGAAAAGGATAAAACTTAATCATTTTTCGTAAAAATACATGAATCCGAGTAGTAAACATGGTGAAGGACAGAAGGAGAAAAGAGAAAAAAAGAGGCGGATAGAGCAAGAGAGGAAAAAATGAGAGGATATAGGATAAGGTTTTGTTTCTAGGGATCTTGCGCTGTTAATCTCGGGGAATTTCGTAACGAGATCAAGGGCTCTGATGAGTGACGCGTGCTTTTCACATGTGTGTTTTTTATCTTAATACATGTTGTCTGGAGGACCTAGCATTCAACAATGGTTTTAAGCATGAAATGTTGTAAAAATCCCACGATATCTCTCACACCACGTCAAGAGTTGCGGTAACCAACCCTCCCATTGGCCGGTGAACAAAACCCTCGTTCCTAATTGGAATCTGAAATTGGAAAAAAAATCAATGAAATCTGAAGCCCTCGATTCCCAAAATCAGACCCAGATAAAAACAATAAAATAAAAATCAATAATGAAAAATCTGTAAATGAATACTATGAAATTGGAAAAATAGTTGTTGTTTACGATCTTGATTTTGGACTTCAAGAGATTGTATGGGAAAAAATATGTTTATTTAAATCCCTAAGGTCGCGTTTGGCACCTTTGATATCCTATCCTAGGTTGGGTTATCTCCAAAATAACTGTCAAAACGTGTTTGTCTTCATTTTATTCTAAGTTTGGATAGGAATAACAAAACCTTCACTAATTTTAGTTAGCTAAAAAAGTAAGGTTACACTATTCTCCCAAATATCTAGGATACCAAAATCCCAACCAAGAATATGAAATTATTTTTCCTTTAAAATAGGTAATTATCCTTAAACTTTTCTCACTTCACCCATTTTTTACCCTTTTTTTTTTTAATTATCCTATATTTTCCCTTTATGATAATAAGTGAATTAAATCTTTTCAAATAAAATTAAATACTAGACAAACAAAATATAACATACACCCTACGTGATTTGATGGAAAAACAAACAACATTTTTGCTTAACTATTTCATGGTAATCCTAATCAAGTAAGAAAAAACTTTAACCTAGGTAAGTTTTATGTTGTCAAAGGTGCCAAACAAGGCTTAAAAAAACATAAACAAAAACCAAAGCTTTGATATACTATTTCAGTAACTTTTTTACAGAGAGAGCGAGACTGAGATGGTGAGATTTTTAGGAGTTAGGGTTTCTTCTGAGAGAGGCGTAAAGGAGTTAGGGTTTCTTCTGAGGGAGGGGGAAAGGAAATCAGAGAAAGAGATAAGAGCGAAGCGAAAATGTAGTGAGAGAAAAAAAAATTATCTAAAAGGCTTTGAACGGTGATGGGACCAAAATATTTGGACGACAAAGATTTGAGTTAGAATTGTCATACGGATCAAAAAAGGGGAGAGATGCTTGTGCTTCTCTTTGTGCTAAAATAAATTCGTTCATTCAGCTTATTGACAACCAACGATACAGAAGTCATATAGTCCATGACTCCATGCTAGTAGATTTAGAGATTCATTCTATATTTCAAGTCATATAGGTGATGTGGCAGATTTTGCATCCATGTAATGAGAAGTTGACCTTCGATTAGATATAAATCGGAATAATGTATAAAAGTGGGAAAGAATCCAAATAATGAGAAGTGAATCTCTCAAAATCCAAAGTCGATCTTTCACAAAATAAAAGTATTCAGACTAATAAGAGAATTAAACATAAGATGAAAGATGGATCTCGAAGAATAATAGTGAATCGAAAGAACGAAAAAGATTTGGAAGTGAACCTTGAAGAATCTAAAGTCAATCTCTGACTACGTACAAATTTGAAGAATGATATAAGAATGAAAATGAATCAGAAGAATGAGAAATAAAACTCATAGAATCAAAAGTTATCGATTTGATATAAATCCGAATAACGTATAAGAATAAGGAATGGAAAAGAAAAATCGGATAACTAAAGACAGACCCGAGGTTCTCATTCCAATGAACTGAACTCAGGTTGGAAGATTACTAGAGATAGACCCGATGTTCTCATTCTTATGACCTGAAGACGAAATATATCAGAATTGAACATCACAGGTTCAAATATTACTAAAGTTAGACTTGAATTTCTTGTACGGATGAACTGAGGACGAAATATATCAGAATTGAACATCACAGGTTCAAAGATTACTAGAGTTAGACCTGAGTTTCTCGTTCGGATGAACTGAGGACGAAATATATCAGAATTGAACATCACAGGTTAAAAGATTACTAGAGTTAGACCTTAGTTTCTCGTTCGGATGAACTGGAGACGAAATATATCAGAATTCAACATCACATGTCCAAAGATTACTAGAGTTAGACTTGAGATTCTCGTTCGGGTAACCTGAACATGAAATATATAAGAATTGAACATCACAGGTCTAAAGATTACTAGAGTTAGACCTTAGTTTCTCGTTCGGATGAACTTGAGACGAAATATATCATAATTGAACATCACAGGTTCAAATATTACTAGAGTAAGACATGTGTTTCTCGTTCGGGTGAACTGAACATGAAATATATCAGAATTGAACATCACAGGTTCAAAGATTACTAGATTTCGACCTGAGTTTCTCTTCCGGATGAACTGGAGATGAAATATATCAGAATTGAACATCACAGGTTCAAAGATTACTAGAGTTGGACATGATTTTCTCTTTCGGGTGAACTGAGGACGAAATATATCAGAATTGAACATCACAGGTTCAAAGATTACTAGAGTTAGACCTTAGTTTCTCGTTCGGATGAACTGGAGACGAAATATATCAGAATTCAACATCAAATGTCCAAAAATTACTAGAGTTAGACCTGAGCTTCTCGTTCGGGTGAACTGAACATGATATATATCAGAATTGAACATCACAGGTTCAAAGATAACTAGAGTTAGACCTTAGTTTCTCATTCGGATGAACTGGAGATGAAATATATCAGAATTGAACGTCGCAAGTTCAAATATTACTAGAGTAAGACATGTGTTTCTCGTTCGGGTGAACTGAACATGAAATATATCAGAATTGAACATCACAGGTTCAAAGATTACTAGAGTTAGACCTTAGTTTCTCGTTCGGATGAACTGAAGATGAAATATATCAGAATTGAACATCACCGATTCAAAGATTACCAGAGTTAGACCTGAGTTTCTCTTTCGGATGAACTGGAGACGAAATATATCAGAATTGAACATCACCCGTTCAAAGATTACTAGAGTTAGACCTGAGTTTCTCTTCCGGATGAACTGGAGACGAAATATATCAGAATTGAACATCACAGGTTCAAATATTACTAGAGTTAGACATGAGTTTCTCTTCCGGATGAACTGGAGACGAAATACATCAGAATTGAACATCACCGGTTCAAAGATTACTAGAGTTAGACATAAGTTTCTTTTACGGATGAACTAAAGATCAAATATATCAGAATTGAACATCCCGAGTTCAAAGATCACTAGAGTAAGACCTGAGTTTCTTATTCGGATGAATTGCAGATAAAATATATCAGAATTGAACATCACAAAGTTCAAAGATTATTAGAGTTAGACTTGAGTTTCACGTCCGGATGAACTGGAGACGAAATATATCAGAATTGAACATCACAGGTTCAAAGATTACTAGAGTTAGACCTTAGTTTCTCTTTCGGATGAACTGAAGAAGAAATATATCAGAATTGAACAACAACGGTTCAATGATTACCAGAGTTAGACCTGAGTTTCTCTTCCGGGTGAACTGGAGACAAAATATATCAGAATTGAACATCACAGGTTCAAAGATTACTAGAGTTAGACCTGAGTTTCTCTTCCGGATGAACTGGAGACAAAATATATCAGAATTGAACATCACAGGTTCAAAGATTACTAGAGTTAGACCTGAGTTTCTCTTCCGATGAACTGAGACAAAATATATCAGAATTTAACATCCCAGGTTTAAAGATTACTAGAGTTGGACCCGGATGAACTGAAGATGAAATATATCAGAATTGAACATCACGGGTTCAAAGATTACTAGAGTTAGACCCTGGTTTCTCGTCTGAATGATATGAAGACGAAATATATCAGAATTGAACATCGTGGGTCCAAAGATTACTAGAGTTAGACCTAAGTTTCTCGTCCGGATGATCTGAAGACGAAATATATCAGAATTGAACATCACGGGTCAAAGATTACTAGAATTGACCCGAGTACCCTTATTGGAAAAAAGTGCAATAAATATTATGGAGACTGTGAAAATTACCATACTACCCTTATCGAAAATAAGTAAAGTAAATTCTTTGAAAATGACCATATTACCCTTATTGGAAAAAATTGCAATAAATATTATGGAGACTGTGAAAATGATCATACTACCCTTACAGGAAACAAGTAAAGTAATTCTTACAGACTGTGAAAATGACCATATTAACCTTATTGGAAAAAATGGCGATAAATATTATGGACTGTTAAAATAGCCATACTACCCTTATCAGAAATAAGTAAAGTAAACGTTACAGACTATGAAAATGACCATATTACCCTTATTGGAAAAAAGTGCAATAAATATTATGGAGACTGTGAAAATGACCATACTACCCTTATCGGAAATAAGTAAAGTAATTCTAACGGACTATGAAAATGACCATATTACCCTTATTGAAAAAAGGTCCAATAAATATTATGGAGACGATGAAAATGACCATACTACCCTTATCAGAAATAAGTAAAGGAAATGTTACAGACTCTGAAAATAACCATATTACCCTTATTGAAAAAAGTGCAATAAATATTATGGAGACTATGAAAATGACCAAACTACCCTTATCGAAAATAAGTAAAGAAAATACTTTGAAAATGACCATTTTACCCTTATTGGAAAAAAGTGCGGTAAATATTATGGAGACTATGAAAATGACCATACTACCCTTATCGAAAATAAGTAAAGAAAATACTTTGAAAATAACCATATTACCCTTATTGGAAAAAAGTGTTGTAAATATTATGGAGACTATGAAAATGACCATACTACCCTTATCCAAAAAATCCAAATAATGAGAAGTGAATCTCTCAAAATCCAAAGTCGATCTTTCACAAAATAAAAGTATTCAGACTAATAAGAGAATTAAACATAAGATGAAAGATGGATCTCGAAGAATAATAGTGAATCGAAAGAACGAAAAAGATTTGGAAGTGAACCTTGAAGAATCTAAAGTCAATCTCTGACTACGTACAAATTTGAAGAATGATATAAGAATGAAAATGAATCAGAAGAATGAGAAATAAAACTCAGAGAATCAAAAGTTATCGATTTGATATAAATCCGAATAACGTATAAGAATAAGGAAATGGAAAAGAAAAATCGGATAACTAAAGACAGACCCGAGGTTCTCATTCCAATGAACTGAACTCAGGTTGGAAGATTACTAGAGATAGACCCGATGTTCTCATTCTTATGACCTGAAGACGAAATATATCAGAATTGAACATCACAGGTTCAAATATTACTAAAGTTAGACTTGAATTTCTTGTACGGATGAACTGAGGACGAAATATATCAGAATTGAACATCACAGGTTCAAAGATTACTAGAGTTAGACTGTGTTTCTCGTTCGGATGAACTGAGGACGAAATATATCAGAATTGAACATCACAGGTTAAAAGATTACTAGAGTTAGACCTTAGTTTCTCGTTCGGATGAACTGGAGACGAAATATATCAGAATTCAACATCACATGTCCAAAGATTACTAGAGTTAGACTTGAGATTCTCGTTCGGGTAACCTGAACATGAAATATATAAGAATTGAACATCACAGGTTACTAGAGTTAGACCTTAGTTTCTCGTTCGGATGAACTTGAGACGAAATATATCATAATTGAACATCACAGGTTCAAATATTACTAGAGTAAGACATGTGTTTCTCGTTCGGGTGAACTGAACATGAAATATATCAGAATTGAACATCACAGGTTCAAAGATTACTAGATTTCGACCCGAGTTTCTCTTCCGGATGAACTGGAGATGAAATATATCAGAATTGAACATCACAGGTTCAAAGATTACTAGAGTTGGACCTGATTTTCTCTTTCGGGTGAACTGAAGACGAAATATATCAGAATTGAACATCACAGGTTCAAAGATTACTAGAGTTAGACCTTAGTTTCTCGTTCGGATGAACTGGAAACGAAATATATCAGAATTCAACATCAAATGTCCAAAGATTACTAGAGTTAGACTGAGCTTCTCGTTAGGGTGAATCTAACATGATATATATCAGAATTGAACATCACAGGTTCAAAGATAACTAGAGTTAGACCTTAGTTTCTCATTCGGATGAACTGGAGATGAAATATATCAGAATTGAACGTCGCAAGTTCAAATATTACTAGAGTAAGACATGTGTTTCTCGTTCGGGTGAACTGAACATGAAATATATCAGAATTGAACATCACAGGTTCAAAGATTACTGGAGTTAGACCTTAGGTTCTCGTTCGGATGAACTGAAGATGAAATATATCAGAATTGAACATCACCGATTCAAAGATTACCAGAGTTAGACCTGAATTTCTCTTTCGGATGAACTGGAGACGAAATATATCAGAATTGAACATCACCCGTTCAAAGATTACTAGAGTTAGACTCGAAGTTTCTCTTCCGATGAACTGAGACGAAATATATCGAATTGAACATCACAGTTCAAATATTACTAGAGTTAGACATGAGTTTCTCTTCCGGATGAACTGGAGACGAAATACATCAGAATTGAACATCACCGGTTCAAAGATTACTAGAGTTAGACATAAGTTTCTTTTACGGATGAACTAAAGATCAAATATATCAGAATTGAACATCCCGAGTTCAAAGATCACTAGAGTAAGACCTGAGTTTCTTATTCGGATGAATTGCAGATAAAATATATCAGAATTGAACATCACAGGTTCAAAGATTATTAGAGTTAGACTTGAGTTTCACGTCCGGATGAACTGGAGACGAAATATATCAGAATTGAACATCACAGGTTCAAAGATTACTAGAGTTAGACCTTAGTTTCTCTTTCGGATGAACTGAAGAAGAAATATATCAGAATTGAACAACAACGGTTCAATGATTACCGAGTTAGACCTCGAGTTTCTCTTAAGGTGAACTGGAGACAAATATATCAAATTGAACATCACAGTTCAAAGATTACTAGAGTTAGACCTGAGTTTCTCTTCCTATGAACTGGAGACAAAATATATCAGAATTGAACATCACAGGTTCAAAGATTACTAGAGTTAGACCTGAGTTTCTCTTCCGGATGAACTGGAGACAAAATATATCAGAATTTAACATCCCAGGTTTAAAGATTACTAGAGTTGGACCCGGATGAACTGAAGATGAAATATATCAGAATTGAACATCACGGGTTCAAAGATTACTAGAGTTAGACCCTGGTTTCTCGTCTGAATGATATGAAGACGAAATATATCAGAATTGAACATCGTGGGTCCAAAGATTACTAGAGTTAGACCTAAGTTTCTCGTCCGGATGATCTGAAGACGAAATATATCAGAATTGAACATCACGGGTCAAAGATTACTAGAATTGACCCGAGTACCCTTATTGGAAAAAAGTGCAATAAATATTATGGAGACTGTGAAAATTACCATACTACCCTTATCGAAAATAAGTAAAGTAAATTCTTTGAAAATGACCATATTACCCTTATTGGAAAAAATTGCAATAAATATTATGGAGACTGTGAAAATGATCATACTACCCTTACAGGAAACAAGTAAAGTAATTCTTACAGACTGTGAAAATGACCATATTAACCTTATTGGAAAAAATGGCGATAAATATTATGGACTGTTAAAATAGCCATACTACCCTTATCAGAAATAAGTAAAGTAAACGTTACAGACTATGAAAATGACCATATTACCCTTATTGGAAAAAAGTGCAATAAATATTATGGAGACTGTGAAAATGACCATACTACCCTTATCGGAAATAAGTAAAGTAATTCTAACGGACTATGAAAATGACCATATTACCCTTATTGAAAAAAAGTCCAATAAATATTATGGAGACGATGAAAATGACCATACTACCCTTATCAGAAATAAGTAAAGGAAATGTTACAGAATCTGAAAATAACCATATTACCCTTATTGAAAAAAGTGCAATAAATATTATGGAGACTATGAAAATGACCAAACTACCCTTATCGAAAATAAGTAAAGAAAATACTTTGAAAATGACCATTTTACCCTTATTGGAAAAAAGTGCAGTAAATATTATGGAGACTATGAAAATGACCATACTACCCTTATCGAAAATAAGTAAAGAAAATACTGTGAAAATAACCATATTACCCTTATTGGAAAAAAGTGCTGTAAATATTATGGAGACTATGAAAATGACCATACTACCCTTATCCAAAAATCCAAATAATGAGAAGTGAATCTCTCAAAATCCAAAGTCGATCTTTCACAAAATAAAAGTATTCAGACTAATAAGAGAATTAAACATAAGATGAAAGATGGATCTCGAAGAATAATAGTGAATCGAAAGAACGAAAAAGATTTGGAAGTGAACCTTGAAGAATCTAAAGTCAATCTCTGACTACGTACAAATTTGAAGAATGATATAAGAATGAAAATGAATCAGAAGAATGAGAAATAAAACTCATAGAATCAAAAGTTATCGATTTGATATAAATCCGAATAACGTATAAGAATAAGGAAATGGAAAAGAAAAAGAAAAATCGGATAACTAAAGACAGACCCGAGGTTCTCATTCCAATGAACTGAACTCAGGTTGGAAGATTACTAGAGATAGACCCGATGTTCTCATTCTTATGACCTGAAGACGAAATATATCAGAATTGAAAATCACAGGTTCAAATATTACTAAAGTTAGACTTGAATTTCTTGTACGGATGAACCGAGGACGAAATATATCGAATTGAACATCACGGGTTCAAAGATTACTAGAGTTAGACTGTGTTTCTCGTTCGGATGAACCGAGGACGAAATATATCGAATTGAACATCACAGGTTAAAAGATTACTAGAGTTAGACCTTAGTTTCTCGTTCGGATGAACTGGAGACGAAATATATCAGAATTCAACATCACATGTCCAAAGATTACTAGAGTTAGACTTGAGATTCTCGTTCGGGTAACCTGAACATGAAATATATAAGAATTGAACATCACAGGTCTAAAGATTACTAGAGTTAGACCTTAGTTTCTCGTTCGGATGAACTTGAGACGAAATATATCATAATTGAACATCACAGGTTCAAATATTACTAGAGTAAGACATGTGATTCTCGTTCGGGTGAACTGAACATGAAATATATCAGAATTGAACATCACAGGTTCAAAGATTATTAGATTTCGACCCGAGTTTCTCTTCCGGATGAACTGGAGATGAAATATATCAGAATTGAACATCACAGGTTCAAAGATTACTAGAGTTGGACCTGATTTTCTCTTTCGGGTGAACTGAAGACGAAATATATCAGAATTGAACATCACAGGTTCAAAGATTACTAGAGTTAGACCTTAGTTTCTCGTTCGGATGAACTGGAAACGAAATATATCAGAATTCAACATCAAATGTCCAAAAATTACTAGAGTTAGACCTGAGCTTCTCGTTCGGGTGAACTGAACATGATATATATCATAATTGAACATCACAGGTTCAAAGATAACTAGAGTTAGACCTTAGTTTCTCATTCGGATGAACTGGAGATGAAATATATCAGAATTGAACATCGCAAGTTCAAATATTACTAGAGTAAGACATGTGTTTCTCGTTCGGGTGAACTGAACATGAAATATATCAGAATTGAACATCACAGGTTCAAAGATTACTAGAGTTAGACCTTAGGTTCTCGTTCGGATGAACTGAAGATGAAATATATCAGAATTGAACATCACCGATTCAAAGATTACCAGAGTTAGACCTGAGTTCCTCTTTCGGATGAACTGGAGACGAAATATATCAGAATTGAACATCACCCGTTCAAAGATTACTAGAGTTAGACCTCGAGTTTCTCTTCCCGATGAACTGAGACGAAATATATCGAATTGAACATCACAGTTCAAATATTACTAGAGTTAGACATGAGTTTCTCTTCCTATGAACTGAGATCTAAATACATCGAATTGAACATCACCGGTTCAAAGATTACTAGAGTTAGACATAAGTTTCTTTTACGGATGAACTAAAGATCAAATATATCGAGAATTGAACATCCGAGTTCAAAGATCACTAGAGTAAGACCTCGAGTTTCTTATTCGGATGAATTGCGAGATAAAATATATCGTAATTGAACATCACAGGTTCAAAGATTATTAGAGTTAGACTTGAGTTTCACGTCCGGATGAACTGAGACGAAATATATCAGAATTGAACATCACAGGTTCAAAGATTACTAGAGTTAGACCTTAGTTTCTCTTTCGGATGAACTGAAGAAGAAATATATCAGACTGAACAACAACGGTTCAATGATTACCGAGTTAGACCTTAGTTTCTCTTCCGGTGAACTGGAGACAAAATATATCGAAATTGAACATCACAAGTTCAAAGATTACTAGAGTTAGACCTCGAAGTTTCTCTTCCTGATGAACTGGAGACAAATATATCGGAATTGAACATCACAGTTCAAAGATTACTAGAGTTAGACCTTTCGAAGTTTCTCTTCCGATGAACATCCTGAGACAAAATATATCGTGAATTTAACATCCCAGGTTTAAAGATTACTAGAGTTGGACCCGGATGAACTGAAGATGAAATATATCAGAATTGAACATCACGGGTTCAAAGATTACTAGAGTTAGACCCTGGTTTCTCGTCCGAATGATATGAAGACGAAATATATCAGAATTGAACATCATGGGTCCAAAGATTACTAGAGTTAGACCTAAGTTTCTCGTCCGGATGATCTGAAGACGAAATATATCAGAATTGAACATCACGGGTCAAAGATTACTAGAATTGACCCGAGTACCATTATTGGAAAAAGTGCAATAAATATTATGGAGACTGTGAAAATTACCATACTACCCTTATCGAAAATAAGTAAAGTAAATTCTTTTGAAAATGACCATATTACCCTTATTGGAAAAATTGCAATAAATATTATGGAGACCGTGAAAATGATCATACTACCCTTACAGAAACAAGTAAAGTAATTCTTACAGATCGTGAAAATGACCATATTAACCTTATTGGAAAAAATGGCGATAAATATTATGGACTCAAAAGCCATACTACCCTTATCGTAAATAAGTAAAGTAAACGTTACGTACTATGAAATGACCATATTACCCTTATTGGAAAAAAGTGCAATAAATATTATGGAGACTGTGAAATGACCATACTACCCTTATCGGAAATAAGTAAAGTAATTTAACGGACTATGAAAATGACCATATTACCCTTATTGAAAAAAGTCCAATAAATATTATGGAGACGATGAAAATGACCATACTACCCTTATCGTAAATAAGTAAAGGAAATGTTACGTAATCTGAAAATAACCATATTACCCTTATTGAAAAAAGTGCAATAAATATTATGGAGACTATGAAAATGACCAAACTACCCTTATCGAAAATAAGTAAAGAAAATACTTTGAAAATGACCATTTTACCCTTATTGGAAAAAAAGTTCTAAAATATTATGGAGACTATGAAAATGACCATACTACCCTTATCGAAAATAAGTAAAGAAAATACTGTGAAAATAACCATATTACCCTTATTGGAAAAAAGTGCTGTAAATATTATGGAGACTATGAAAATGACCATACTACCCTTATCCAAAAAAAGTAAAGCAAATACTTTGAAAATGACCATATTAGCCTTATTGAAAAAAGTGCAATAAATATTATGTGGAATGTAAAAATGACCATACTACCCTTATCGAAAATAAATAAAGTAATTCTTACGGAATGTGAAAATGACCATATTGCCCTTATCGGACAAAAGTGCAATAAATATTATGGAGACTATGAAAATGACCATACTACCCTTATCGAAAATAAGTAAAGTAAATACTTTGAAAATGACCATATTACCTTTATTGGAAAAAAGTGCAATAAATATTATGGAGACTGTGAAAATAACTATATTATTCTTATTGGAAATAAGTAAAGTAATTCTTATAGATTGTGAAAATGACCATATTATCCTTATTGGAAAAAGTATGATAAATATTAGGGTGACTGTGAAAATGACCATAATACCCTTATCGGAAATAAATAAGTAATTCTTACATGCTGTGAAAATGACCATATTGCCCTTATTGGAAAAAAGTGCAATAAATATTATGGAGACTATGAAAATGACCAGATTACCCTTATCGAAAATAAGTAAAAGTAAATACTTTGAAAATGACCATATTACCCTTATTAAAAAAAAGTGCAATAAATATTATGGAGACTGTAAAAATGACCATACTACCCTTATCAGAAATAAGTAAAGTAATTCTTACATGCTGTGAAAATGACCATATTGCCCTTATTGGAAAAAAAAGTGCAATAAATTTTATGGAGACTATGAAAATGACCATACTACCCTTATCGAAAATAAGTAAAGTAAATACTTTGAAAATGACCATATTACCTCTTTGGAAAAAAGTGCAATAAATATTATGGAGTCTGTGAAAATGATCATATATCCTTATTAGAAATAAGTAAAGTAATTCTTACAGACTGTGAAAATGACCATATTATCCTTATTTGAAAAAGTATAATAAATATTATGGAGATTGGAAACTGTGAAAATGACCATAATACCTTTATCAGAAATAAATAAAGTAATTCTTACTGACTGTGAAAATTAACATGTTACCCTTATTGGAAAAAAGTGCAATAAGTATTATGGAGACTGTGAAAATGACCAGTCAGGGTAATATGGTCATTTTTACAGTCTGTAATATTTACTTTACTTTATTTTCGATAAGCGTAGTTTGGTCATTTTCACAGTCTCCATAATATTTATTGCACTTTTTTCTAATAAGGGTAATATGGTCATTTTTACAGTCTGTAAGAATTACTTTACATATTTTTGATAAGGGTAGTATGGTCATTTTTACAGTCTCCATAATACTTATTGCACTTTTTTCCAAAGTGTAGCATGGTCATTTTCACAATCTGTAAGAATTACTTTACTTAATTCCGATAAGGGTAGTATGGTCATTTTCACAGTATCCATAATATTTATTGCACTTTTTTCAATAAGGGTAGTATGGTCATTTTCACAATCTCCATAATATTTATTGCACTTTTTTCAATAAGATAATATGGTCATTTTCACAGCCTGTAAGAATTACTTTAATTATTTCTAATAAGGGTAGTATGGTCATTTTCACAGTCTCCATAATATTTATTGCATTTTTTTCAAATAAGGGCAATATAGTAATTTTACAGTCTGTAAGAATTACTTTACTTATTTCCAAGAAGGGTAGTATGGTCATTTTCATAGTCTCCATAATATTTATTGCACTTTTTTTTTCCAATAAGGGCAATATGGTCATTTTCACAGATATCATAATATTTATTGCATTTTTTTCCAATAAGGGTAATATGGTCATTTTCACAGTCTGTAAGAATTACTTTACTTATTTTTGATAAGGGTAGTATGGTCATTTTCATAGTCTCCACAATATTTATTGCACTTTTTTTCAATAAGGGTAATATGGTCATTTTCAAAGTATTTACTATACTTATTTTCGATAAGGGTAGTTTGGTCATTTTCACAGTCTCCATAAGATTTATTGCACTTTTTTCTAATAAGGGTAATATGGTCATTTTTACAGTATGTAAGAATTACTTTACATATTTTTGATAAGGGTAGTATGGTCATTTTTACAGTCTCCATAATACTTATTGCACTTTTTTCCAAAGGGTAACTTGGTCATTTTCACTGTCTATAAGAATTACTTTACTTAATTCCGATAAGGGTAGTATGGTCATTTTCACAGTCTCCATAATATTTTTTACACTTTTTTCAATAAGGGTAGTATGGTCATTTTCACAGTCTCCATAACATTTATTGCACTTTTTTCCAATAAGGGTAATATGGTCATTTTCACAGTCTGTAACATTATCTTTACTTATATTCGATAAGGGTAGTATGGTCATTTTCATAGTCTCCATAATATTTATTGCACTTTTTTTTCCAATAAGGGTAATATGGTCATTTTCAAAGTATTTACTTTATTTATTTTTGATAAGGGTAGTATGGTCATTTTCATAGTCTCCATTATATTTATTGCACTTTTTTCCAATAAGGGCAATATGGTCATTTTCAAAGTCTGTAACATTTACTTAATTATTTTCGATAAGGGTAGTATGGTTATTTTCACAGTCTCCATAATATTTATTGCACTTTTTTCCAATAAGGTTAATATGGTCATTTTCACAATCTGTAAGAATTACTTTACTTATTTCCGATAAGGGTAGTATGGTCATTTTCACAGTCTCCATAATATTTATTGCACTTTTTTAATAAGGGTAATATGGTCATTTTCAAAGTATTTACTTTTACTTATTTTCGATAAGGGTAGTCTGGTCATTTTCACAGTCTCCATAATATTTATTGCACTTTTTTTTCAATAAGGGTAATATGGTCATTTTCACAGTCTCCATAATATTTATTGCACTTATGTCCAATAAGGGTAATATGGTCATTTTCACAGTCTTCGAAATTTTTATTGCACTTATTCCGATAAGGGTAGTTTGGTCATTTTCATAGTCTTCAGAAGAAGCAGATATTTTTGTTGTGGTTTTGTCGAGAAAATGAGAGAAAAGATTGGTATATGTCCAAGTCAAATGTCCTACAAAGTCATGGCGTGTTGACTTGGTCTTGATCCTTTTTTCTAATATTAAGAAAATTAAAAATTAAAAAAAATATAAATTTTGATATTTAGAAATTAAATAAAATTGTTATTTTGTATAACTGTTGCGAAAGTAGTGACAACCAAAATTGTAAGAGTGATTAATTCGGGGTTGTTTTAGATGTGGTGGAATTTTTGGGTGGAAACATCATTTCAGATTATAATTACTATAAGAATTAAAGAGATTAATAACAGATTCATGAGTTATTACATAGAAGGCAAGCGAGCAACAAGCTGCGCCGCAAGCCCTTTTTGAATGGCAAACCCTATCCTCTTAAACACAAACTCTCTAGAATCGGGAGTCATGACATTACGTGCATGACTCTTTGAACTCTCGCTAGAGTCCAACCGCCTCCTGGAGCTAAATACCCAAAAGTGTCAAAGGCAAAGGGAATAAAAGCATGTCCATTATCAATACAAGCCTTTTCATGCTTCGTTATCTTACCCAAGGCAGCTTTCAAAGCCGCTTGTCCAACCGTGAAAGAGCCTTGCCCGATGCCTACTAATGGAGAAACCCCAGCAAGATCAACACACGTATGTTTTCCGTTGGCCCACCCAAAAATAAGAACATCTCGCATGGCCTGAGTGTTGATCGCCTTCAAGAGGATCCGTCAAAAGTTGACCGACGCCTCTTTCTTTGCCGAAATACCACTCCATAATACATCATATAAGATATCTCTCACATGATCATGTCTATATTTGAAACCAGGATCCACCTTACATTGAACAAGATGTTCCCCATATGCGTCTAGGCAGCCTGTAATACAAAGCGGGGCAACGAGAATCGAAGGGTATAGGGGGATCATTAACCCGTATTTAAGGATGCACCGATACTCAAGGGGACATCTTCTCGTCCAAGGCCATCAATCGGGATAGCGAGAAGAAAATCCTGCGCATGCGCTGCTTGTAGACACTCAAAAACGCTTTCTGTCTATCCGAAACCCATAAACCCTACCCATATCTTTAACAACTTTACCAAAAAGAGCACTCGCCAAAGTTGCTTTGTGCTTTAAATGGGCGGTGTCTTTATTGGTAAAACTACTAAAGTCTTGGTCGGGCAGATTTTCTTGTAAGGTTTTCAATGCCATATAAAAATTATCGTCCATACCTTCTACTCCACTATCCCTGAGTATGTGATCTTGCAATCCCCAAGATTGCACACGTGATGCAAGAAAGGCGTATTGATGCTTCCTTAGCCGTGTATAACCCAAGGCCTCCATATCTCGATAGGAAGTGTAACTAGTCTCCATTGAATCTCCCCTCAAAAACGGGCCTCCACACACAACGATTCCCTCTATCGCCTCCCTTAAGCCTCTATCAAAGATATCTACCGCCTCCGTAGTGTATCCCGGAAACAAATTCGAAGGCCAAATAACAACTTAGAGATACATGCACGTTGAAGTAATAACTCGCCCGAGGATCACGTAGTTTAGACAAAATCTGCATTAACTCCACTGCCTTCTCTTCTCTCTCCGATAGCAAGCCTTTTCACAAACTCATCATTAAGGCTGACTGCACCCCCTAAAAGTTTGACCCCATTGTCCGTCTTGAGATTTCAAAGAAACATCCCATCCCTTACCTTTCTTCCATCACAAGAGGGCCAAAAGATTAAGGTTTTTTTAATATTCAATATAAGTCCCAACCGAGGCCCCTCTGTTTGAACGACAATAAGTGCTCGCGCTACTTCGACAGTGTCACCAATAATAGTACCATCATCAAGATACCAAGCCTGTAAGGATAGTGTGCACTTCTCATTTATCTTCGTTATAAGCTGATGAAGCACCAAAGCAACAACAACGGACCCAACGGGTCACCTTGTTGCACCCCCGTCGAGGAATAGATATGATAATCTCCCACATATAATCTTGCCGTTGACCATATAAATAATCCACCCATGGGGATATAGATGGACAAAGTCTACGAACCGCAAGAAGCATGGATGCGGTCAACTAGGTTGAAAGCGTTGGTGAAGTCTACAATTAGCATAGTAAGACTAGGGTCTAAATGGTGCTTACTAACATACCGTTCACCGCATGTAAAATGGCCTCCGCTCCTCCTGAAACCCCCACCCCAAACTGAAAGTCCTGTAAGTAGGCCGCCATGTCCTTGCCAACTCCCTTCATAGCCACCTTGGATACAAGACGACGCCAAATTGTCCCAACAGCGATAGGACGAATACTATTATCTGTCTTAAGAAGTGGAGTTAATGGTGCTGACGCAATAAACTCTGCCAGAATAAGTGGACATCTACCACTCAACCACAGATTAATAACCCTTGTTATTGCCGTGACTAGGTCAGCAGCCACAGGAGAGCCTTCCCCACAAAAGGCATCCAATAAGTGTTGTGCCCGGAGGCCATCCTTGCCACATGAAGTCCCCTTAGGAAACGATTTAATGCAGCTTAGGACAGTTCCTTCTTCAGCTAGTAAAGGCGTATCAGTTAACGGGATAGAAGGCTTCATGGAGGGGGCATGAATGGGTGTTTATCTTCCAGGGCTTTCTTGGTATCTTCATTGTCTTTATACCCCTAAGAGCTGATGGCTTTAACTGCAGCAGTAAAATGTCCGTCTGCAACTTTGCGCAAGCAAGCAGAAATATTTGTACGTTTGCTGTCAGGTTCTTCATCATCCTCTAACTTAACACATCCAGTTCGCCGCATCTGTAGAACCTCTTTAATAAGCTTTTGGACTCCCCCTGACTTCACCCCACATCGTCAATGCTTTTAGAATTTTCTTCGCTGCATAGATTTACGACTCCCGATCTACGTTCCGTCCGATTCTTGGGTATGAAGACGCGCAACGTACAAAATGAGGTAGTATCAATAAGCTAACCCAGTTCGGATCTGAATTAGGCTCTCTGCCACTTTCAAGAGGGCTGCTTTCAAAGCCTGGGAAAATGCCATCCTACACCCTTTATGAATACTCTTCACAATACTCACATGAGCATGAAGAACTGCATCTAGTGTCTCAACGGTTAGCTCAAAACCATTGTCCTCCAACTGTACGAGAATAGAGCCAGGGCGAGGTACTCCAACAATCAATTCTGTTACTTCCCAGACACCTCACATATTGCGTCTAACATCAATATCTCCATGTTTACATGCTCTTTTCCATGCCTGGATACTCATACAGTTAAAGCATAGCCATTGTTTCAATGTCTTCAAGGTTTCTTCCAATGTACTGAACACATCCTGGTCGCTTCCAATGGCCTGTTGAAGAGCATTCTTCCTATCTGAGTTGCATAGATGTAGCCTCTTCAAATGGGGCACTAGACAGGAGAAACCCTTGCTTCCAATCCTCCCATCTGGGCACCCATGAAAGTCTCTGAAAGGGCAGATCAATACCTCCTTATCTGTTATCGTCATTCAGACATAAAGGCAAACATGATATGGACGTATAGCTTAGCTATCGAACTCAGCACAAACCAGGTCTAAAACCACCGGTGAACCCACACAATGTAACAAAGAAAAACAAAGCAACACTTACAGAGAAATTGTGTAAAACTGCACAACCTATTATCTACGAAGGAAGGTAATTCTCAAGCCGAATCCAAAGAAAAAGAGAAATAAACAAGAAAAATAAACAACAAACTTGAAACCTCCCACCACTCTAACCCATCGAGATGATGGTGGTGTTGGGAAGTTGAGGAAGGTGATTTACCGGCAAGTTCCTTAGTGAGTTCCTTTATTTGCTTGCTTGAGAAGCATATTCAAGCAGCAATCTGATGCAATCTCCACCTAGTTGATATATCGCCCACGAGAATCTTTCGTCAGAAATTATTTGATAAAATAATGGAAGTTCTGGGTCATAGAGAGGAATGGGAATACCAGCTTCAAGTTGCCTTAGCGATACTATGATTTTTTTGCGAGAACATAGATCATCAGTAAATAATTTAAGAGAAAGTTCAGATCTAGAATCCTGATCTGGAATTAAAGATAAGTTAAAACCTTTAATTTTGAGTTTCTCGCGCATCTCATTAAAGGCCTTCAATTTTTTGGTACCAGCAGCAACCATTTTTGAGTATGGGAATGAAAGAAAAGGTTGAAAAGAAAAAAGAAATCACAACAAGAATGAAGCGCAATTAGCGGAAGAACGAGAAATTTGCGAGAGGGTATGGAAAGAAAGAAGAAGAAAGTAAAAGAGAAAAGGGAAAGAAATGAGAAGAGTATTTATAGAAGAAGAAATTTATCGAAGAAGATGAAAGCAATTAATGCAAAGAAAAGACGTGGGTGGTCAGATCGCAGCGGTTAGAAGAGACGTGTCAAAAATTTATTAGAAGAAAGAATCATGAAAACATCTAGCGAAGGACATAGAAATGTGTCGAACGGGAAGTCACTTTGTAGCTGGACAAAGGCAGAATAACTTTAGAGGACAAGGAAATCAAAAGATAATATGGGAATAAATTAAGATGCCACCTCTTAATGCCAGTATAGAAGAGTCTTAAGTAGAGAATTTGTTTTGTAACTCCATTGTGCATTCATTCAGAACTATAGAAGATTTCCATGATAATGTTTTAAGTAGAGTCTTCGCGAGGAACACAAATGGAAGAGAGAATCGCAGAGAAAGAATAGATGATGATGAAGAAGAAGATACACAAAATCTCGCAAGACAAGAAAATCCAAGTGCTGATCTTGATAAAGATAATTGAATCTTAACAAGGGTGTAGTATAGGAATTCATGCAACTACATTCATCATGTTCAGTCTTTGGCAGAGTTGGATCGGTTTCTGGATGACCTCTTCTGGAAAAAATCTCTCGATCAATTAATCATGTGGCAGGACACAATGCATTCAATATTAGGAAATACATAGGTTCATCTTATATCCATGGTCGTGCAGCCAACATCCGAACAGCATGCCTCGCACCTGCAGGAAGAGTAGTAGTCTGGAAACCAACCCTGCTAAGCCCATACACAAGGAACCGATCAGCAACAACTACCACACCTTCATGAAATTTGAATAGACCATACTTGGGATGATGGGCATACATGATCCAGTCATCATTATCAGATCCATGCCTGAGAGGTTTATCTCCATGGGACAGAGTAGTTTTTTCATGTTCATCCATAAAAGCAAAATCATTATCATCAAATTCTCCTTGCTGGACCTTTATTGCACCACCACCATCAGAAACATTGCGACTACTATTACCAACCTCATAAGTATGTACTCGAATCTCAAATGGGTTACTAGCATCTTGATTAATTGCCTCGACTTTGTCACATTAAGAAACCGAGCAAGTCTTTCAACATGAGACTTCTATAATCAATTGATGTTAAACACCTGGTGCATATAAAGTACCATGAAAATATTTGTTCAACTGGGAGACTCACACTTGAGGAAACACAATTCCACATGGCAAACATTCAACAACGTATTTGAAAGGAAACCAATGAATCCATTGTTCAACATCAACTTAAGCAACACCTTCTATACTCGTACATATTATTTTCTCCAAACATGATCTTGCCGCTTTAAATTTTAGGATGTTAGTTTTGAGTTTCAACAAGCTTAGAAGTTGGAGAAGAAGAATGTAAAAGAAGATAGAGAACCAGGTTGCGGAGTATTAAGGGTTATAGCTATCTATTTAGGGTCTCTTCAACATTTATCAAAGGTGATTCCCAAAGAGATAGCTATATTTTCAAACGCTATAATCTGCCCCTCGCTCCGCCACTTTACTCACGACTAGCCTTCTATTGCCTACACCAGATAGGAATAAAATCCACCCAAGATATTTTGACTGTCTCATAGATGGAGGCACAATCTCACCTCGAACATATGCCAGTGGTTCACTTAGGCGGTTATTGCACACCATACGTGCACTATTCACACAATCCTTGATCTGAATGAACAATCGAGGAATGACATCTTTGAATCAAATGTGTTGACTAATATCGATGGACCGGCTCTGGTGGTTTGGAGGATTATCTTATCAAAGATAAGTATCACATGCTAAACAAACTGGTTCGTGTCAAAGCCATCTGGTTTGATTCTCACCTCATCATCTTCTTGATTATTTTTATGTTTTTTAGCCTTGACTATTGAACATGCCTATCTCTCAAACTTGGATAGAAAATATAATAAGGTGCATAAAAGCGGATAAACTCTCTATCCCTGATTATAGATCACTCATAAATTATTGCATAAATATTATCTTAAGGATGCTCGAGTAAAGGTGCAATAACATAAATATTAAAAAATGGACATGTAAGACTCACGAGCCCATCTAGACTAAACTTTTTACTCACCTTTACACAAAATATTGTTCTTGATCATAATTAGGTCCTTCTCACAAGACATGCTAGTAGTCATCACACCAACTATATCGTGATCCAACACTTTGCGTTTCACTGGTCATATTCAGAAGGCACATGGTGTTAGAGGCGGGCTCGTTGGAACTACATAAGCGTTGCTATCTCAAGATTATTGTCGAAGTTTAGTTGCCAAAACTATAAGTCTTGATTTCTAATCTACTTATAGTTAAGTCTCGGACTAATATAGAAAGTGTATTTGAGATCTGAACTCCACAGCGTTCATCATACAAAGACGAAAAAAACTCTTTCAAGGAACTGGTGAACTTCATCGACTAAAAGGTATGTGGAGACTTGAACATATCTATCACTGAAAAAGTCTATCTACTCTGTCTCATATCTTGAGACAAAATGCGTATTACTATATAGACTTCGATTATACATTTTATTTCAAGACGAGTTTATCTCGCTCTCGAAATATGTGTTAGAAGATTTCACTTTGGCCCGAGTTCATTTTCTCATGACGAAAGTCATGTTGATTATTTCAATATCTTGAAATTTGCTTTAATAAAAAATAGTGTGTGAATAACCTCTATTTAACATCCTCTAACAATGTTTCACTGATTGAAATAAAGTTTAGAATATGTAACCATCTTTGGATATAAGCATATATAGTGTATTCGCATGTTAGTTTTATAAATCCAGCAGGAACAAATGTATGCATACTTGTGTATAAAAAATGGTTGATGGAGATTGGGTAAATAAGTGTACCCCTCATACTTGCGGAGGAAGTTCATGTCCGTGAATTTATTGAGTTTGGATTTCAAAACCAACTCAATCTGGTTACCTAAATACGCGTACTCATACATACTGGCAAAAAGTTCACGTCCAGTGAAGATTTACTGCTGACTTGAAAACAAATCAAACTCAAAACCGGTTACTTGGTCGCGCCAAATTGTTTACTCACTAAAATTGGTTTTATTCCGTGAACTTAAGTTTATATAAACTAAGGAATGCATATTTGCAAACCCGTGGATATAAAGTTCATGAATCGATTTGGAGTGAATCCAAATCAATTTTTCTTGATTGTGTCTTGTATACTTCTATGAGATCTAAGCAATGGAGCAACTCTTGAACTAGTTCATTTGAGTCATTTGAACTAGTTATAGTGAAGATGAATAAGGTTGATATGAAAAGTGCTCATATGGCTAACCATTTGGTTAACTATTGTTGAAACAACGACTTGTACGTTTAGGTATGGTTACACAAACCTAAATGACATATAGTTCATTTTTGTATAACAAGCTAGGATTCCAGTCTAATGGTTGAAAGATATTATTTGAATCTAATCATGTTTTCATCTAGCAGTGAATATTAGATGCTTTATTTTTCAAGGTAACTTGGGTTGCAAACCATGATTTGGAGATTATATAAAGGATAAATCAGCAACTAGGAAATGTAATCCCCACACCTCTTATGTGATACTAGTTGTATAATATAAAGTCGATTCTCCTTTAACCTTAGGTTTCTACCGAGACCTTATAGGTTAACGACTTGAAAAATTCATTGGGATTGTGAAGCCAGACCCAATTATTATTTTTGTAGTTGCGTGATATGATCTTGCCCGATTCTATCGTATTGAGTATAATTGAAATAATTGTCTCGAGGTTAATTTCTCGATAGGCAAGATAAAAGAAATCACAAACATCTTCGTCTCATCGTTTGTGATTCCTCAATATCTAGTTTCGCCATCATACGATTTAGATTATTATGAGGTGATTGATAATTCTAGGGGAGATTGTTAGAGCACTTGCTCGATCGAACTCATAAGCGTTCCTATCTCAAGCTTGTTGTCAAGTTTAGTAGTCAAAACTATAAGTCTTGATTTCTAGTTTACTTATAGCTAAGTCTCGGACTAGGATAGAAAGTGTAGTTGAGATCTAGACTCCACGGCGTTCATCATACAAAGACGAAGAACTAATCAAGGAACTGGTGGAACTTCATCGACTAAAAGGTATGTGGGGACTTGAACTTATCTATCACTCAAAAAGTCTATCTACTCAATCTCCTATCTTGAGAAAAAAGTCGTATTACTATATAGACTTCGATTATACACATTTTTTTATTTCAAGTCGGGTTTATCTCTATCTCGAAATATATGTTGGTAAGCTTTCACTTTGGCCAAGTTCAATTTTACTCATGACGAAAGTCATGTTGCTTATTTCAATATCTTGAAAATTGCTTTGATGAAAAATAGTGTGTGAATAACCTCTATTTAACATCCTCTAAGAATGTTTCAATGATTTATATAAAGAGTTTAGAATATGTAACCATCCTTGGATATAAGCATGTATAGTGTGTTCGCACATTAGTGTATAAGTTCAAAACCGGGAACCAAATGTATGCATACTTGTGCATATACAAAATGGTTGATGGAGACTGGGTAAGTATGCGTACCCGTACGCATACTAGTGGAAGTTCACGTCCGTGAATTTCGATGAGTTTGGATTTTAAAACCAACTCAATCTGGTTACCTAAGTATGCATACCCATACGCATACTGGCGGAAAGTTCACGTCCGTGAATTCTACGAGTTTGAAAACCAAATCAAACTCAAGCCGGTTACTTAAGTACGCATACTTAAGTGTGTTACTTCTAAAATTGGTTTATTCGTGAACTTATATTTATATAAACTAAGGAAGTGGATATAAAGTTCATGAATCGATTCGAGTGAATCAAAACCAATTTTTCTTCAATTGTGTCTTGTATACTTCTATGAGATATAAGCAATTGAGCAACTCTTGAACTATTTCATTTGAGTCATTTGAATTAGTTATGGTGAAGATGAATGAGGTTGATATGAAAGTGCTCATATGGCTAACCATTTGGTTAAATAATGTTGAACCAATGACTTGTACACGTTTCGGTACGGTTACACAAACCTAAATGATGTATAGTTCATTTGTGTATAACAAGCTAAGTTCGATCTAACGGTTGAAAGATATTATCTTGAATCTAATTAGGTTGTAATCTAATGGTGAATATTGAATGCTTTGTTACCAAGGTAATTTAGATTGCAAACCCTGATTTGGAGACTATATAAAGGAGAACTCTAGCAACTGGGAAAGGTAATCCCCAAACCTCTTGTGTGATACTAGTTGTATAAGCTAGAGTCGATTCTCCTTTAACCTTAGGTTTCTACGGAGACATTGTAGGTTAACGACTTAAAGACTTCATTGGGATTGTGAAGACAGACCCAACTATTTTATTTGTAGTTGCGTGATCTGATCTGCTTTGATTCTATCGTATTGAGTACAATTGAAATAATCATCTCGAGTATAATTTCTCCGATAGGCAAGATCTTCATCTCATCGTTTTTTATTCCACAATATCTAGTTTCGCCATCATATGATTTAGATTATTATGAGGTGATTGATAATTCTAGGTTGTTCTTCGGGAATATAAGTCCGGGTTATCGATTGGTTTCTATTCACCTTGATTTATCAAAAGACGGAACAAAACTTGTAGGTATTTCTATGGGAGACATATTTATCTATTCTTGTAGACTTTTCTATGTGAGACAGATTTGTTTATTTAAAGTCTTCGACTTTGGGTCGTAGCAACTCTTAGTTGTGGGTGAGATAAGCTAAGGGAATCAAGTGCGTAGTATCTTGCTGGGATCAGAGACGTAAGGAACGCAACTGTACCTTGGATCAATGTGAGATTGATTGGGGTTCAACTACAGTCCAGACCGAAGTTAGTTTGTAGTAGGCTAGTGTCTGTAGCGACTTAATACAGTGTGTGTTCAATCTGGACTAGGTCCCGGGGTTTTTCTGCATTTGCGGTTTCCTCGTTAACAAAACTTTTGGTGTGTGTTTTATTTCTTTTCCGCATTATATTTTATTATTAAAACATCGCAGGTTGTGCGTTGAATCAATCAATTGGGGAATCCTACCTTTGGTTGTTGATTGAAATTGATTGATACTTGAACATTGGTCTTTGGTACCGTTCAAGTTTATTTCTCTTGTATTCAATTAGACTTGCAGATTTCTATTTTCTTGAGTAAGGATTGAATCGAGAAATTGAGATATAACTCTTTGATATACTTTTTATTAAGATTGAGTCTGACTGTCTAGTTGATTATATTAAAAGTATATTGGAGTTAGTCCATATAGATTGCTAAGCGAATTATTGGGTGAGGTTGTTGTACCCCCACTTTTTCACATGGGACTTGTACTTCGGTTTTGGTTGGAATTGGCTTATTGGATTCAGATCTACTCCCATGTTTGTTCATCAACAAAAGTACTACAACAACCAAGAGGATTCAACATTACAATTCATATTAAAGTCATTACCACTCTCACTTACACCATCCACATATTCATCACCAATACCAATTCTACTCAGCCTACCAAATTCTACCTTAAACCAGACTCTATGGCTTCCACCTCTGGCTCTAAATGTAAAGAGTCTATGGATAATCTAATTAACCAAATAAAATCTTCCCTAAATATTTCTGGATATCTATTTCCTAAAGTCTTCATCAACTCTGAAAACATCATCCCCAAGAAAAAAATAAACTGGAAATGGGTATTCATTGGAATATTATGTAACAAAGTTTCTCGTGAAACTAGAATAGTCTCAAGATTCATTAACAACAACCGAGAACTCAACGAGAGATCTTTGAGGTTCCACTATGGAATATAAGAGAATGAACTACTACTCTATCAGACTTGGAAGTATAGAAGATTACATCGTTCTTAGAAAAAAAGAAACTAGAGGAATCTTTAACAAACTGATTATGCTTAATGAAGTCCCACCTCTAGGACCAGATTATATTGATAAAGCAACTTCTATTATGTGAATATATGGGTCCTAGTTAGGAGGGTTCCTAAACATATTATACCAGATATTAGAAATATCCTTAAACCTGCAGGAATTTACCAAGATGCAAAGACTCCATATGGAAGAGATGATGATGACAAAAATTTGGAAGTTCTATTAAACACTGACTTCACTAGAGCCCTGAAATATGGTATAAATGCTTATGAAACCCCACCATATCTCATTGGCTGAAGTTCGCATATGTTTTATTTAATTCTGAAATCTGTAGATTCCTTGATCGTAAAGTCTATAGATTTCTGCACTGATATGGTCCTTTGTGTAAAGAAAAATAAGACTGCACTCTGCATGATAATCTCAACAAGCACCCTCCTCGCCTAAACACAATTAATACCCCACCTAAATCGTCTATTTCAATCATTAAGAGAAGATCCCATTCAGACAAAGATGTTGCTCAAGAATTTGCTACAAAAATGAGGCTGGCTCAAAGACAGATTGTCTTAAGGAATATCATCGATGAATTGGATGGCTCTATGAGTACATTATCTTTAAAGTGGCGTTAAAGGCCCTATAGAGGATGAAATTTCAACTCTTAATCTTGAGGAATTAGCTTGCCAGAAAAAGCGTAGGAGGATCCTTGGAGGACATAGAGATAAAGATCCAAGTCAAAAAGAAAAGGAATCAAGTATAAAAAATGATGTTAGAATGCAAGGGCTGAATAAAAGAAATACACCTCTGACAACCCTGAGTCTATTTTACCAAAGATAACTCTAAATATCCTTAATCCCTACACATCCATCCACTCTTTAACTGACATTAAAAATCAGATTAATGAGGATTTCAATGTTCAAAAAAAATCAATGGGAAAGAAGAAGGATTGAACTTAAGACCAAACCAACCAGCACCCACAAAACTCTCCCCTTTAGACCCAAAAAGGAAGAACTTGATAATAACTTGCACCACTGATCAAAACCTGACACCCATGGAGATAATGCCACCAACCATGAAGAGTATCACTCAGGATAAAAATCGGAGATGGAGCATCCGACAAATATGACTACTAGCAAACTTGTGGGAGTTAATCCATTCTTGCATATTGAGGTAAACTATAAACTCCTTTACCTGAATTTGCATGCTTTATTATATTTTTAAGCATAAGTCTGGTTAAATGAAAACTTTTCAACCCACCTGGATTCATTATAACATGTTTAACAATTACATATGCATCATTAACAACATAGGTTACTTAATTCATATTTGTTTATCCTAGGGTGTCATACTTTTGGCAATTTTACAGTCATGAAATGTAGCTATCAAGGCATAGGGAAACACAACAAAAGTAAGAATCTTAATGACATTCAACAATCCAAAATCTGAAACATATTCTTAATGGATTGGTTTCGGAACCACAAGGGATTGTTGGCATTGTAGGGGATTGCTCTAGCTTGGAAAAATAATATCAACTTATATATCCTGGATTTCTCTAACAACCATATCAGGGCTATCATTACATCTATCAATGTCAACCCTTGGTTATTTACATGTTATGGTAGTCCTTATTCTACTAAGGACAAACTGAATTCCTGGAAAATGCTAGAAAACATTAGAAGGACCAACTATCTTCCTTGGATCATTATGGGAGACTTAAATTTGGTCTTACATGAACATGTGAAATATAGACACCACCCCATAGACTCTTCTGAAGCTTAGTTGTTTTTTTTTTTTAAAAAGAGGAGGCTAACCTAACTGATCTGGGATTCATTGAATGCCATTTCACTTGGAAAATAGAAGAATGAGTACTCTTGTCATTGAGAAAAGACTAGATATGAGATTAGTTACTGAAAATTTTCTAGACTTCTTTCCTAACACTACTATCTCTATCTTTCCTTTCCTTGGGTCTGATCACAATACAATCTTCCTCAATACCAACCCTAACTGGAATTATAGTCAAATCCCTTCAAATTATTTGGCCCATGGCTTGATCACCATGACTGCAAAAAAATTATTGTTGAATGCTGGAACAAGAGACACTCTGGATCTTCTGCCTTCACCATAGCAAGAAAACTGAAAGATGTGAAAGTGAGAGTCAAGATGTGGAACAAATACGTTTATGGCAACATCAAATCCAACTTGGAAGAGAGCCTACAACACCTTGAATTGATCACTAAAAACCAATTTGATACTAATATGGGCAAAAACATCAGACTAGCTAAGGACAAATTGGAGCATTGGCAGGACATCCAAGAATTTTTTTGGAAAACTAAAAGTAGAGTTCAATTCATCAATATGGGGATAAAAACACAAAATTCTTTAATGACTCTGCCAAGAAAAGAACAAGAAGGAACAAAATTGATTCAATTCAAAATGGGGATGGCAAGTGGATCCATAACCTCAAGGGAAATTCGATTATATCACCTCCCACCTTCAAAATGGCCACTTGCTAAAACCATATCCATAAACCATTCCCTTATCAATCTTACACCCATAACCATTACCAACTCTGAAAATGAACATTTGTTATCGGTCCCCGATGCTATGGAAATAAGAAAATATCTTGTTCAGCATGGCTGGTGATAAATCCCCTGGTCCTAAAGCATTCCAACCAAATTTCTTCTAGGATAACTGGGAGGTTGTTGGTAATGACATCATTGTTATGGTGCAAAAAAATTCAACTCGGCTTCATCCTAAAGGAAATGAACTCCACTTTCATATCCCTTATACCAAAAACTGAAAACCCAACCTCACCCTCTCACTTCGGACTCATCTCTTTTATGTAACACTACCTACAAGATCATCTCCAAACTTCTTTCCCATAGACTCAAATCTCTCCTACCTAAGCTCATTTTACCTTTTCAATTTGCTTTGATCCATGGTAGACAAATCTCTGACAATATAGCTATTTCCCATGATCTCATCCATCATATGAACACCAGAAGTGGTGATAAATGTACTAAGGGTATTATGGGCATTGAAATTAATATGGGTAAATCCTTTGGAATAGTCAACTAGGATTTTCTCATGAGTATTTTGATTCAAATGGGATTCAGTACCAAGTTGTGCAACCTCATACACCAATGCATCTCCACTACCAACTTGGCTGTGTTGGTAAATGATTCTCCTTGAAAATTCTTCAAACTATCCAGTGGCCTCAGAAAAGGGGATACTTTATCTCTATATTTGTTCCTTTTATGCATGGAAGCTTTATTCAGAAGCATTAACAATGCTTAGAATCGGAATCTTATTCGTGGAACCAAAATATGTGTCAATGCCCATGTCATATCGACCATATTCTATATGTTGATGATTGTATGATCTTCCAGGCCAACAAGGATGAATACAAAAATTATTCAAAGTGTTCCGAGATTTCACCTCTCCTCTGGTCAAATGATTAAATTTTCTAAATCAAGTATATGTTTCAAAGAAGAACATCGCCCTAGATAGTGCTGATAGCATCAACACATTTATGATTGTTCAAAAGATTGATATCAAGATAAATATTTGGGTTTCTCTTTGTTCACCAAAACGAGCAAAGTGAGAGATTCTAAACCTTGCATTGACAAGTTAAAGTTCAAATTAGTTGGTTGGAAATCTACTATGTCTACAGTTGGAAAGTGACCATGATCCAAACTGTTACCTCTACCTCAAGCATTTATCAAATTAATTACTTCAAGATTTCAAAAGTTACTTGCAAGGAGATAAATTATATCCAAAGAGATTTCTTCTAGAACAAAGAGCGAGGACAAATCAAAAGGCTTGTATTATATTGCCTCGGATGTCAGTCAACAAACCTAAAGAGCTAGGTGGTCTGGGCTTCAATAATATGGAATTCTTCAACAATGCTATGATCACAAAAATTGCATGGAGACTTATAACTGAACGTCACTCTTTGTGGTCTTGTTATTTGAGGACTTCTCACGTTCCCAATCAGGAAGTAATAAAACCGACATAAAACCTAACCTACTGATTCTTGGATTTGGAAAGGCATTCTTGAAGGTATTGCTAACATTCAAAAATAATACATTTGGAGGATTGGAAATGAAATTCAAATTCATATTTGGGAATATAGATGGATTTACGGGAAAGAGGATATCCTAACAAAACCACCATAATGCCCCTCTGATTTCATAACTATTAATCAAATCCTCAATAATTCTGGAGAATAGAACTTAAGTATATTGACTCTTTGGTTCTCTCAGGATGTGTAGAATGCCATTCAGCTCATTATTCATAACAATGATATTGATGATAGGGTAATTTGGATCTCGTCCAACATAAGTGATTTCACTGTCAAGTCCCTGTATGACAAGCAAATATCTAACAAGTATGCCAATGATACTCCTAATATCTCTTGGGGGAATATGCAAAGTGGATACTTCTTCAACTATTCATCTCTTTATTTGGAAATGTGGTCATGGTATACTCCCCACCAATGCCAAAACTGCCAGCATTCTGCACTATATTGATCACATATGCAAAATCTGCAAGTGTGCTCAGGAGGATACTACTCATGTGCTGATGTTCCGTCCTACCGCCTTAGGGGTTTGGATAAAGCTCTTTGGTATTCAACATCATATGTTTGGAAACTCCCAATACTTTCATGATTGGATTAGTCAATTGTTCACTCCATCTTCTCATCTTGCAAGCTGGAATGCCACCTTTGCTACTTATCGTTTATTTATCTAGAAAGCAAGATGTGATTTTTGTTCGAAATATCGCATCTACAGAGATTCTAATGTCAATAAGATCACTCAGCACCTCTGCTCCTTTACCAGAGTGGTTCATAATCCAGGAAATATTCTAAACAATATTTACTATCAAAGAAATTATGATGCCAATTTAGATAGACTCATAAGAACCCACATAGAAAAGTTTAGAGTCACTATTAGCATAAGTAGTATGGATGTATTTTCTGGTGATATCTTTTTATATACTAATTTTGCTCTAATTGACATGTCTTTCTAAGGGAACTGCATGGGATCAAGGAACTACAAGGACAATATCTCTAGACCTAATAGAGAAACAAGAGGAGCTAATTTATCACTAGAATGGGGGAAGGAGCTGCATAAATCTAATATAAAGTTTGCAGCACAAGATGATGCAACAATACAAGCAATCAAGGAAGGTTATCATAGAGAAGTTCAAGGTAGATATCACCTAGGATTTCACCGGATGTGGGAGGAAACTTTGAAGCCATTGATTTTGTCCTAGGTAACTTAACTAAAGTGGAACAACACCAAAACTTATCAATAATTAGATTATCTAAACTCTTTATTCGATCTAATTATCTAGAAGGCGAAAATCCAGCAATTCCTCGCTACTCTTCATTCTTTTATATTTAGATATTATTCACAACAATACTGTTATGTATCATAATGAGGTAGTTCGTCTTGGTGCTAATTCTATCCCAGACATAACGTCAACTCTGTAACTTTGAGTTTTCTCCGTATAAAAAAATAAGGTAATTGTGTTAGGGTAACTCTGAACTTTTGACTTTTCTATTATTTTTTGACTTTTCTTTATTTTTTCCTAAAAGGAAGGGCAGTTTAGATTAAAAATTGAGTCACAAAAGGTGACAATGAGATTTTAGCTACTATCTTCTCTTTTTCCCCACTATTTTTGCTTGTTTTGCGCTTTATTTATATATTTTGTTCTGCTAAGCTCAGAGAGTGTTTAACTTGTGTTGTGTTGATATAAGATATATCAGGAGGTCTTAGCATGGACACATCCTCGTTGGTCGGGTATTGTGTCACTTATTCTTAAGTATACCCATGAACTGATGTTTTAATGACAAGTCGTTGGACTTGTAATTCTGCCCTCATAAAGTTGTTTGTCCTAGAGTTGTTTCAATTCAGTATATTATATATCTAGTGATGCTAATATATCTTGAAAGCTTTAAAATTTTAATCATCATTATTTTTCTTTTTTATAAGTTATAATGGTTTTGGAAATGAGGAGGATAAGGATATACAACGACTCAAAATTTAGATATATTTGCAAATCGCATAGCTTCACCTCCCGATATTCAGCAAAGTGAATATTTGACGACATTCTTCATGAAGATGAAGATATAATGGAGAGAGATAGTCTCAAGATATTGGAATTTTCAGAAATAAGTCGTCCGACTTAATGCAAATTTTCATGGATATGAAATCTAAAGTCGATGATGCAATCATGGGAAAGGAAAACCAGTGGATGATTCAAAACCTAAATATGAGAAACTTAAGCCACATCGTTGACCTTGAAGATCATGACTTGTCGAAGGAACAAAAATAGGTTTACCATCTAGTAAAGAAGCACAGACGAGTTAGAGCGGACACTATCATACTTCGAAGAACGCAGTCAAACTTTTGGGTGCTTGTAAAGGAAAATAACTTGGTAAGGAATTATATATCTTGGGAAGAAATCCAAGTACTTTCAATTAAGTTGAAGAAAGAGGCATACCACCTCTTGATGAATTTTTAAGAACCTTTCAAAGATTATACTCGAATAGTCCAATATATCAAGGTCTGCATGGGAGAGAGAACCATATTTTTCAAGCACCAATGCATCTGGATGAAACAATAAATTAAAGAAGATAAACCTTGACAAATTGATGCGCTAACTTGATCGTAGTATTAAGAGAAGCGAATCGAATGAGCAAAGACATTGTTTGTTTTCAAGAGAGATTTAGGTCTTGTTTCCATGAATTTGGTAAAGGCCATGAACATTTTGCAAATGAGATCGCTAAATATTGTAGATCAAAGATCCAAAAGATGATGAAAGCTAGTGTGAGATCAATAGATTCACAAAAACAATAACAAAAATAAATATAAAAAACAAGCAAATAAGTTTGATATTAATCAAATAAAAATATTGATTGTAGAATTCTTTTCTCTATATTGTTAGGCCTTCTTATATAGGCTTCTATGATTCTAAATATAACTAGTGCTAGAAAAGGAAATTCTATTTCTAATAATAATATAATATAAAATATAAAACTTATGAGTAAGATATCCTACATCACGTAGTATCCTACCTTGATGGAAGCTTGTTGTTCCTTGCAAGATGATTTTCAAAGATACTAAAAAAATGAAAAACAAATCTCAAGTTAATAGCCTTCACTTACATCGTGAAAAAAAGAAAGAAAAAAACTCAATACCGCCAAAATCCAAGATAAACATCATCATATATAAATAAAACACATAGTTGCATCAAATCATATTTTTTCATGAAACTTAAATATCTTCAATACACCTAAAAGCATCAAAAGACTATCGTACACAAGATTAAACCAAGTAAGAAGAACAAAATCATTTCACCGATATCAGTTCAAAGTGAACTATCTTACGCCCCCAAAATTATCATTGTACAAAAACTAATCATCAGTTGTGTTTCCACGCATTAGTTGTGCAGATGACACACTACCTACAAATATGCATGAAAGTAAAAACGCAAAAAATAATGTTTTAGCTGATTTAATTATCTTGTGTATGTTAGTACATCAATCTAAAATAAATGGTAGACACTTCAGCTCTTTGTTGCTCTAAAAGAGGCAAACAAATATTGACGTGAATCAGTCTAAACTAGAACCATCTATGATGAATAATATTTGCAACATAACAACATCTTCTACTTTATTGAATTCAAGAAAACAAGGCAGCGCTTCCTGGTATAATTACATACCATAGAAGTTAAGTCGAGCTAATCGATTTTTGGGTCAAATAGAAAATGTTAATATAGCGGTTTGGCTCCCCTGAATATTGCAACTCTCCACCACCCCAAACTTATAACATATTGTTAGAATATCATACTTAATTTGTTTAAAAAATGGCACATTCGGTTACATTCATTGTGCTAGTCAAATGGATTTCACAAGTAGCGCTAAAGCTAAACAAATGACCAAGAAAAATAATAACAACATGGTCACAATTCATGAACCTCGGATACGGGACCAAACACATTCTCCAATAAAAAATATTTTGAATCATTACCACTATTGAAAGACGGATAGGTTATGATTTTTCCAATTAATGAGGTGGTTGTGAATAAAAGGGAGATATTCTACAAACCTCCTTGATATTGTTATTCTATAATTTTCTTGTTGCTTGGGTTGTTCCTTTCTTGCTAGTTTTCTAGCTTCGTTTTTCTTGTTTATTTGTCTCGATGTTTAACTGATGTTTTTCATGGTACTCCTTTCTATAAATCTTTTCTTTATCGAGCAAAAAAAAAAAGACGCTAGAAACATTTTTTTTTTGCACATGTATGAATAAAATCGTTGAAAACATTTGCAACATCTTTTTTATATCTTGAATTAACGATATTGCTTGTTAGCAAACTACTTAATTGTATTCATCGTGAAAATTTAAGCATTTGATGTTCCAATAATTTTAAAATGTGCATTTATACATTAGTTACAAAATGTGACAATGTTAAAAATAAAAAATTAATAAGCAGTGAAATAGAAAAATAATTAAGGATATAAAGAACTACATCTCAATTCTGAATGAGAGTTGAAAGAGAAAAATCATCAAACAACCTAGTATTGAGAGCCAATTTACATAGTACATCTGACTGCAATTTGAAGTTGATGGACATGTCTTCTTTTGTTAGCAAAACACCTATCATTCATTTATTTCCACTCAACAACAAATTTCAGATGGGAGCACGAATTAAATCTTCTTTCTTCATATCATTCATTTATTTCCACTCAACAACAAATTTGATTCGATATTTTTACCATAGGTCATTGAATGCTAAAACTTTTGTAGAAATTAATCAAATTTGAGCAGTAATTTGAAATGTGGGAACAAAGATTGTTTTTTTACACTCCAACATGATATAAGAGACCATTTACACTAATAATCGCAATATCAATCTTACTATGTCAACGGATAATATCTTATGATAAATTATAAAAATACGAGTCACAATTTTTCACTTAATGGGTAGTGTGGGATATATGTAGCACATTGGACGTTGCCTAAACCATATGATTTTTTATATTAAAATACGTGTAGGAAAATTTCAAACGCAAAAAACTCAACTTACTCTTGGTTAACCCTAATGATACCACTAACAAAAGGGAGAGATACAATAATCATTAATCAACTAATTATACACACTTCATTGATCAAACCAAAATTCAATTAAAATAATAATTAATTACATAATATTTTTATTAATAATAAATGTGGAATTAAAGTAGTCCTAACGACAACATAATGGATGATCTTGTTATTATTTGAATTTCCGAATGTACTTGATCATGATCATATTCATTGATTATTTTTTTGCGTTGATATTTCTCCATAAATACTTTCTCTTAGTTGAACATTTTCTTGCTCCCAGATGGACCTCGGTTCCCTCCTTCATGAGTTTTTATATGTTCAGATTACCTAATTGTAACAATTTGTATTCTTTTTATTTTCGTAGTAGATAATCATAATAGCTTCGTTATTTATGTTACTTCCAAGTTATTAGGATGATTTGTTCACTTTAGTTCCCCAAGTATGACACTTAATCAATTCTTTGATGTCAGCTTCTTTGCTTTCCATCATTTAAAATACTGTAGGATTTATGACTTCAATTGATTGTTACCATTCCACATATCATACTTAAATTTCGTTGGATATATATTATATATCCATTAATTTTGAGCTTTATTCTTTTACATGTCTCCCTTTCTAGGATGTCTTGTTAGAATCATCTTCCATGAGGTTGTTCGCTTATTTAGGTCATCAATCTTGTTAGAATCCCCAACCTAAAGTATGCAACTGATTGGATCCAGTCACCCAAAGAATAGAAGAAAAAAAAAGAGATGAATGAAGTATAGAAATAATAACTTATGCTCTTTCTTTCTATGCCAACGTAAAGAGGTCGATAGAGATCAAGTCACATAAATCCATCACTATGTTAGCCATTATGTAGTTGCAGGAAATCCCACAACACACCTCTTTTCATATCTTAATAACAATTTCTAGATTTACATATAAAAATGGTAATAAAACTGCTAAAATTATAAACGGACACCAAGATTTTTACAGGGTTCGATCAATTTGATCTACATCCATGATACTTCACTATGATTGTTTAAATTTACATTTTATTTACATTGATAATCACCATTAATGGGTAGAGTTCTTGGTAGGCTTAGAAATATACCTACGACTATGTCTAACTGCAAGTGCACAGTATCTATTGCAGACAAGGCAAATACAAGTCGATCCCACAGAGACAAAGAGAGTGTAGAATCAATTCAAAAGCTTTACTATAATTGATTCAGAGAGTAACCAAAAGGGGTTTGATTGTGTCGGTGCATGACGAGATATTGCGAGAGATTTTTAAACAGAACGGAAATAGAATTAAAAGATGTAATTAACTTGAGGTGTAAACACTGGGAATATGGATACTAGGGTATTCAAATCCACCACTAACCTACAATATGCATTCAACTTGTGGTGTTATTCTTGTCCTTATAGCATATTCAAGTTTACCTTGTATCTAAGGTGTTTCTCCAATGGATAATTTAGTCACAACTAAAGTATTTATCCAAAGCATTAACTGTCTAGTTAAAGCACAACTAATCTAAGGATCAATAACAATATTCTTAAGCATGAGTTGCAGCATAATCAACATAGTGATATTCTAACTACAATAGATACATGGCATACATTATGAGAGCAAGATGTTTATAAACTTGGATTAAATTATATCCTAAACAATTTTAAACATTCAAGAACAACACTCAAAGCATGAATAACATAGAAGAAGGCTAGGGCTTCATCTTAACCCTAGTAAATGAATTTAGAACATGATAAACATTATGAAAACATAATTGTATTAAGGGACTAAGTGAACCAGCTAGTCCGGGATGATTTCTTACACAATAACAGCCCATATTTATACACAACAAATCCCTAATCACTTGAGTACGAAAAGTAGACAACACCCACCAACCAAAACCGCAATTTATGACGATTCCCTTCTTCAATTTGTCCTTACAAGACTGATTTTCCAATTGTTGAACAAATTCCTCTAATTTCTCTCAACCTAGCTCCTAGGGTTTGACAAGAGAAGATATAATTGAGAGATAAAGTGTAATAAGGTGGATGATTAGTTGGATATGGTTGAAATGGTCGAAAATAAGAGTAATTGATGGAGAGGAGTAGGTGAAGGTGGCTGGAAATTCTAGAGAAGAGAAGAAAAACGAAATGGAGAAGTGCTTGATTTTGCTTTTTAGGGAAGACTATAGCGCTAGGGTGTGTGGAGGGAGTAGCGAGAGTTGATGCATTGATTGGAGATGCTGTTGGATGCTCATAAACTAGATAAAATCCGATGGCTCAAGATGGAAACGGGTTTGGATCTTGGATCTTGGTTTTTACCACTTCTGTGCCCATATCCTCTTCAAAGATAAAATCTCAAATCCCACTTCTAGTTTCGAGTCGTGCAACCGATATTCTTTATTGTATCCTAGCGCGAGCCTTTTCTCTTCCATTGTCACCAATTTCTTCGCTTCTTTTAGCTCCTTAAATCATCCAAGCTTTATTTAGTTCCTAAAAACACAAAATTAATTAATACAAATATTTATTCTTGAGAACAGTAAATATACTGTAATTTGGGATAATATATGATTTTAAAGCGCAAAAGATGAGTTAAATGCCAACAAAAATGTATATAAATGTGCACTTTTTAGCGCTCATCAAATACCCCCAAACCTGAATTTTACTTGTCCTCAAGTGAAACAGAAATTAAGAAATCCTAACTATACCACTCATCGTTGGTCTCTCGAATGCATTTAGCGTATGTACTAAACCTTTAAACCCCTAGTTGTCCCTAGTTGGACGAGTTGTAGTCTCGTGAGGGCCTACCAGAGATGTACCCACAAAACCTTATCCATGTTCAGAGTGTAATAGAGTCCCAAACATCCAAAGAGATATGAGGACATAGAGTTTATGCATGCTAGTAACAAAGTTAGAACTACCAAAGAACGTATTCTCATCCTTAAGAGTTGAGCGAGAAATAACCATACCATATGAAAGAATTCGGGTTCGAGAGTAATCAGAAGCTTCAACTTCTGCCTCACCAATAGGGTTTTATGAAATTGCACTCAAAAAGACGGATTTTTTCTAGTCTCTCTCATGTGTGCAGCAGTGAATAAAGAGTGAAATCCTGACATGTTGAATGGTGGGAAGGAAAACCTTCCGAAATAATTTCTGGAGACTCCACAGAATTTTGGACAAAAAGAATCTTGTTCTGATGATCTCTTTGAAAGGAAGTTAATCATTATAGGAGGATGGGAGTACTTACTTACCTTCACATCTTATCGGCAATCAACACCACTCTCACATCATCCATAGAAACGTCTTCGTCTTCGGTCTTCAACTGTTGATGATGAACTTCTGAATTTCGTAGAACCATGATTATTATTATTTTGATTTCTTTTGATTTTTTTTTGATTTTTTTTTATGAAAACATAGCTAGTTGGTCGTATGGGTGACCGCATCGGGTCGAGTTTCATTACCCGATTAGGTGGCTTGATGGAGCCCTAATTCTCAGCCTTATATATTTCGCATTCTCTTTTTTTTTTTTCGACCACCAGCTTCTTATTCTTCTTTTCTCTGCAAATATGACTTCTTCTTCTTTTCTTCATCAGATTCTTTTTGTAAGTGCCAGATCTGGACTTCGATTTTTCTTCTCTTTAACCACCGTCTTCATGTTCTTCTACTTTCTGCTTGTTTGGTTTATTGCAGTAGTAATCATTTATTGGTGGAGTATGCAAGATGCAGTTTGAGCGGATGGAATAATTACTCTTTGAAGTAGTGTAAATTGAAGTGAGATGTCTTTGGTGGAATCTCAGTATAGATCTGTATGCATTGATATTTTTTATTTTTTTGATGTTCGGCTCGAAGATGAAGATCTCGATGATTTAGGTTAAGATGCAAGATTATTCCATATGCAACTTCAAAATACGTATAATGATAGACCCGACTATCAAAGTTGAAGTCGATTTAGATTTAAAGCATCTCCTATTAGTTCTTCATTTCTTCTTCTTTGATTCATCGTCATATCATTTTGTTTCTTGTTGTTGTTGTTTGTAAACCTCAAACTATTTCAACTTTCTTCAAATAATCTGATGTCGCTCTGCTCGTTGATGATGATGTGTTTCTATGGATCCAATTGATGTTGTCGAGAGTGAGAGAGTGATGCTAACTGCAAATATTTATACCCGGAGTTGACATACGTGACACACACTCGCTTGATGTAAAATAGGTAGTCTCCACTAAGGGTGATCACAACTCTACTACCAATATCTTTACATCACCTAATTGCTCACCAACATGGTTAAATCCAACTTTAACGCTCTAACAACTAAGAAACCCGATTGTGTTCTCCAGTACTTCCAAGTTCAGTTATTTCGGTCAGACTCTCTATGTAAACATAGCTAGAAGCATGCTAGTGACTCTAAGATCTCTAAAAGTTGGAGGTTTTATGCAAATATTTACAGATATTTTTTTATTTTTTATTATTTTTAACATAAAAGGAAAAGAAAAGACTAAAAACTCTATATGCAAAACACTCCCCATACCTAAATCTAACATTGTCCTCAATGTTTTAAAAGATAATTGAAACAACAACAAATCATGAGAATAAAGCAGAGCAGATTTAAAGGAAAAAGATTACCAGATGCAAAAAGGATGGTGCTAAACCAAAATTGAATGAATGCTTTGAAAGCAAACATCATGAGCGCAAGACAAAAAAAAATTTCGGTTAGCACACATAAAATTATTCAAAAAGAAAAAGAAAAGGGAAAGAGAATGAACTTTTAATCCATATGTATGTACACAAGTGAACTAGTTTAGTCCACATAAACCGGGTCTTCCTTGTGGATGGTCTCAACTTCCGTGGAAGATGCTCTAGAAATGGTTTCGATCTACGACCATTGACCTTGAAGATTTTTTTGTTTGCCGTGTTTTCGATCTCAATGGCTCGATGGGGAAAACAAGACGTACCAAGAACGGACTCGACCATCGGAAAGTAACTTTCCTGGAAAAAGGTGCAAACGAGTGTTGTACAATAAAACTTTTTGTACAGGTGTGAAAGACTTGTGAAAAATGCGCTTGTCATGAAACACCTTCATTCTATGTTTTTACATTTTGGCACTATCATATGCGTCGTTTCTCAATTCTTCTAACTCATTGAGTTGAAGTTTTCTTTGGGTACCACTTTATCAATATCAAAGTTCAGTTTCTTTATGGCCCAAGTATGCACGATGTTCTAACTCAACGGTAGATGGAAAGCTTTACCGTATACAATAATTTAAGGGGACATGCCAATGGGAGTCTTGTATGCGCTTTATAGGCCCACAAAGCATCGTTTAAACGTAAAGACCAATCTAACCTAGTAGGATTAACGAGTCTTTTCAAGGATATGCTTAATTTCCCTATTAGAAACTTCTACTTGGCCACTGGTCTGAGGATGGTAAGGTGTTGCTACCTTATGAGTGATTCCATACTTGCGCATAAGTGATTCAAAAGGTCTATTGCAAAAATGAGTACCACCATCACTGATTATTGCTCTAGGTGTTCCAAAACGAGAAAATATGTTTTCTTTTAGAAAATAAAGAACTACTTTATGGTAATTTGTTTTGGATGCAATGGCTTCCA
>JAJJWX010003554.1:0-300552 GCA_023529315.1 Papaver bracteatum | reverse complement strand
AACTCTATGTCCTCATAGCTCTTAGGATGCTTGGGACGCTGGAACGCTTTGAAGTTGTAAGTTTTGGTTTGATTTGCTCGAGGACTAGCAAAGTCTAAGTGTGGGGGAATTTGATAGGTGTAGAATACACCTAATTTACTATCTAAGATTTTATGCTTTCTTTGCTATTTTTCTAGTAAATTATGTATTTTACGTGTGTCTTTGAGATATTAGGTACTGAGTCGCACGAGAGGAAAAGAAGAAGGAATCACCAAAATCGAGCAAAAAGGGCAAAATTGTCATTTCATAGGGAGACGAGCCACGGTTAAAGGGCAACTCTCTCAGAGGAGTGCTAAATAAAGGACAATTCAAGTTAAGGGGTGCCATCTGGGTGTCCCTTATCATCATGAGTATATGTAAATATCATATGGGGTTGCTAATTAGTGGGGTGTCTAAATCTGACCCATATACCCACACCCATGGGGCATACCCGTACCCGGATCCATGCCCGAGTCCGAACCCGCTTTATAACCCTAAACTCTATCTTCTCAATCATTGTTCGCACTGAAAGAGATGAAAAACTAAAAAAAACGAGAGCAGCCATTGCTGTTGTTGTTTGTCCGAGAGATTGAGCTGTTGAATCAAGAAGATGGTAACGAACAGAAGTGGAGCTGCGTCAAATCAACAGAGAAGATGATGCTCGATGCTCGAGAGAAGATGAATCGGAGATGGGTTCGTCGGTCAGATGAAGCGATTTGGGGTTTTGGTGCTATAGGTGAATTCAGAAAATGGATTGGATACATGGCTTTGAATCAATTGGGTTTGAAACGAGATTGAGTGGGTTTAGTTCCGATTTGATTCGGGAGCAAGAAATGATGATTCGGTCTCTTGTTGGTCTAAGCTAGAGTGATGGGTGATATTGGAGGTTCTGCAGTGATCAAAGGAAGTTGTTGCTTTCGATGATGGGTTTGTGGCTATGATGCTGTTGTGTGAGTTAGAGAAGTTGATTTACAGGGGAGAAGAATTTGAGTTGTGTTGGTAGACTGTGGTGCTCAATTAATGGAAGTAACAGATGTAATTGAGGGTGATTAGAAGCTGAGAAGAACGAGAAAGGGACTTTGCTAATTCAAATGGAGTGATCTTAGCAGTGGTGTTTGGCAGGAATAGAAGAACATGGGTTTGAGAGTACTGTTTCTGTGAGCTAATGGGTTTATGTTGGTGATGAAGCAAGAACAGAAATTGATGGTTGCTGATTGATTTTGAATGGAGCTGAGATGGGGATAGAAAAGAATGAAGTTGTTGATTGTACTTAGAGGAATGGTAGGATTGATGCAGGACAAGGAGAAGTCATAGAGAGAATGATGATGCTGCAGTTCAACTCAAGAGTGCAATAGCAGCAATTGTACATGGAATGAATGCCTGAGTTACTATAGATGTATGCCTAGGAATAATTACAGGGGAATGAATGACATGAAGTGCAGGAATGTGCACAGCCATCTTGGCCGTGCATAGCCCTTGGCATAGCATTTGGCAACCAAACCAAGTCAGCAGAGTTGCCACTTACTCGGTCTAACTCATTATGACTCAGATTTGACCCTAGTCAACTAACGGTTTGACCTTCTTGACCGTTTAATTTAACGGAACCGTAACAGAATATACCTTTACCGGAGGAGAATCTCAGGTGGCCGGCGGCGACGGATTCCGGCCTATTTCCGGCCAAAAATACAGTTTTCCGGCGAGCAAAAGTTGCAGAATTTTGTGTGGATTTCTCCAATGGGATGTGAAGAGTTGGACTTGGAATTGAATGAAGAATTCGGCTTGGATTTGGAAAGAGGAGATGGAAGATTTGAGAAAGGCTTGGATTTGGAAATTGAGCTACAAAAGGAAAGGGATTCTATTCCTTAGAAGATATGGAGAACATTGAAGCCTATAAATAGAGAAGAACTTCTACACATTGACACATTGACATATAGATGCACTTAGATACACACATTGACACATTGATACACACACAACACTTCTCTTTTCTTTATTCTTTGTGTGAACTCTTTAATATGAGTAACTAATTTGATTGAGGATGAATTCCTAGTTCTTAACATGTTTTGAGTTTGTTTTAAATCTACTTTGAAGTTTTCACATGATTATCGTTTGTTTTTACTAATAGGAGTGATCTTAAAGACATTCATGATTGATTGATAGATTATCTAGGTGTACAACTAGATTGATTTGTTAGTCTAATCTAAAGCTAGTGTAAGTTAGGGGATAAGTAATCGTTTCTTGACTTTTCACATAAGTAGCAAACACAAGACCTTGCGGAGGGATTCCGTGGAGCAATTGTGTGTAAAAACAACGTTAGCAAGTGGACCTTGATCTAAGAGTTTAACTACTAATATCAACCTAATAAATTCATAAATCTTAATGCGTTTAACTAAATTACATCTTGAGTGATCTACTACTAGGTGGTTTGGTGAATAGAATCCGGTAGTCGAGAACTTCCGTATCCGGTGATATAAGGGATTTTGGGGTTAGCACTGATCTAGATGCTATACCCACGGTTGGTGATAATTTGTGACTATAAGAAGTGGAAAAGAACATAACTTTAATCATTGTTTTGCAGCGAAGAAGGATTCCTTGATCTATTCTCTCTTATCGATTTCTTTTTAATTGCTTTGTTTATTTTATTTACTTTCTTAAATTCTTTTTAATACCCCCCTTTGTGTGACAATTTTACAACTAGAATCTCGTGCTCCTCGTGGGATCGACCTTGACTACCCTATATTACTTGTTAATTAGGTAGTAAAGTATTAATTAATTTGTTGTGGTTACGACACGCGTACATCCAACCTTTGGTTATTGATTGATCCTTGGATATTGGGTTTTGGTACCATCCAAGTTTATTTCACTTGTATTTGATAAAGACACACAGATTTCTATTTTCTTGAGTATAGATCAAATCGAGAGATAGAGTTATTAACTCCTTGATATACTTTTTATTAAGATTGAGTCTGACTGTCTAGTTGATTCTCTTAAAAGTATATTAGAGTTAGTCCATACAAATTGTTAATCAAAATATTGGGTGAGGTTGTTAGACCCCCGCTTTTTCAACTCGGGCCATCTTAATTGAAACATTTCTAAAGAGCACATCACACCTCAATTTCCATACACACCATATAACACTAATACTAGGCCAAAAAACTTTAAAAGGAGAAATACCAAGAGCAGAATTATGCCAGTATAGGAAGATATCATCAATCCACTCCAAATCAGTCGAAACCAAGTGTTGTAAGGAAAGTCCAAACCAAATATGAGAGGCAACATGGCAGTTAATAAACAAGTGCATAATTGTTTCTTCATGACTATGACAAAGAGGACATATCACATCCACATTCGAGTTATAAAACTGAATCAATGAGTTAACTGGAAGCATATGCGCAAAAACATTCCACAAAAAGAACTTTATTTTCGGAAAGCAATCAATACCCCAGACTTTTCTCCAAAAAGAAGAAACATTAGAAGAGCAAGAATCATTCATATATACTCTAGATGCTGATTTTATTGTGAACTTACCATTCCTAGTGTGAGCCCGCATTAAAGTATCATATTGATTAAGGTTTAATCTGATGGACCTAATCCTAGTTACTTCATCAGGCGAGAACAATGTAGATAACATATTAACATTCCAACAGTTATTTTGATAGTCGAAGAGTTAATTAACAAAATATAATTACTGCGATTAGGGTGAGAAGAGACAGGAGGATTATTGTACCCTGGAATCCAGTTTGAAATCCAGATATGAGAGGAAGGCCCATTATTTATTTTAACCACTGAATTAGCCTTAGTGAACTGTAAGCCATTAACAATGCCTTTCCAAATCCAAGATGAAGAATCAACTGCCTTATCAATTTCTAACAAGTTGTGATTCGGAAAATACTTATCTTTTAAGAAGGAAGTAAGCAAAATATTCAGATTATTCATTAATCTCCAACCAAGTTTACAGATAAAGACCCTATTAGTAGCATAAGTGTTCCTAATACCTAAGACACCACTCAATTTTGATTTTCCTATGTCACCCCAAGAACGATAATATGCAGCATGTTTAGGATTCTTTTTAGACCACCAGAATGTTCTCTGAATAGAATCAATTTTTGAAGTAACAGTTTTCGGCAAAGGAAAGCAGGCCATATGATAAACCGATAAACTAGAAAACACATGCTTAGTAACAACTGTTCTTCCAGCAACATTTAAATTGGTTTTCTTAGAAGAATTTAATCTAGAATAAAAGTTGTCAATGAGGAAGTTAAAAGATTTTGTCTTATCCTTACCTATAAAAAGAGGGGATCCTAAATATTTTTCAGAACTACTAAGAAACTTCATTTTAAGAGTTTTAGATAAAATTTTAGTGTGCCTATGATGCATTTTACCACTAGTTATAAAACCCGATTTTTCAAAATTTATCGCCTGACCTGACGCCTTAGCAAAAACATTAATAATCTTGAGTATATTCCTAGCATAAGTGACGGAAGCTTTGATAAATAGCATACAATCATCTGCAAAAAATAGATGAGATATAGAAGGACTATTTTTCTTGAACTTGAATCCCTGAATCAATTTCTCTTTTTTAGCTTTTTGGAGCAACTAAGACAAGACTTCCATGCACATAATAAATATATAAGGCAAAAGGCAATCTCCCTGCTTAATATCCCGATTTGGGAGAAAGGTCTCGCCAGGAGAAACATTAACCAGGACCGAGTAAGACACTGTACTAATACATTGATAAATCATCTTACACCAATATTCAGAGAAGCCAAGCTTTTTAAAAACATCAAGAATAAAAGACCATTCTAATCTATCAAAAGCTTTAGATATATCAAGTTTTATAGCTAAATGACCATTTTTAGAGTTTTTCTTTATAAAAGAATGGAGAATTTCATGAGTAATAACAATATTATCATGAATCTGTCGGTTTGCAACAAAAGCTGACTGAAAAGGCGAAATCAAGGAGTCTAAGAGAGGTTTCAAACGATTAGTTAAAATCTTAGAAATTATTTTGTACATAAAATTAGATAAACTAATAGTTCTGAGATCATGAGGGGAGGAAGCATTCTTGGTTTTGGGTATTAAATTAATAAAGGTGAAATTAGTTTGTTTAAGAAGAAATTTATTTGTAAAAAAGCTATGCACATGAGTGATAACTTCAGAGTGTACAATATCCCAATTATCCTTAAAGAATCCAGTCGGGAACCCTTCAGGACCCGGAGAACTCTAAGGGGCCAAAATATTAATTGTATCCATAATTTCTTAAATCGAAGGAACGGCAGTTAAAGATGTATTAACTTCATCAGAAATAATGGGTCTAACAAACCTTAAAGCATCTTCAATATCATTGTTACTAGGATTGGAAGAAGTGTATATTTTTTTTAAATGCTTAGAAAACAAATCAGCTACTTGCTCTTTGTTCTCTAACCAGTTACCTTGATCATCTTTAATAGTGTGAATGGTATTATACACATTTCTTAGCTTAACAATATTATGAAAAAAGTAAGTATTCCTATCATATTGAGTAAAGTAATTTATTCTAGATTTTTGTTTGTAGAAACTATGTTCGATTTCATACCAGTAATCAAGCTGATTGGAGTAGTTCAAGATGTATCCTCCAATCTGAGGAGTATAAGGGAAAGCTTGAATTTTTTCTAACTCAGAATTTAACCTTCCTATAGTTGTTTTGATGTGCCCAAAAGAATTAATGTTCCATTTCACTAAATCATTCATCACATTAATGAGTTTATTAATAACAACAAAAGCAGGAGAACCAATCACCCTTTTGGACCAAGAACTATGAAGAATGTCTTTGAATTCAGGATTAAGCTGCCAACATTTAAAAAAATTATAAGGAATATTAATATTCCTTTCAAAATGAAAACACTTGACCATGACAGGACAGTGTTCAGAGTAAACCCTACCCAAATTTGTGACTCTAGTTTGAGGAAGGGCTGTAACCCATTTATCATTCATAAAGCCCCTATCAAGCTTCTCAAATATCAAATTTGATGGGTTTTTGAATCTTCTATTACACCACATGAATGGATTACCATAAGAAAAAAATTCATTCATATTCATCTTTAAGAGATTTTCTCTAACAAAATTAGGAGGAAAGGAACTAATAGTGTTACCACCTTGTTTCTCATAGCTATGCAAGATAAAATTAAATCTCCTACTAATAACCAAGGATTGTTGTTGTTGTCATTCATATTACTCATAAAGTTCCATTGGTTTCTCATGCTAGCCAGATTTAAAGACCCATAAATAAAAGAAACTAAACAATTCTTGATTGCAGGCGTAATGTCACACAAGATATGAATCATGATTAAAGAACTACCTAGTACTTCAATGCTCGATTTTTCAAAATAACCAAAAGCAAGACCACCCGATTTACCAACAGAAGGAATGATAGTCCATGAATCAAAAGGCAAGTCATGAGTATATTTTCTAATAGAATCAGCATCAACCATAGTTTCCAGAAGGAAAACACTATCTAATTTATACTTCCTAATAAGATTAAAAATATGTCACCATTTCTTATCAGAACAACACCCATTAATATTCCAACATAAGAACTTCATCTTAAGGATAAAAAAGGCAAACAAGCTCAAGATAATCAAAAATAAAACAACAAAATTATGCAGCACAAAACAAAGCAATAGATGGAGAATAAAAAGACATATTTAACTGAAAATAACGAAATTACTGAGAGATTAATATAGTTACTTACTAGGTCATGAGCAGAGGAGGTTTCAGCAGCCATAGAGTCAGATTCCAACATCATGAGATCAATTTACTTTCCAAATTCCTCATCAGTGATAACCAGTTCAAGGGGAAATGAAGCTAATAGAGTTGGTTCAAGGATAATTTTTATCTTTGAAATCATCATTCTGAACAATAGTACTCATAAAATCGTTTCCCGAGCTTAGGGGAAAAAACGATTCTGGAGAAAATATTATTTCCGAAGCAGCGCTAAATATATAACCCAAAGAATTAACAGCGGTCTGAGAGAAAGTGGAACATGAAGTAGACAAGAACACATTCGCACCAATAGAACCCATGTCATAAGACTCTCCTAAGCTCCCTACATTAAAGGTAGCCTCATAAGGAGGGGTAAAGGGAGGTAAAGAAGATGAAGGAGGCCAATGAGGAGTAGGCATCATTGAAAAGGAAGCATATTCAAAGGCAGTCCTAAGTCTTTTGCCTTTTCTATCATGAATAGTACCATTTACCCCAAGGTAAATATTATCAAAAGGTGACAGATAACACGAGGTGTTCACAAGTGTAGGAGAAACAGAAGACTGACCAGGATTTGATGGATCCTTAATGGTCAAAGCAAAACTTGCAGGTATAACTGTGGAGAAACTGTGTAAAGCAAAGGCCGAAACCCTATTACCTATGACCCACGATGGTTGAAGACTGACAGTAAAGGAAGATGGCTTGGATTGCTCCTGAGGAGAAGCAGAAACAACATCAGTATTAACATCAACAGATCTCTCCGACTTGGATCTAACACTACCTTTTTGATTCACCATCACTTTAGTTACAACAACATGAGTAGCTCGAGGGGATGGAGTAGGAAGGGCGCTGACATAGATTCTCGTCTGAATATACTTACACTTTTCTTCATCATGGTAAAGCACAAAACTTTTCTTGCAAGCACAAAAAGGAAGCTTTGGATAAAAAGAAGTCATGTAGTAAGTTCTACAATTAGTATTTAAAACTACCTTTCTTGTAAGAGGAGAGTTTAAAGGAACCATAAGCTTTGCTTCGTAATTATTTCCAGCTAGGGCGTTAGCTGTAACAAAAGTACCAATCTGATCCAAAACTTCCCTAGACTTTTCTTTGTTAACCAGATCTGTAGGAATAGTAATTTGAACCGACATTAAAGTAGTGTCCCAAACCAGATCAAAAATAGACTCCAGATCACCTAAAAGTTGAACTGCAAAAAGTTGTCCGAACAACAAGGTAGGTATAGCTTCATATGTTATATCCCTATCTTGACTCTTCTTAAACATGACTACAAACATATTTTTTATACCCATCCCTTGGACATAAGGTTTTGCAAGTTTAAAATCTAGAGAGTTAATGGTCCAGATTCTGTTAAGATGATGTTTTACTGAAGTTTTATAGTAGCTACGATATTTATCACATAGTAAAGTAGCAAATCTGTGAGGAAACTCTTCCAAATCTTCATCCAAGTCTAGCACCCTAACTTGATCAGCAACAAAAGCCATAACATTCTCAAAAACAGATAGAAGATAAAATATAGCTAGCAAAACTCAGTAACTCAAGAGGTGTAAGGAATAAACTTGAGCAACTAAGGAATATATAAAGCTATAGCCTAGAGGATGCAATTAAACTAGTCATTGGAAATTAAAGAAGATAGCCTGCAATAATTATTTAGACATCACGCTCAATTGGATTTAACCATTAAGAGCATGCAACTGAAAAGACCAATATGCTTTTTCCCAAAGCACAGAAGATCAAAGAGTATAGATATTAGCCAAAAATACTGCCAAGTGTAGCAAAATTTCTGAGACAGCCACCCATTATCAGAGAGAAATTGCAGATTGATTAAAAAATAACCTATCATCTTAATATTAAATTATCTGCTTAATGAGTAATTAAAAAATAAACCCAACTTTTAATGAAATGTTGCAGCAAATTAGTTCCAACAAGAAACCCCCAGAAGATTAAAGCCTAAGAGCATATCAAACAAACTCACAAAAGTTATCATGAAGAAAAGACTTAACTGCACTAAAGCATACTTAACAACACCAAATCAGATAAAATATGAAATTACACTAGATATGGATAACGAATCTTTAATTAAATAGAATCAAATCCCTACACGGAGTAGGATCTCAAACTCCCCAAAAATCCTTCGAATGACTAAACTTCACCAATTTCATATAGAGAAACTTCATAATCTTTTAAGAGATAATATAGAGTCAGAATGAAGAATCAGTGAACCATCCCCAATATCATATCTTAACCAATCTTCTCAAATATCACTTTTGATTCATCATATCTCATGATGAAAACCCTGAAACTCTATGACTGCACCTCCATTAGCTCATGACCTAAAATTAAAAAAGTAAAGAGAAAAACTACAAACAGAACAAAACAGTCAGAAGATTAGAGGGAAAGAATTAAAAACAATCAAATAGCTTAGAAACACATGATTGATTAAACACAAAAAATACTGAAAATTTCAATCGATCTGTGTTGAAAATTAGGGCTAGAAAGATAAGAAAAAAATCAACGATTAAAAAACATAAATATAGATTAAAATTAAGAGGTGAACATGAATTTATCAATGAATTATAGAGAATATTTATGAAATAGTAGCATTGTCATATAATTGTAAATATCTGGTCTAACCAGCACACTCGGATTTTAGATTTTGTGTGTTAAAGAATCTCATTCACAAAGAGTGCAATTCTACTTGTTGCCGTATTCATTTCACATTTAACAAGATGGCACACTATTAGGCATGACTAGATGTTTGTTGTTTCATATATCACTCAAACTATTCATGATAGACGAGCAAAGACTGAGTTTCAGTATAATATGAAGAGAGACATAAGCACTCATCAGATTCTGATATATTCTTCAAATTCCTTGCAGAATATAGACATATCAAGGTCTACTACTTCTGATGCCGGGTCAGGTAGAAAGACTTTTACAGTTTTTGCACTATACTAAAAACCACCATCAATATTAAGTCCCCTGCTTAGCACGTAACAGTGACATTGTTGTGGGGAAAGCATTAGATGGTGACAGGAGAAAATTGAAAAGATAAAGCAAGTAGATATTACCAGGAAAATTCTAATCGTTCTTCAGCAACGGGACCGCGCGGCCAGTGGTCTTCGTAGTAGAATGTTACTAGCTTGGCTATGGAGCATGAGTGTTATGGTCCCAACCATCTATTCCCGTTCATGGGGCAAAAAGGAATCCTTCTTCTGGAAACTTTGTTCGTATAAAAAGGGGTATCAACCCTCTTCCATTTTTTGTTGTTTGTCTGGCTCTGTTCTTTCGTCTGCAGCAGTCGCTCCTATTCGACACTATCAACAACTCTAGCACGAGCATGCCAATCGTCGACAGCAAGGTAAGTACATCTTGTTCTTTTTTATTTTTGCAAGTATGAACTTTAGTCATACGTATAACTTCCACGGCTTTGAAATTTCATCAAATCCTGAGTGAACTCCATCGATCCTCTCCGGAATGTGTAATAAGGTTCTGTCTCCAGGAAATGAGCATCCAACCTCTCTAGCGGATTTCATAATTTTCCAAACTCCATTGTGCTCAATTACAAGAGTCCTTGACTTTAAGTTATTTGGTTTCTGGATTGCTGAGTCGCAATTAAAATGTTCTTTAAACTCCTGAGCATTGACTGGCACGAAATTGTATTTATTCTGACTTTTTATCTCATATGCATATTCTTGCCTTTCTGATTGCAATGATGATATGCTTGGAAGGATTGTATGGGCAAAATCTTCCAGAGCCATTGAGTGAAGTAGACGAGATGAGAGGCGTTCTATTGCCGACGTGCTGCTATCAAGTCTTTAAGGAATTCATTCCAAGCAACATCCTTTGAATCATCTTCTGAATCTTAGATTGTTGTGTGAAATGGGATGCGATGAGAAGTCCCCAATTACACTTATGTTTGGTTACTAGAGATGTACTTTTTGATCCAGCTTAGGAATACAATGCGTTCTTGCAAGGAGTTGTAGATACGTGCAAGATCCGATGGCGTGGCCGGATATATGAAAATATCTTTGCGGCGTACTTTTGGAGTCTTTGATGCACGTGTACGGCTTCATGTTGAAAAATTCATGCGGCTTGTAAAGCTTTGACAATGATGATACTAATATCATAAATAACCTGGTTGAGGGATGTGAAGGCATCATGTGCTGGCAGTCCCCAGGTGTAATTACCCTGAGCCTATTTTCTTATGAAAGATGTACTTCTATAGCATTTTCTGGTAAGGTGGTTGACGAACTGATGAAGGCGGCAATCTTTTGGATTCGTCACTTGTTGATCAATGGGCAAGATTCGCTCTTGATAGATCTGTATTGTATCCAAACTTTTGGCAACCCATGCACCCATTCTATAGAAAATTGGAAATCTAGAAACATTGAATCTGACTTTGTTGGCGATGTGGTTATTGATGTGCAGCTTCGTGCAGGCCTTGGGTAGGCGACATTGAGTTCTGAGTAGGTGATGTGGCAGGCATGATGCGATTGGTGTTCGTGGCTTGCTGAGGCGCGACTTTCCTCTTTGATTCTTCACTGACAACAATACTTATGGATAGCTGAGCCAAATAATGCTTGTTGGTCAGGCGCCTTCCAGACAGGGAGGTGATGATATCCTTACGCTAAATCTTTGAAAAGTGGTGACACCTATCACGGTTTCTTAGTTGACCATCCCTTCTGAATTGAAGAGGTCCTTGCCAGTGAAGGGATTCCGTGTTGAGCCGCAGTCCCCAAATGTGGTTTACGTGATTCTATCTTGTATGGTTGGTGGGTTTACCATAATAAAGATATCACCATATTGCCTCCATACTGGTGACTTTATTACTTCCTCTATGGTAAAATAAAATATGCAGAAGTTCGTATTACCTTTATCCGTAGTTGTTGTCGTTATGGTAAAGCTCTGGCTGGTATCAACAAACGAGCAACAATGGTTCTTGGAAGGAACTGTGATCATAAGAGACTGTGTTTTCATGGGAACAAAACAGGTTGACTGGATCTTGGATGGATATGGTCATGATCCTTGACAGGGAAGAGCGGTGACTAAGGCATAAATCTTGGCAGGGAAGAGTGGTGGCTACAGGCACGGCAGTGAGAGGCGTGGTGATGGTGATCATATGCTTTGGTAACCACGACCATGAATCTTGGATGAACGAAGAAGCATAAGTAGTGGTAGCTACGTCCATGAGCTTTAAGTGAGCATAAGCGGTGACGCTAGCCACTACCACGAACCTTAAAAGGCTTTGATCGGTCGTTATGACCTAAAGGATGAGTTTCTTCCTTTCATATAACTTACATACGTGAGTTTTATTTCCCCTTATATTATTTTCCCTCTTTTATTTTCGGTGAAGCATCTCCTCTCTGATATACGTCACGGTTGAGGGCTGTAAATATGTCTTGACGCTGTGCTTTGGAGAAATACAGAATCTCACATAAATGCTCCATCGTGGACTGTACAGTTTTGTGGATGGAGTCTCCAAAAATCATGCAGCTCCTGACGGGAAGAGGATCTATGTGGACTCCTTCAGTGCTTAGTTGAAGTTCTCCTGCATCCACTTTCTCTTTGAAAACACGCTTCAATTTGTTGAAATCGCTGGTGGGGTGATTGACGAACCTATGGTAACGGCAATATTTGGGATTTTCTATTTCTTCTTCGGTTGGAGGACATCTGGTAGGAGGTAGCTTGATGACGCCATCTTGAATCCACGCTTCTAAGAGTTCGATTATCTACTCAATTGGACACTATGAAGATTAGATACGCCTCTTCAGTTTCTTGTTGATGTGCATGCGTCTTAGTCGCAGCTTTCCAGGTTTGAGTTGTCTGCTGCGCTGGTTCTGTATGTTTGGGTTGCTGATAGTCACTCCCCAGATGCCTTTTCTTTCCACTCTCACTAGTGATTGACTGGAGATTGGATCTTTTATTAGAAGGACACATGCTTCCCTGAACATCTTTACGAGCTTCTTCATTCTAGGACGGTTCGGATCGATTGAGTAAAGTAGCAGCGAATCTCTTAGCACCTTATGATGCAATATGGGAATTGATATTTTCCAAGAAGGATGTATATAATGAAATCACCTTTTCATTATAAGGACTCTGATGAGAACGTGATGAATTCCACGAGTCTTCTTTCTGAGGAAACATCTCTTGATCTTCATGAGCAGACAAGTTAGGTTGGTGGCTACCCTTCCATTCAACGTGACCATAGGCTTCATATTCCTCACTAGGACCAGGAATGTGAATCTTGGTGTTGATGGTGGTTTTTAGCTTACGGTTAAAATCGTAAAACCCTAGTCAGATAGTGACGTCACAGAACTTGAGTAATAATATCTCCAATGAATGCATTTATTGAACCCTTTAATATGTCTGCGAGAAAATTACCAGGGTACCTTTTTTTTTACTAGTTAGGGTTTCGATAGGCCAAACCCTAATTCCCACACCACATGTGCCAATGGAAAACCATGCCAGCCACATCTACCATGCCAAGGCATGCCAACAATGCTAGCCGCACCACTGTACCAATGGAAAACAATGCCAGTCACATCTACCGCGCCAATGCATGCCAACCATGCTAGCCGCACTACTGTGCCAATGGAAAACCATGCCAACTACATCTACCGTGCCAAGGCATGCCAACCATGCTAGCCGCACCACTGTGCCAATGGCAAACCATGGAAGCCACACCTACCATGCCAAAGCATGCCGATGATAGGTGTAGAATACACCTAATTTACTATCTAAGAGTTTATGCTTTCTTTGCTATTTTTCTTGTAAATTATGTATTTTACGTGTGTTTTTGAGATATTAGGTACTCTGGAGTCGCACGGAGAAAAGAAGAAGAAATCGCTCAATTTGAGCAGAAAGGGAAAAATTGTTATTTCACAGGCAAACACTATTGGGAGACGAGCCACGGTTAAAGGGCAACTCTCTCAGAGGAGGATTATAAACAGCCAGCTGATTGTTAAGGGATGGCCACATGTTAAGGGACATCTCTGTTTTGGAGAAATATTAAAGACAAACCAGCAATGGTTAAGGGGCTGCAAATTTGGTTACCCCTTATCAGAAGCCACCAGCTGTCAATAACCATCCCACCTTAAAACCAAATTAGGTCGAGAAAAAAAAAAGACATCAATTCCCATTTCTGTTCTTCCCCTTTTCAGCCGTGAAGCAGTAGCCGCAGTGAGTTTCTGCAACAGATCGAGAATATGATAGAATCAAAGAAATTGAGAGCATCTGCTGAAAATTAGAAGAGATGGTGAGTTCCATGGGTTGGTGGATAAGTTGAAGGTCCAGATCGAGGAATGAATAGGGTTTGATATGAATCGAAGAGAAGGAGAGATTGATGCTGTTAATGGTTTGGTAAATGGGTATGAAACAGATGAGATGTTGTTGGATGTGAATCTGAGATGAATGGAGGAAAGGGTTACAACGAGATAGTGAAAATGGGTTCTGAGAGGTGGTATTGAAATTGAAGATGACTAATCGTTTAAATGTGTCGATTGTGATGCTGCTGTTAAATCAGAATGAAGAGGTATTTGGGTGTCGGGTTCGTCAGAATCAAACAAGAGATGGGTTTGTTCGATAATTGAAGATGGTGCTGTGATTATGAGAAATAAGAGGAAGATGCAGTAGCCGTGGCAGGATTATACATGGAAGATGGAGGAGTTGTTGATGGGATTTGCTATTGAAACTGCAGTGAGGTGTTGATGCTGTAATGGAATTGAAGGAGGAAGTAGTGTACTGCTGCCATGGATTATTAGCTGCTGCTATGAAGAAGGCACTGTGGTTGGAATTGTGTGAATGATTCAGAGGGGTTGATAGTAGCTGTTTGATTTGAATGGAGCCAAGATGGGTATAGAGAAGATCAAAAGCAACAGTGTATGAATGAAGCTGTTTATTGCACTTAGATGTATGTTAGGCTTTTCACAGGGAGATTCAAGATGGCAGTGGTAATGAAACTGCAGGTGGTTTGTGCAAAAGGAATTGCTTCTGTGCGCTTTGGTGGTATCCCATGAGAAGGTGAAGCAGCTGTATTACAGAGTATGTGCTTGAGCTCACAAAGGAGAATGGAAGCTGTGAATTCATGTGGTGGTGTTTGATGGCAGTGTCACAGCTGGTGAATGCTTTGCAGGGGAGTTTGTGGAACTGGTGATTATGGAAGGAATGAAATTGGTGAGATAGAGGTGTAACTAGTGCTTAAGTTGAAGTTGCAGGTTATGAGCTTGAGCAAATGGCCAGGCAAGGGTGCTGAATTGGTTGTGAGGATACTGTTGAGGCGAATGCTAAGATGAATAAAGAGAAGTTGCAGACAGGGCCAGCCATCATGGCTGGGATTAAAATTGGCAGTTGTGCATGACTGGTGAATTGCAGCTAAGTTAGCAGAAGAGGTGGTGTTGCTGTGTGCAAGTTACAGATGACATCCATCATGGCTGGGTAGCAGGACTGGCATGGCCATCTTGGCCGTGAACAATAAGGTTCAGTGCAAGTGGCTTGGTCAGAACTAGTCAGCCGAGTTAGCCAGCTGACTCGGTTCTGACTCGTTCTAACTCAGCCCCTTGACCCTTGACTTTTGACTAACGTTTGACTTACGGTTTTGACATGTTTGACCGTTAGTCCTAACGGTGGACTGACGGAATATACCTTGACCGGAGGAGAATTTTCAGGTGACCGGCGGCGACGGATTCCGGCCTATTTCCGGCCAAAAACCCAGTTTTCCGGCGAGCAAAAGTTGCAGAATTTTGTGTGGATTTCTCTCATGGGATGTGAAGAGTTGGACTTGGAATTGAATGAAGAATTCGGCTTGGATTTGGAAAGAGGAGATGAAAGATTTGAGAAAGGCTTGGATTTGGAAATTGAGCTACAAAAGGAAAGGGATTCTATTCCTTAGAAGATATGGAGAACATTGAAGCCTATAAATAGAGAAGAATTTCTACACTTCCATACATATAGATGCACTTAGATACACATTGATACACATCTTTTACAATACTTTTGCACAACCACAACAAATTAATTAATATTTCACTACCTAATTAACAAGTAATATAGGGTAGTCAAGGTCGATCCCACGAGGAGCACGAGATTCTAGTTGTCTTATAATGTCACAAAGGGGGGTATTGATTAAGAATTTGAGAAAGTAAATAAAATAAACAAAACAATTAAAAGGAAATCAATAAGAGAGATTAGATCAAGGAATCCTTCTTCGCTGCAAAACAATGATTAAAGTTATGTTCTTTTCCACTTCTTATTAGTCACAAATTATCACCAACCGTAGGTATAGCAGCTAGATTAGTGCTAACCCCAAAATCCCTTATATCACCGGATACGGAAGTTCTCGACTACCGGATTCTATTCACCAAACCACCTAGTAGTAGATCACTCAAGATGTAATTTAGTTAAACGCATTAAGATTTATGAATTTATTAGGTTGATATTAGTAGTTAAACTCTTAGATCAAGGTCCACTTGCTAACGTTTTTTTTACACACAATTGCTCCACGGAATCCCTCCGCAAGGTCTCGTGTTTGCTACTTATGTAAAGAGTCAAGAAACGATTACTTATCCCCTAACTTTCACTAGCTATAGATCAAATTAACAAATCAATCTAGTTATACACCTAGATAATCTATCAATCAATCATGAATGTCTTTAAGATCACTCCTATTAGTAAAAACAAACGATAATCATGTGAAAACTTCAAAGTAGATTTAAAACAAACTCAAAACATGTTAAGAACTAGGAATTCATCCTCAATCAAATTAGTTACTCATATTAAAGAGTTCACACAAAGAGAAAAGTATTGTGTGTGTAAAGCCGACCATGCTAGCCGCACCACTGTGACAATGGCAAACCATGACAGCCACATCTACCGCGCCAAGGCATGCCAACCATGCTATCGACACCACTGTGCCAATGGAAAACCATGCCAGCCACATCTACAGCGCCAAGGCATGCCAACCATGCTAGCCGCACCACTATGCCAATGGCAAACCGTGCCATCCACCTTGACGCGCCATACCGTGTTGGCATCCCCATGCGGCTGCCAAAAACAAAGGCCTGCAGCAATCAACGACCATCCTTCCATCTGAGATGCAAATCTTAGCCGTCCAAGGTCAACACATGGTAACCTTTGGCCCAACGCCAAAACCACGCCAAGGCATGCCGTGCCAACCACCTTGTCGCACCATACCGTGTTGGCCTTCCCTATGAGGCTACCAAAATGAAGGCGTGCGAAGATCAACGACCACCCTTCCATCCTAGGTGCAAATCCTAGCCGTCCAAGTTTTCCAAACAACGCATGGTAACCTTTGGCCCAAAACACGGTAGCTTCCCAAAAACGCACCAAACATGCCACCGTCCCTCTTAAATTCTTCCTGAGTTTTACTTTCTGGCTATTTTCAACTCCCGAAAGAGCTCAAAACCTAAATATTCTCGCGTAAAGATATATGAAATTCTTTTTCGTACAGAATAGAGGAGCGGACCATCAAAATCCGAGTCTGTATAAGAATTCTACATTGATTCTAGTAAAGGGCGCTAATTAAGGTTTCAGCATACTAAACCCTAATTTACACAAAGCCGCAAGCGCTTCCCTTCCAAGCCGCATAATGCCAGTGGCTCCACTCCATGTCAAAGCCATGCCGGCCATGCTTTCATGCCGCTGGCTACCAAACGAAGGCCTGCAACAATCAACGTCCATCTTTCCATCTAAGATGCAAATCTTAGCCGTCTAAGGTCGCCAACGCCAAAACCCTAGTTTTGGCCACGCCTAAACCGCGCCAAGGCATGCCGACCATGTCACATGTGCCAATGACATGCCGTGAAAGCCACCTTGCCGCTCCTAATCCATACCATGTCGGCCTTCCCTTTACAACTGCCAAAACGAAGGCCTGCAACAATCAACGGCCACTTTTCATCTAAGGTGTAGATCTTAGCCGTCCAAGGTTACCAGCTAACGCATGGCAACCTTTGGCCCTAGTTTGGTCGCGCCTAAACAAATCCAAAACCCTAACTTTTGGCCGCGCCTAAACTAGGCCATATTAAAGCCATATTGATCATGCAATAATCAACGTCTACCTATCCTCTTAAGATGCAAAATCTCGACCGTCGAAGGTCACCACGCAAGTCTCCCAAGCTCAACTTTCCAGACAACAGCAAACATGATACATGTTTTCTACAAAAACATTCGAGACATCAACACATGTCACAAACTGGGGGATGCTCATTAGGTATTGGTTTGGCGGTTTACAGCGTGCGGGGTACACTACGCCCGTTATAAGAGAGTGTCATAAGGATGAAGCGGTTAGTAAACACTAGGAGTAATGGTAAAACGTTTATTCTATGAAACATCAATTCCAGGCGTTACCGGTTACCACCTACTCCCATTTACTCACCCGTTTTCGATTTCTTAATGAGACCAGAGTACATTTCATTTCGACTTGTATAAATGGGTCTTACCTATTTCCACCGAACAACAAGTTCAGGTCAGGAGCATACAACACTCAGAAAACATTTTCTAGCTTTCCATCTGTTAGCTTCCAACTTTCTGATACAAGTTGTAAAACAACTACTCTTCCAGAATCAACTATTCTAGTCTCAACACTTTCTTCGCTTCCCTCCCCAAAACCAACCCTTCTCCTTCACTTTGTGACCGAAGCAAGTCTGGAACGACCATTTCTTGTGTAGTTGCAGGAATTCCCACACTACACCCAACTCAAGAATTTATGACACAATTTGAAGATTAAGAACCTTTTTTATTGATATGATCTTAAAAGAATTACAGTAATCAAGAATACAATTCACTTAATAAGATTTTCTCTCTCCTAAAAACTTTCTTAACACTCAAAAATTCATCTCTCACTTTGGAACTATTCATTTCCTTTATATAGGCATTTACATAATGGATTACAGATCATTTACAGTTAAGATTCCCTTTAATTTTGGATCTGAGTTCTTGCGATAAATCGTTCGCAGGTTTTATTAGTTCGTCGCAGAAATGTCACACTTTACTCATGTTTCTGTCGTTTTCATATGATATGTCATTCCTTACGTCACTTTGAGATATCTCGCAGAATATCATTGATGTGTCGCAGAACTGATGTTTATTTCGCAAGAATATTGTTGTGACAATATTCTGATCCTACATCTTGCCTCTTCTCATATATTTTCTGCGAAGAAGATAAAGATCATGAGAATTTAAGTTTCTTGATTTGCCGCAACTCCTTTTTTTTTACCTGACAAAGTTCCCTGTTTTATGTTTTACCGTTGGCACGTGTCAATCTTTACTTTTTTACCGATTAACCCGGTTACCCATCCTTTATCTATAAATAGATGTCCCACTCGAGGAAAGATTTTCTTTCACCTTCTCTCTTTTCTTCAACTTCTTTCTTTTTCTTCTGCAACTTTTTCTTTCCTAATATCCTTCCTGATGCTTCTCTAATGGAGACTCAAAGGTATGTTCTTATCTTGAACCTCATTTTGTTCATGTTTCATCATTTCTATCGCCTGATTTTCTTTGTAATCCCCATATTTTATATTATCCTTTTCAGTAACACTACTTCTCAGAATAAGATTACTGTCAAAAACCCTAACCCTAAAGTTCCTCAGAAAAGGCGTGTTGGAAAGGCGAAAAGATCTGAGAATGATAAGGTAGTAAGAAACACTTATTTCTTTGAAATAACAATATTGTTTCCTCTGTTTCTTATCTACATTATTATTCGCAGGGTGAAGAAAATATTTCTAGACCTCTTAAGAGTTCTCTTCAAGTTAAAGCTCTTCCAGATGAAGTAGATATTCTTGATTTTTTGCCTGCAGACCCTGTTCCGCCGCAAGATAAATATTCTCCTTCTCCTCGCGTAAATTCCAGTATTAACACCAACTACTTCTTCATCATTTCCAAGTGAATTTATTGATGCTAATATTTCCGTCAATATTTTAAAAGCTGCGATGGATGAATCTTTGATGGCTGGAACTAAGGTGAATGAATCAGTAGCAAATAAACCTGCGATTAATGAAACTGTGGTGAATGAAACTTCGGTAAATGAAACTGCGGTTAATGGAGTTGTGGTGAATTAAGCCATGGTGAATGAAGTTGCGATGAATGATGTTGCGGTGAATGAGACTGTAACTGTGACTATTCAAGTTCCTTCTTCCACTCCTACTACCGCGAATGATTCTAATCTTCAAGTTACTATCGCCAAAACCTCTCCCTTTACTTCTCTTCCTTCTTCCCAAGAAATAGCAACAGGGGTTGAAGCTGTTTTTCAAATATTATCTGAAGTTTTGAATGATGCTATAAAATCTTCTACAGATCCTGCGAGACAGGATATTTATATGATTCTAATCAAGCATTTTGGATCCTGCGGTTATTCATCTAAGCTAACTGCTTTATAAAGTGAAATTGAAATCTTAGCGAAGAATCTTCAAGCAAAAACTTTAGAATGTGAACTTCTCGATCATAAGCTTCGCAATTCTGAATTGGACTGCAAAATTCTTCGCAGCAGAAATGATGATCTGAAAGGTATAACTTTCTTGCCTTTGTTTTTGCCTCAGTAATTCTTTGTTTTCTATGTACTCAATTTTTCTTTATTTATTTGTTGACGCATATTTAGCTTCAAAACATAACCAATTAATGAAGATACTTGAATGGGAAACAATCGCTGATGAGGCCCGCATTGGGAAAGAGTCTTGGAAGAATCAATTTGATAGATTGAATATTCTTCACACATATTCAATTGATGAGATAAATAATCTTAAGAATGAGAATAATCAGCCAATCTGCGAACGAGATCGCCTAAGTAATGAAGCCACTCAAATTTTATATTCGCTAAATCAGACTAATTTGAAGGTGGAATCTTTATTAGATGAAAACAAAACTCTATCTCAAGAGAAACGTAGATTTGTGAATAAAACAACAGTTTATTCGCAGCAATTGAGTAATCTTCAAAAGTTGTGTGACAACCAAAAGCAATCTCTTCGTGTATTGAAAGATGAGCTTAAAAAGATAACCGAATCATCTGCCGCTGAACAAGAGAAACTTATAAAATGTATATTAGCTCTAAGCGTAAAAGTCAAAAGTCTCAAAGATGACTATGCTCTACTGAAGAAATCCCATTCCTCCTTAAAAGAAGAAAATGCTTATCTTCTTTCTAAAGAGAGAAGTATAAAATCTCGTTTGAAAGGTAAAGTTGGTGATACTTTCGATGATACCATGAATCAATGGAAGAGTTGCTTCCTTAACATAATTCAAACTTTATCCTCGCAAAAGGAAGGTAGTCATTTTGACTGCCTCGTCTATTAATTATTTCATTGTATTTTCCCATCTTATTTCTTGCGAGAATTCCATCTAATATGCAATTTTTCTTCTGCAGAATATGAGAAGCACCTTCAAGCTTCAATCTCTGATCTATCTATGAGGTTGGCCAAACTTCGCAAAAAGAATATTGCACTTTCTAACTCCCGCAATAGAGCATTAAGAATATTTGACTATCTTGAGTACTTCAAAGATATAGAGATCAGAAACCGGGAAAAGAATTGCCTCCGTAAGGCTCATTTAGGTGCTGAGGTTCTCGTAAGCAATGTTCTATTCTCTTTTTTTTTTTTGTTAAGTCCGTAAATATATTGAAGAAAACCAAAAGGAAGCAACAAAATCGATTAGGGGAAAGAACCCCTAAAGAGAGTACACACTAAAATAAAACACTATTTTAATCTAAAATAAGATACATTATTATATTCCAACGTTCTTAAGAAGTAAGGTCTTTCGTCATAAGTCAAACCCCTCCCATTCCGAAGGAGGCAACCTCTCTTAGCCATCTTGTCTGCCTAGAAATTAGCTTCCCGATAGGTGTGCACAAAGCGAATCGTTTCATACTCATTAGAAATTTTTCTCCATCTTTCCCTGGTATATAATGTTCTATTCTCTCATTCTTTACCTCCTATGAAGATCAAACCCTTGGAAATAGATAATAACGAAGTCCCTCGTCTCATAGATGAAGATCTAAATTATTCAAGTAATGAAGAATATTTTTCTGAAGATGAAAAAAACCCACCTAAAGAAATAGAAGAAGAAGAGAACCCTCTCAATGATGGAGAAGAGGAAGCAAATCCTCATAAAGAAGCAGAAGAACATAATTCTCCTCACAAAACAATCGCTGGTGATGGAGAAACCCAAACTGAAAAAGATGTCGCTGGTGAAGATAATAGTAGCGAACAAGAATGATAAAATTAGGGAAGAACATTCTTTGAAGTTTTATATTCTTGCGAAATATCTTGTTCTTTTCCTTGTCCTGCGAATGATTGTAATTTCTGAACCTTTCTTTTTCCTGCTTCTTTTGCGAAACATTGCAGTTTTTGTAACTCCATCATCTTCTTATGATTATATATTTTTATTAATCTGAATCTAATCTTCGCAAATTCTTGTAACTTGATTCTTCTCAAGGAAGATAATGAAATATTATTTTATAATCCCCATATTTGCCCCTCATGATCTTCCTTGTGAAGTACGTAATATATTACCATTGTAAGAAATCCCATATACTTGCCTCTTTTTATCAATCTGCAATATGATAAATGAATTATCGTGAATAATACTGCGAAAAATCTGTTATATGCTTCGTAAATATAATCTCTCTTGCGGTCTTATTTCGCCTTCCTAGTTAAAGGTCTTATTATGCCACTTTTATGTGACAAGATCGCAGGACATTCTTACTTTTACATGTAATAATCCATTGATCTTGTCTTATCGTTTATTTTAATCTCTGCGAAAATATGATAAGTCTAAGCCATCTTGTGAGATTAATCTCTCTTTGCTTTTTAAGACTCATGACATTGGCGTCTTTTCGATGAAATCGCATGACGTTTTTGTGATTTATATCCTCTTATCATTGATTTCATTTATCTCGTCTTTTGTTCTTATCGCAAAAACCCATTGATATCATCTTAACATTTATTTTTTGGCTTTTTATCCTATCATGCGGCAATATGACGGGCCTAAATATTCTTGCGAATATAAAGTCCCATGACATTGCTGTCTATGTCACGCGACAATATGACGGGCCTAAATATTCTTGCGAATATAAAGTCCCATGACATTGTCGTCTTTTTTGATACACAGCTCCCTAATGGAGGGTATCGCCCTTATCTCTCCCCTTGGTTGCTCCTTCAAGGAGACGTACTTCTGCCATACAAGACTAGCTCCTCCCATCCGGTTCTAGAAACAACCAGTTGTATTCGTAGCCTCTTATCCTTTATGCCTATATGGCTTATAGTTACGAGACTACACCCTAGTGGGGTTTTCTTCGGGCCGAACACATCGTAAGTCAAGACTTGCCATGGATGGCCAGGGTAGGTTCATCCGTCCCGGGCACCCATAGCTCAACCGTGTACCTCGGCGCCTTGATCATGATTTGCATTCCTTAGGAGAAACTCTCGGGCTCCCAACCAGGGTATAACCTTATATAGTTGGGAATCCAAGTTATCTCTCCCGGATGGATTTTCTATAATCCCAAATCTCCATGACTAAGTTCTAGCAGCAGTATAGCCTTTCCCATAGTCATACAAAGACATACCCCCCTTATGACGTACTTTAAGGATGTTACCTCTTACGGAATAGAATCCACGAACTAAGATGTACGCCATAAAGGATCGTCCAATTTTTATATGTTTTTAGGAGATTTGCGCCCGTCTTATGCATTTGCATTTAAAATTCTTAATTATCTACAAATTATTGCGAAAAATTGCTTTGTATTTTGCCAATTTTGTTCTTGCGAATTATTTCTTTTATTCTCTCGCAATTGCTTGCGTATAATCCAATCATCTTAGTCTTTCAAACCTTTATTGATAATATTTTCTTAGATATTGTCTATTCCATGGTCTGCCAAGTCTTTGACCTATGTCTCTTCCTTCTGGATCCATTAACTTATATGCTCCAATTCCAATTATTTCTTTGATAATATATGGCCCGTCCCATTTTTTCTCTAATTTCCATCCATTTTCTCGCTGATATTCTGGTGTTTCTCGCAGAACTATATCTCCAACTTGGATTTCACGTTTCTTTACTCGCTTATTATATTCACGAGCTAATCTGCGATAGTAGTTCTCCATATTTTGTAATGCTTTTTCTCTCTTCTCTTCTACTTCATCAAGCTTGTCTAGAATCATACCAGCACTAAGATTCTTTTCCCAAGCTTCTCTTTTTGTTGTAGGAATAGCAACTTCTGTTGGTAATACTGCCTCAACTCCATATGTTAAACAAAAAGGTGATACCCCAGTTGCTTCTCTTCGTGTAGTATTATAAGCCCAAACTGCATTATGGAATTGTTGACACCATGTTGTATGATGCCCTTCTAACTTCTTTTTGAGGATATCTGCGATTGTTTTGTTAGTTGCCTCAGCTTGACCATTAGCTTGTGGGTATAAAGGAGTCGATTTTCCGCACTTTATCGTGAATGCATTAAGTAGCATCTCTATATTTTTTCCTTCAAATTGTTTTCCATTATCTTACACTAACTGTGCAGGAATTCCGAATCTGCAAATGATGTTTTCAAATATAAATGTAAAAATGTCCTTATCACGAATATGTTGTACCGCTTTAACTTCTGCCCATTTTGTAAAGTAATCTGTTGCGACAATTAAATATCTCTTTTGCCCTGTTCCTGGTACAAATGGTCCCACAATATCTAAACCCCACTTTCCAAATGGCCAAACATTTTTTGAGGATGTTAATGTTTCACCTGGTGCATGTATTCTTTTTGCTAATCGCTGACATTCCTCGCAACTTCTTGATAAATTCTTTGCATCTTCATGCATATATGGCCAATAATAACCTTGCATTTTAGTTCTGTATGCTAAAGATCTTCCGCCGATGTGATTACCAGCATCCCCACTATGTAACATTTTTAGTATTTTTTTTCCTTCCTCTTGTGTCAAACATCTGAGGGAAGGCCCATTTAAAGATTTTCGATATAATATCCCATCTCTTAACTCATAATTTGTTTCTCTACTTTTTAATTTGTGTGCTTCTAATCTGTTTCTTGGTACCTCTCCCCTTTCTAGATATGCGTGAATTTCCGCACGCCAATCTGCGATAATTCGACTTGATTCTTCGCCATTATTTTCTACTACCATTGCCTCAGCTTCCTCTTCCTCTTATTTATTAATTGAAGGTGCTATGAGTGTTTGTATTTTTATATTTCTCGCAGTTGGGTCTACCATCATACTTGATATAAACGCAAAAGCATCTGCGAGCCTATTATCTCTTCTTGAAATATGCCTCCACTTGAGTTTTGGAATTTTCGCAGATAATTCTTCAACAAGTTTCTTATATTTTTTCAAAGTTATATCATTAGTTGCGTATTCTCCTTCGATTTGGCGAATAATCAATTGCGAATCACTGGTAATTCTTGCATTCTCTACCTTCATCTCTATTGCAAATCTTAGAGCATGCACTACCCGAGATCTTGGCACGAACTATCATCTTCACTTATCTGAAAGATATAGAAACAAAGGTTCTTAATCTTCAAATTGTCGCCAAAACCTCTCCCTTTACTTCTCTTCTTCTTCCCAAGAAATAGCAACAGGGGTTGAAGCTGCTTTTCAAATATTATCTGAAGTTTTGAATGATGCTATAATATCTTTTACAGATCCTGCGAGACAGGATATTTATATGATTCTAAGCAAGCATTTCGGATCCTGCGGTTCTTCATCTAAGCTAACTGCTTTAGAAAGTGAAATTGAAATCTTAGCGAAGAATCTTCAAGCAAAAACTTTAGAATGTGGACTTCTCGATCATAAGCTTCGCAATTCTGAATTGGACTGCGAAATTCTTCGTAGCAGAAATGATGATCTGAAAGGTATAACTTTCTTGCCTTTGTTTTTGCCTCAGTAATTCTTTGTTTTCTATGTACTCAACTTTTCTTTATTTATTTGTTGACGCATATTTAGCTTCAAAACATAACCAATTAATGAAGATACTTGAATGGGAAACAATCGCTGATGAGGTGTTACAAAATGAGATACAAATTGACTTCGTTATTATCTTTCTACCATGAATCCCAAACAATCGCTGATGAAGTTGCGGCAAATCAGGATATTTAAATTCTCATGATCTTTATCTTCTTCGCAGAAAAGATATGAGAAGAGGCAAGATGTAGGATCAGAATATTGTCACAACAATATTCTTGCGAAATAAACAACAATTCTGCGATACACCAATGATATTCTGCGAATTATCAATGATAGTCTGCGACACATCTCAAACTGACGTAAGGAATGACATATCAGATGAAAACGACAGAAACATGAGTAAAGTGTGACATTTCTGCGATGAACCAATAAAGCCTGCGAATGATTAAGGCGGTACTAACTGCGATTTATTGCAAGAACTCAGATCCGAAATTAAAGGGAATCTTAACTGTAAATGAGCTGTAATCCATTATGTAAATGCCTATATAAAGGAAATGAATAGTTCCAGAGAGAGAGATGAATTCTTGAGTATTAAGAAAGTTTTTAAGAGAGAGAAAATCTTATTAAGTGAATTGTATTCTTGATTACTGTAATTCTTTTAAGATCATATTAATAAAAAGGTCCTTAATCTTCAAATTATGTCATAAATTCTTGAGTTGGGTGTAGTGTGGGAATTCCTGCAACTACATTTTGCCGCTCAGAAACAGGGAGAATCAATTTGAAGAATTTCAAATTGCAATCTGAAGATTTGAAGAAATTATTAGAATTGAAGGAATGGCTAGGAGAAGAAGAAATACATCAGAACCACCAACAACAGTGAGAAGAAGTAAAAGAATTGCAGGAAAAGGAACAGGTGAATTGGAAGGATCTTTAAGGATTAGATCAGGAAGAAGTAGAATGAGAAATGGAGTAGAAAATTCAATTCAACCACCGAATCAACAAACACAAGCACAAGATAGAGATGAGGATTATGATAGAGTAAGTGTGCATACTTGGAGGTCGGATTCGATGGAAGAGGCAGAAAATCAAGAAGTGGAAAGAAATCAAGAAGTGGATGGAGGAGTAATTCATGAAGGGCATGAAATAGTAGATGATTTGAGACAAAGGATACAAGAAGAAAGAAGATTAGAGGCAGAAGAACGTGCAAATCTTACAAGGCAAAATCATGAACTAAGAATGGAAAATTTGAGGTTGCAAAACAGAAGATCAAGAAGCAGCATGAGATCAAGTTCAAGATCATATAGAAAAGAAACAAGACAAAATCGCCCTATACAAAATATTGGCGAAAATTTGATAAATGATCGTTATATTCCACGCGGTGAAACTTTGGACATTAGACATAATCAAGATGAGGGAGAAAATCAAGAAGAGAGAAGGAGAATGTTACGTGATGAGGAGATTCGAAGAAATCGCAGAATAATTGAAGATGATATTGAGCAAGTACATTTAGTGGGAGAGAGAGAGATTGCGAGCGGAAGTAGAAGAACAAGAAATTCAAGCAGCATTGCGTCAGAATAATCATGATAATCGAGAAAGACGACGTGCACAAAATCGTAATAATGGTAATCTCAATGAGGAATATGAGAGAATTAGCAGAGACATAGAAAGGCAACGAAGAGAAACAATAAGGGATGAGGAAATTCGCAGAAAAGAGAATGAAAGACAAATTAACTTGCAAGTTCAAGAAGAAGAAAATCGTAGAAGAAGGCAAAATCAAGATGTTGGAGAAGAAGCGCGAAATATCGCAAGACAAGAAAGGCATGAACGCAGACGAAGAGAGGCTGCGTTGAAAAGGCCAGTGGAGCAAAATTCTGATAGGAATGAACAAATCTTACAGGAATTAGCAGAAATGAGAGGAATGATAAGTAACAGAAGAGAAGGAGGAAGAATACAACTTGATGAGGCAATCGAAGAAGCTGCGAAAACTCCATTTACTCAAGAGGTACAATTAGGAGGGATACCCCCAAAATGCAATTTACCGGTGTTGACCAGTATTTTTGATGGGACTACATGTGTCGTCCAACATATCAAAGCCTATATTCGATGCATGCTACAATGGGAGAACCATGATGTCGTTTTGTGCAAATACTTTGCGTCAAGTTTAACTGGCGAAGCATTGAAGTGGTTTGAAAGTCTCCCCAAGAATAAAATAACTTCGTGCATGCACTTACAAACTACCTTCTTAGGAGCATACATAAGTAATAACTCTACACGACCTGGAATTGAAGATGTGTTTGGATTGAAGCAGAGAGTTGGCGAGAGTTTAAAGCACTTAACGATAAGATGGAGGACAATGTGTAGTGAAATGGCAGGAAGAGTAGATGAAAGATATCTCATTTTGTCCTTCATAAATGCTATGTTTGCGACAAATCTATTATACATCCAGGTATTCAGAGTTAAAAACACAATCACTATGACAGAACTGCGAGAACTGTAAGAAGAGTATATCGCTTTAGAGGAAAAACAAAATGAGATGGAGTCATATCCAATTCTCGCAGGCACAAGTTCAGCCGCAGCAAATGGAAGTTTATTACCAAGGATGATTAATACAGTAGCAAGTACCTCCCAAAATCAGCGAGAGAAAATGGAGATTGATAATCAACGTAAGATAGTAGCAATGGGGAGTAGAGATCAGGAGGAATTGGAAAAGGAGAGAAATTTCTATAATCGCAATAACAATAATAAGGTGCCAAGGTTTGATCAACCGCAGGAGACTTATGGTGGACAGAGGCAGAATTATTCAAGAGAGCAAAGAGGTCAAAAGATTATATGGGAAGATGTCAAATTTCCACCTTTAAATACCAGTATAGACAAGATTTGGGAAGCGATTATTTTGATGGAGAATATACCCTCACCCTGGAACATGGGGAAAGAACCACATCCTCACAACCAAAATCAAGAGTTCTGTCCTTATCATCATTTTCATGGCCATTCTGTGAATAATTGTAGAAATGTAAAAAGAATTATTCTGCGAATGATTGAACAAGGGAAGTTAAGAGATATCCACAACCCCAGCAATTTCCGCAAGCACCAGAAATTCGTAGAGTCAATGTTGCGAAAGACGCAGAAATATTTGTCATTGAAGTAGGAGCTACAGCAAAAAATCTATTTTGCAATTCAATTGTACATTCGCAGAAAACAATAGAAGATTTCCATGATAATGTGCTAAGTAGAGTATTTGCGAGGGATATAGAGGGAAGAGAGGTGGTGAATATTGCGAAAATTTCTCCGTTAGAAGAATGGCAGAAACAAGTTATTTCTTTTACTGCACAAGAAATACCAGAGCCAGGGAAGATGCATGACAACCCGTTGGTGGTAAAGTTAAAAATAAATCCAAAGTACAGAGAGGGAGAAGAAGATGATGGTGACGCAACAAGTGATTCTTGGGCAATAGATAAGGTTTTAATTGATACTGGAAGCTCGGTAGATATCTTATTTTATCATACCTACCGTACAATGGGTGGAAGAGATGATGAATTAATCCCCTCAACTTACAAGATCTATGGTTTTAATGGCACTGCGAATAAGCCAAAAGGAGAAATCACTATGGAAATCCCATTGAACAAGATATCTTCAAAAATTAAGCTCTGTGTAGTGGATATAGAATCTCCTTATAATGCCTTAATTGGAAGACCATGGATCAATGGAATCTTGGGCATAGCAACTACATATCATCAATGCATAAAGTTTCCACATCCTCATGGTATTGGGATAATTAAAGGTGATTGGTTTGAAGGGAAAAAGTGTTATGAAGTTGACATTAATACTTGCGAAGAAAGGAACGCCAGAAATTGTAATTGGAAACATAACAGGAAGCAAACTCAGAGAGCAGAGAAATTAATGGTGGACAGTATAGAGTTGCGGGGAAAAGATATATTACAAGAATAGTTTGTGCCCAAAGAATCAATGGTGATTAATTGAGCAAAGAGGGGAAAAGGTTGAAATCTTTGCAGGAAAATAAACAAGTGCAAGGAGCTGGGAAAAGTTGAAATCTTCATTTCTCGCAAGAAAATAAAAAATAGAAAGATATTGCGAATAATCATTCGTTAAAGAAGAAAAGAAGTGCAACAATATCATGTTGCGAACAATCAAAAAACAAGAATAGCAAGAAGTATGCAGACAGAATATTGAAAGAAAAACTTTATTCAAAAATAAGAACTTTTCTATTAAGAGAAAAAGATGATGATTTCAAATCATATAAGAATTTTTAAATGCAAATGCATAAGACGGGCGCAAATCGCCTAAAAACATATAAGAATGGGACGAACTTTGTTGACGTACACCTTAGTACGCGGATTCTATTCTGTAAGAGGCAATGTCCTTAAAGTGCGTCATAAGGGGGGTATCTCTTTGCATGACTATGGGAAAGGCTATACTGCTGCTGGAACCTAGTCATGGAGATTTGGGATTATAGAAAATCCATCCAGGAGAGATAACTTGGATTCCCAACTATATAAGGTTATACCCTGGTTGGGCGCCCGAGAGTTTCTCCTAAGGAATGCAAAGTATGATCAAGGCGCCGAGGTACACGGTTGAGTTGTGGGTGCCCGGGACGGATGAACCTACCCTGGCCATCCACGGCAAGTCTTGGCTTACGATGTGTTCGGCCCGAAGAAAACCCCACTAGGGTGTAGTCTCGTAACTATAAGCCATATAGGCATAAAGGATAAGAGGCTACGAAAACAACTGGTTGTTTCTAGAACCGGATGGGAGGAGCTAGTCTTGTATGGCAGAAGTATGTCTCCTTGAAGGGGCAACCAGGGGGAGAGATAAGGGCGATACCCTCCATTAGGGAGCTGTGTATCAAAAAAGACGGCAATGTCATGGGACTTTATATTCGCAAGATTATTTAGGCCCGTCATATTGTCGCGTGACACAGAAAGCAATGTCATGGGACTTTATATTCGTAAGAATATTTAGGCCCGTCATATTGCCGCATGACAGGCCAAAAAGCCTACAGAGAAATGTTAAGATGAGATCAATGGGTTTTTGCGATAAAAACAAAAGACGAGATAAATGAAATCAATGATAAGAGGATATAAATCGCAAAAACGTCCTGCGATTTCATCGCAAAGACGCCAATGTCATAAGTATTAAAAATCAAAGAGAGGTTAATATCACAAGATGGCTTAGACTTATCATATTGTCGCAGAGATCAAAATAAATGATAAGACAAGATCAATGGATTATTACATGTAAAAGTAAGAATGTCCTGCGATCTTGTCGCATAAAAGTGGCATAATAAGACCTTTAACTAGGAAGGCGAAATAAGACCACAAGAGAGGTTATATCTGTGAAGCATATAACGGATTTTTCGCACTATTATTTGCGATACTTCATTTATCACATTGCAGATTAGTAACAAGGGGAAAGTATGGGAATGATGCATAGAATGGTAAATATTGTTATTCATCGTTATATGATAAATTCATATAAATAACAAACCGATAGAAGCAAAAAAGAATTTATATATTGAAAGACATCAGGAGTTGCAGATAATTCGCAGAATATTACAATTTGTCGTAGATAATTATCGCAAGAAAGAAAGGGAGAAATACAGGAGAAGATCAAAAAGAAAAAATAAAACTATTGGGATTTATCTCCATCATTATTTTCATCTTCATCTTCACCATCTTCATCATTAGTTCGTTCCTCATCTTCGCTCTCACTTTCGTCTGCATCAGCCTCACTGTCAGAAATAACTGGTACTTCAGAACTGGATGGGATATTATCCATAAGACAAGGATATAGACTAAGAGGAAGATCATTATCTTTGCAAACTTTCTCAATAGCATTATTGCGAACGGTGAGAAGATTATTAAGCAAGTTTGAGTTGGATATCTTTATTTTCTCTTGCAGTCTTGAGATTTTTTCATTACGGGAAGCAAGATTTTTCGCAAGATCACATTTTCTTCTTCAAGTTCTGCTACCCTTTTGGAATATCTTCCTTCAGATTCTGCGATGATACAACAATAAATTAGAAATTGATTGGGAATCTACAAGAAATACAAATATATTAGAGGAACAATAAATAACCTTCTCTTTCATGGATCATTTCTTGTATCAATGTTGCTTGCTCGGTATGAAGACTGACATCTATCGCTAAGTTTTTCCTAGCATTATCGAGAATTGTCGCAGCCCATGCGAATTCATCATCATTTTGAATGAGAAGATGGGAATGGATTTTTTTTCTCTTTTAAGAAGTTTAATGTTTTCATCCTTAAGTTTATCTCTCTCAAGTTCAGTATCAATATGGGTATTGCGAAATTTTGATAGAGCTTCAGCGCCTTGAAGAGTAATGTGTTATTTATCCTTCTCAAGTTCACTCTTCTTGGCTTTTAAGACTTTGATTTTTTCTCTAAATTCATCTCTCCAAGTCTTTAAACTATTGGATGTAAAGACAGATCTATAATCCATTCTCATAAGGGAGATATGATATTTAAGCTCATCAATGGACAAAGTATTAATTTTTTTCATCTGAATAATTATTTAAAGCGTCATTAAGACTCTCAAGAAGAGTGGTTTCATCTATGGGTTCATCAAAAGAATTAATAATGATGGCTTCATTAGTAAGATTATAGGCATCTGCAAAATGGTTGCCCAAATAAGCTCAAAAAAAAAAAAAAAAAAAGGGAAGACTTATACCAATAACTTGTTTGCAGAATTTCTCCTTATCAACTAATTTCTGTTGAAGAACTTGAATTTCTACTTCAAGCGATTTGTTTTTATTAAGAAGCTAAGTATTTCCAGCTACTTCCAATTGTTTACATTTTTCGCGATGAATGGAGATTTCATCTTCGTATTGCTTATTTTTCTCGAGAAGTTTCGCAGATTCAAATTGTGAATCAGTAAGCCTTTTCTGTGATGATGATAATCTATTTTCTAATTCTGAAGCAACAGAAAAAGAAGCTCTGGCAGTCTGTGACAGAAAAGAGAAAATAAGTAAGATAAGTAAAAGATTTTTGATACTCATGACAAATTTAAAGTTTACTACAAGAAAAATGAAGGAAAAGGGCATACCAACGAAGCTAACGCATGAAGAAAACCTTGGTTAATAAATCTTGAGACTCCTTTAAGATCTTTATTATTAGTCAAGATTGAAGCATCGCAGATCTTTGAGAGATAGTCGCAAGTACGAGTAATATCATCATCTCCAATACCTTGTAAGGGATTTCTAAAAATATTTGACAATTGATCCATTGGAGTCTCAGGTTGAGAAAGACCCATCGCAGACCTAATTCTTGTGGAAGAGATATGCATTGAAGTGCCCACAGAGGCATCATTATTAATTCCACTATTTTTTCAATTTCATTATCTTTTTCAGCGATAGTAGAAGTTTCTTTGAGTTGGGAATTATCAGAAGGAAGTGGTTGAGTTTTTCTTATTTTCTTTGGAGGACCGTCAGTGGTTTGATTTTTATTGCGGCGAGGAGAAGCACCGGAACTTTCATTTGGAGTTGCTATTCTTTTGCCTTTATCTTTGGCTTCAACCACCGCGACAAATGGTATTTCCTTGAAAACAATCACATATAAAGATAAGAAACATGGGCAACAATATATTGTTAAAGGTTATAGAAGATTGTTTCTTACTTCATCGGTGAAGGTTTTCAAAATTTGAAGGAGATTGGGATTCCCAGTGTTGGCATAGTTAAGCTTCATTCTTTCAATCTGATAAAAGGTATCTCAATATAATCAATAAGAATGATACATTTATCCAAATTTGCGAATAATGATAAATTTTGCGAGATATACCTCAGAATTCCTTTCAGGCCAGTTAAAAATCCAAGTAAAATACGCCGCAAGATTCGCAGGATTCGCAGGAAGATCGAGAACGCCAGAGATATATGGACCTTCAAGGAGGAGAGGAAATCTACACCACTTATCATCTTTTGAGAAGCATGGACCTTGGTTTTTACTTGAATGATAATCTATATCTTGCATAAGAAGTTTATCCTTCGCAACTTTTTTATTCCTATTCAAACGAAAAGCCCAACACGTGCTATCTTTCTTCATGGGAATCACTTGATAATTCGCAAAGAAATTCTCCACGGTATATTTCGCTGGAATAATTGGGATATCTTTAAAATCAGGATGTTTCGCAGATTCAGGATAGCGAGATCCTTTACTAGCTCCATGAAAGGCATATTCGAGAATGAGATGAATACAATCTCCACTTAATTGATAGATTGCTCGTGAGAATTTAACGTCAGAAATAATTTCATAAAAAAGAGGGAGATCTGGGTTATAAAGAGGGATAGGAAGGCCGGCTTCTAGTTGACCTAGCGAAATAAGGATTTTTCCATTGGAAGAAGGAAATTCTGAAACTAGATCAATGGAGAGATCAGTGTCTGAAGATTGACCAAGGATCTCAGAAAGTGTGAAACCTAAGGTTTGGAACTTCTGTTGGTGTTTTTGGAAGGTAGGTTGACCTAATTTTTTAGCAGGAGCCATTTTTTAGTATGGGAATGATGATTAAGATGAAGAAGAATAAAGAAACAAGACTGAAACAGTAGTAGATCCGGAATTTGCGGAAGAAGATGAAGAAAAGAAGAGTTGCAGAGAAAAAGTAAAAAGAAGAGGAGAGAGTAGCGAAGAGGATATTTATAAGAGAAAAAGATTCTCGAGAACATCAATGCATTCAATGAAGAAAAGATGTGAATGGTCAGAATTCAACGGTTGAAAAGAGATGTGTCAAGGAATAAATGAGAGAAGAAACACGCGTAGAATATCTAGCGATGTGGATGCAGAGACGTGTTAAAGTGAAGGAAGCGCGAAAAGATAAGGAGTTGCGGCAAATCAGGAGATTTAAATTCTCATGATCTTTATCAAACTTATTTCTTTGAAATAACAATAAATTCCAGAGTCTCAATAACCGAATCATCTGCCGCTGAACAAGAGAAACTTATAAAAGGTAGATTAGCTCTAAGCGTAAAAGTCAACAGTCTCAAAGATGACTATGCTCTACTGAAGAAATCCCATTCCTCCTTAAAAGAAGAAAATGCTTATCTTCTTTCTAAAGAGAGAAGTATAAAATATCGTTTGAAAGGTAAAGTTGGTGATACTTTCGATGATACCATGAATCAATGGAAGAGTTGCTTCCTTAACATAATTCAAACTTTATCCTCGCAAAAGGAAGGTAGTCATTTTGACTGCCTCGTCTATTAATTATTTCATTGTATTTTCCCATCTTATTTCTTGCGAGAATTCCATCTAATATGCAATTTTTCTTCTGCAGAATCTGAGAAGCACCTTCAAGCTTCAATCACTGATCTGTCTATGACATTGGCCAAACTTCCCAAAAAGAATACTGCACTTTCTAACTCCCGCAACAGAGCATTAAGAAGATTTGACTATCTTGAGTACTTCAAAGATATAGAGATCAGAAACCGGGAAAAGAATTGCCTCCGTAAGGCTCATTTAGGCGCTGAGGTTCTAGTAAACAATGTTCTATTCTATCATTCTTTACCTCCTATGAAGATCAAACCCTTGGAAATAGATAATAACGAAGTCCCTCGTCTCATAGATGAAGATCTAAATTATTCAAGTAATGAAGAAGATTTTTCTGAAGATGAACAAAACCCACCTAAAGAAATAAAATAAGAAGAGAACCCTCTCAATGATGGAGAAAAGGAAGAAAATCCTCATAAAGAAGCAGAAGAACAGAATTCTCCTCACAAAACAATCGCTGGTGATGGAGAAACCCAAACTGAAAAAGATGTCGCTGGTGAAGATAATAGTAGCGAACAAGATTGATAAAATTAGGGAAGAACATTCTTTGAAGTTTTATATTCTTGAGAAATATCTTGTTCTTTTCCTTGTCCTGCGAATGATTGTAATTTCTGAACCTTTCTTTTTCCTGCTTCTTTTGCGAAACATTGCAGTTTTTGTAACTCCATCATCTTCTTCTGATTATATATTTTTATCTAACAATCGAGAACCCAAACTTAATGACGAACTTAATCTATTAGCAACTATTTCGCCGCAACTATATTTCGCCTTAATAGAAATTATTGATTATATATTTTTGCCGCAACTATACTTCGCCTTAATGGAACAAGTAATTTCTGATTATATATTTTTGCCGCAACTATCATTGATAATTCGCAGAATATCATTGGTGTATCACAGAATTGTTGTTTATTTCGCAAGAATATTGTTGTGACAATATTCTGATCCTACATATTGCCTCTTCTCATATCTTTTCTGCGAAGAAGATAAAGATCATGAGAATTTAAATCTCCTGATTTTCCGCAACTCCTTATCTTTTCGCGCTTCCTTCACTTTAACTCGTCTCTGCATCCACATCGCTAGATATTCTACGCGTGTTTCTTCTCTCATTTATTCCTTGACACATCTCTTTTCAACCGTTGAATTCTGACCATTCACGTCTTTTCTTCATTGAATGCATTGATGTTCTCGAGAATCTTTTTCGCTTATAAATATCCTCTTCGTTACTCTCTCCTCTTCTTTTTACTTTTTCTCTGCAACTCTTCTTTTCTTCATCTTCTTCCGCAAATTCCGGATCTACTACTGTTTCAATCTTGTTTCTTTATTCTTCTTCATCTTAATCATCATTCCCATACTAAAAAATGGCTCCTGCTAAAAACACCAACAGAAGTTCCAAACCTTAGGTTTCACACTTTCTGAGATCCCTGGTCAATCTTCAGACATTGATCTCTCCATTGATCTAGTTTCAAAATTTCCTTCTTCCAATGGAAAAAAATCCTTATTTCGCTAGGTCAACTAGAAGCCGGCCTTCCTATCCCTCTTTATAACCCATATCTCCCTCTTTTTTATGAAATTATTTCTGACGTTAAATTCTCACGAGCAATCTATCAATTAAGTGGAGATTGTATTCGTCTCATTCTCGAATATGCCTTTCGTGGAGCTGGTAAAGGATCTCGCTATCCTGAATCTGCGAAACATCCTAATTTTAAAGATATCCCAATTATTCCAGCGAAATATACCGTGGAGAATTTCTTTGCGAATTATCAAGTGATTCCCATGAAGAAAGATAGCACGTGTTGGGCTGTTCGTTTGAATAGGAATAAAAAAGTTGCAAAGGATAAACTTCTTATGCAAGATATAGATTATCATTCAAGTAAAAACCAAGGTCCACGCTTCTCAAAAGATGATAAGTGGTGTAGATTTCCTCTCCTACTTGAAGGTCCATATATCTCTGGCGTTCTCGATATTCCTGCGAATCCTGCGAATCTTGCGGCGTATTGTCCTTGGATTTTTAACTGGCCTGAAAGGAATTCTGAGGTATATCTCGCAAAATTTATCATTATTCGCAAATTTGGATAAATGTATCATTCTTATTGATTATATTGAGATATCTTTTATCAGATTGAAAGAATGAAGCTTAACTATGCCAACACTGGGAATCCCAATCTCCTTCAAATTTTGAAAACCTTCACAGATGAAGTAAGAAACAATCTTCTATAACCTTTAACAATATATTGTTGCCCCTGTTTCTTATCTTTATATGTGATTGTTTTCAAGGAAATACCATTTGTCGCGGTGGTTGAAGCCAAAGATAAAGGAAAAAGAATAACAAGTCAAAATGAAAGTTCTGGTGCTTATCCTCGCCGCAATAAAAATCAAACCACTGACGGTCCTCCAAAGAAAATAAGAAAAACTCAACCAATTCCTTCTGATAATTCTCAACTCAAAGAAACTTCTACTATCACTGAAAAAGATAATGAAATTGAAAAAAATAGTGGAATTAATAATGATGCCTCTGTTGGAACTTCAATGCATATCTCTTCCACAAGAATTAGGTCTGCGATGGGTCTTTCTCAACCTGAGACTCCAATGGATCAATTTTCAAATATTTTTAGAAATCCCTTACAAGGTATTGGAGATGATGATATTACTCGTACTTGCGACTATCTCTCAAAGATCTGTGACGCTTCAATCTTGACTAATAATAAAGATCTTAAAGGAGTCTCAAGATTTATTAACCCAGGTTTTCTTCATGCGTTAGCTTCGTTGGTATGCCCTTTTCCTTCATTTTTCTTGTAGTAAACTTTAAATTTGTCATGAGTATCAAAAATCTTTTACTTATCTTACTTATTTTCTATTTTTTGTCATAGACTGCCAGAGCTTCTTTTTCAATTGCTTCAGAATTAGAAAATAGATTATCATCATCACAGAAAAGGCTTACTGATTCACAATTTGAATCTGCGAAACTTCTCGAGAAAAATAAGCAATACGAAGATGAAATCTCCATTCATCGCGAAAAATGTAAACAGTTGGAAGTAGCTGGAAATACTGAGCTTCTTAATAAAAACAAATCGCTTGAAGTAGAAATTCAAGTTCTTCAACAGAAATTAGTTGATAAGGAGAAATTCTGCAAACAAGTTATTGGTATAAGTCTTCCTTTTTTTTTTTTTTTGAGCTTATTTGGGCAACCATTTTGCAGATGCCTATAATCTTACTGATGAAGCCATCATTCTTAATTATTTTTATGAACCCATAGATGAAACCACTCTTCTTGGGCGTCTTAATGACGCTTTAAATAATTATTCAGATGAAAAAATTAATACTTTGTCCATTGATGAGCTTAAATATCATATCTCCCTTATGAGAATGGATTATAGATCTGTCTTGAGTACATCCAATAGTTTAAAGACTTGCAGAGATGAATTTAGAGAAAAAAATCAAAGTCTTAAAAGCCAAGAAGAGTGAACTTGAGAAGGATAAATAACGCATTACTCTTCAAGGCGCTGAAGCTCTATCAAAATTTCGCAATACCCTTATTGATACTGAACTTGAGAGAGATAGACTTAAGGATGAAAACATTAAACTTCTTAAAAAAGAAAAACAAACCCGTTCCCATTTTCTCATTCAAAAATGATGATGAATTCGCATGGGCTGCGACAATTCTCGATAATGCTAGGAAAATCTTAGCGATAGATGTCAGTCTTCATACCGAGCAAGCAACATTGATACAAGAAATGATCCATGAAAGAGAAGGTTATTTATTGTTCCTCTAATATCTTTGTATTTCTTGTAGATTCCCAATCAGTTTCTAATTTATTGTTGTATCATCGCAGAATCTGAAGGAAGATATTCCAAAAGGGTAGTAGAACTTGAAGAAGAAAAAAAGTGGTCTTGCGAAAAATCTTGCTTCCCGTAATGAAAAAATCTCAAGACTGCGAGAGAAAATAAAGATATCCAACTCAAACTTGCGTAATAATCTTCTCACCGTTCGCAATAATGCTATTGAAAAAGTTTGCAAAGATAATGATCTTCCTCTTAGTCTATATCCTTGTCTTATAGATAATATCCCAGCCAGTTTTGAAGTACCAGTTATTTCTGACAGTGAGGCTGATGCAGACGAAAGTGAGAGCGAAGATGAGGAACGAACTAATGATGAACATGGTGAAGATGAAGATGAAAATAATGATGGAGATAAATCCCAATAGTTTTCTTTTTTCTTTTTGATCTTCTCCTGTATTTCTCCCTTTCTTTCTTGCGATTATTATCTGCGACAAATTGTAATTTTTCTGCGAATTATCTTCAACTCCTGATGTCTTTCAATATATAAATTCTTTTTTGCTTCTATCTGTTTGTTATTTATATGAATTTATCATATAACGATGAATAACAATATTTACCATTTTATGCATCATTCCCATACTTGCCCCTTGTAATTAATCTGCAATGTGATAAATGAAGTATCGTAAATAATAGTGCGAAAAATCCATTATATGCTTCGCAGATATAACCTCTCTTGTAGTCTTATTTCTCCTTCCTAGTTAAAGGTCTTATTATGCCACTTTTATGCGACAAGATCGCAGGACATTCTTACTTTTACATGTAATAATCCATTGATCTTGTCTTATCATTTATTTTGATCTCTACGACAATATGATTAGTCTAAGCCATATCATTATTAATAACAATATTGTTGCCTCGGTATGAAGACTGACATCATTATTAATTCCACTATTTTTTTCAATTTCATTATCTTTTTCAGCGATAGTAGAAGTTTCTTTGAGTTGAGAATTATCAGAAGGAAGTGGTTGAGTTTTTCTTATTTTCTTTGGAGGACCGTCAGTGGTTTGATTTTTATTGCGGCGAGGAGAAGCACCAGAACTTTCATTTGGAGTTTTTATTCTTTTGCCTTTATCTTTGGCTTCAACCACCGCGACAAATGGTGTAGGTACTGAATATCGCAAGATAATAGTTCACGAGTATCGTAATAAATAAAGGAGAAAAGAGTTATAAAATGATACGATGATAGAAGTAGCGCGGAGAAATATGAAGTTTTGCGAGGATGAAATAATTTTGCGAGGATGAATTGCGAAGTATCGCAATTCATATACAACTGCATAAATTTTACTATAAATAGGAGTTCAAATGTAAAATTCGAGAGGTTCTTTTAATGAGTGTAAGAAATTATCTTAGGAAAGAGAATAGAAAAAGTTGTAACTATTCTAGTTCCATTTTGATAATTCTATGTAATCAACTAAGAGAATTAATAAGAAAGTTATCATTCACCATCAAGAACTTCTTGAGTTTTTACTAATTCTATTGAGGGTGTAGTTGTAGATTATTCTGCAACTACATAATTGGCGCTAGAAACAGGGACTTGAGAATTGTGGTAGCCTAAATTTGAGGAAATTGTGGAAAATTTGAAGATCAAATGAAGTCAGTAGATGGAGATTGCAAAAAAGAAGAATGTAATATGATCACAAAGACAATGATTGATGAATTTCATAGTAATATGAAGGGAAAAATATACAAGCGAGATTGTAAAGGAAGAAAGATCATGGAGGAAGAAAAGATAACAACTTTAGAAGAATGGGAAAAGCGGAAAATCACATTTTCAGCAGCAGAAATTCCATATGAAGACTTGAACCACACTTCACCATTGGTGATCACAATTCCGATCATTCTAGAAGATAAGAAAGCTGTAGAAAAATGGAAATTAAACCGAATTTTGGTTGATACAGGGAGTTCTGTTAATATCATATTCTATCATGCACTTAAGGGGATGGGAATTAAAGATGAAGAAATCACAAATTCAAAATGTCTTATTCATGGATTAGGAAAATCTACAACAAAATCTAAAGGGGAAATCGCGCTGCGAATATTACTAGGAGAAATCGGAACACATGTAATCTTGTGTGTGATAGATATGGAATCTCCATATAACATGCTGATAGGAAGGCCGTGGATTCATGCGATCAAAGCTGTTGCTTCAACATTACATCAGAGAATCAAATTTCCTACACCAAATGGAATACAAGAAATAAAAGGAGATCTTGATAGTGCAAAATTTTGTTATCAAATTGAAGTAACGCAATGCGGAGGAAGAGCAAGAAAGAAACAGCTTCGTAGGAAACTTGCGAAGGAAACAAAAAAGGAAGAAAAATTCCGAGTGTATACAATAAGAGCAAAGGAAGGGAGAGGTATACCAAATGAGATTCCAGAAAAAGAAGGGGAACCAGCAAAAATAATCAAAGAACCAACACCTATGGGGGAGCAAAGTCCAAGCTATGTTGCAGCTGAACCAACTAAAGAAATAAATATTGGAAGTAAAGAGGAGCCTTTATTCTTGCGAATTGGAACTAAGATGGATGAAGAAGAAGAAAAAGAACTATTGATCTTTTGCGAGAATATAAAGATATCTTCGCAGGAAGTGTAGATGAGATACCAGGAATTGATCCATCAGTGGCGTGTCATAGATTGAACATAGATAAAAATGTAAGACCATTCAAACAAAGAATAAGGAAGATAACACAAAATTATCATGTACATATAGAAGAAGAATTACAAAAGATGTTGGATGTAGGGATCATAAGGGAAGCAAAATATCCAGAATGGATTGCGAATATGGTCATTGTTCCGAAAAAGAATAAAGGAATAAGAATTTGCATAGATTTCACTGATCTAAACAAGGCATGTCCCAAAGACAGTTTTCCATTACCAGATATACCACAAATGGTGGAATCAGCTGCAGGTCATGATAGAGTCACTTCACTTGATGGATATAAAGGGTATAATCAAATATCACTCGCAGAAGAAGATCAAGAACATACTGCCTTTTTTGCTCCAAGGGGTTTGTATTGTTATGTGAAGATGCCATTTGGTTTGCGGAATGCGGGTGCTACATATCAACGTATGGTTGAAAAAGTGTTCGCGAAGTGGATACATAAAACTTTGGAGGTATATGTAGATGATATGTTGATAAAAAGCAAGGAAGCTAAAGATCATGTGCAAGATTTGAAGGAAATATTTGAGCAAATGAGAAAGTTCAACATCAAATTAAATCCTGAGAAATGTATAATTGGGGTTTCGTCTGGAAAGTTCTTGGGATACATAGTATCAAAGAAGGGAATACAAGTTGATCCAGAAAAGGTCCAAGCAGTTCGTGACATGCCAACACCTACAACGGTAAAAGAAGTACAAAAGCTAAATGAACTCTTGGCTTCACTTGGAAGATTTATTTCGCGAATGTCAGATAAGTGCAAGCATTTTTTCAACATACTTAAGAAGGGAGCAAAATTCAAGTGGACTGATGAATGTGAAAAAGCTTTTCAAGGAATCAAAGAATACCTCGCAAATACATCTATACTACAGAAACCAGAGAGAGACGAAGAATTATTGGTATACCTCGCAACAACTCCATATGCTCTAAGTGCAGTTCTGTTGCGAGTAGACGCAGGAGTAGAAAGGCCCATTTACTACATTAGTAAAACCTTTAATGCAGCAGAGAAGAATTATTCTAAAATGGAGAAGTTAATCTTAGCCCTGGTTTATGCATCATTCAAGTTACGAATATACTTTCAAACACATGTGATAAAAGTGGTAACCAAAGTCCCAATTGAATCAATCATGAAGAACACAAAAAGGTCAGGAAGAATAGAAAGGTGGAATGCACAAGTAAACCATTACAAGATAAAATACGAAGTATTGTCATCGCAAAAATCACAAGTCGTCGCAGATTTTTTGGCAGAATTTCCTTTGGAAGAAGATGAAGCAGTAGAGGAAATGATGGATGTTGAAGAAGAATTTGGAAATCCAAAAGACTTGTTAACAGAACCAGATAGATGGGAAATTCTAGTGGACGGATCATCCAATAGTGAGGGAAATGGAATTGGAATCGTGTTGATTTCACCAGAAGGAGAAAGAACAGCATTCTCATTCAGACAAGAATTTGCATCCACGAACAATGAAACAGAGTACGAAGCTGTAGTGCATGCATTAAAGATCGCAATAGAAAAGAAGCTTGAAAGTATAAGGATAACAAGTGATTCGCAGTTAGTGATTTGTCAAATTAAAGGGGAATATACCACAAATGAATCTTCTTTGAAGAAATACAAGAAACTCGTTGAGGAATTATCTACGAAGATACCAAAATTAAAATGGAGACATATATCTAGAAAATATAACCGTCTCATGAGATGCTTTTGCATTTATTCCAAGCATGATGACAAATCCAAATACAAGAAATATCCAAATACAGACAATTCAACACCCATCAGTGGACAAAGAGAAAGAAAATGAGGAAGCTGTTGCGATGGAAGTAGAAAGAGAGTTATCAAACGACATCGCAGATTGGAGAAAATAAATTCATGCATATCTCGCAACAGGATAAATATCCAGGAACAGACTAGAAGCACATAAATTAAAGAGTCGTGCAACAAACTATGAGTTGCGAGAAGGAATTTTATATAGAAAATCTTTCAATGGACCACCTCTCAGGTGCTTAACTCGCGAAGAAGGAGAAAAAATATTGAAGATGTTACATGGAGGAGAAGTTGGAAATCATAGTGGGGGAAGATCTCTAGCATATAGAGCAAAGATACAAGGATATTACTGGCCTTATATGCATACAGACGCAAAATTGTTCGTACGAATATGCAAGGAATGTCAACGACATGGTAAAAGAATTCATGCACCAGGGGCCACATTAACTTCTTCAACAAGCTGCTGGCCTTTTGGTAAATGGGGGTTGGATATTGTTGGACCATTTATACCTGGATCTAGACAAAGGCGATACTTGATAGTTGCAACAGATTATTTCACGAAGCTCGCAGAAGTAAAAGCAATACAGCATATTCGTGATAAAGATGTTTTTACATTCATATTTGAGAACCTCATTTGCAGGTACGGGGTTCCAGCACAACTAGTATCTGATAATGGAAAACAATTTGAGGGGCAGAACATAGAGATGTTACTCAGTGCTTTTAGGATAAAATGTGGGAAGTCAACCCCATTATATCCACAAGCTAATGGACAGGCATAAGCAACAAATAAAATAATCGCAGATACAATCAAAAATAAATTAGAAGGACATCTCAAAGGATGGTGCGAGCAAGTACCTAGCGCAGTTTGGGCATACAATACAACTAGAAGAGAAGCAACTGGAATGTCTCCTTATTGTCTAACATATGGAGTAGAAGCAGTATTACCCACAGAGGTTGTAATTCCGACAACAAAGAAAGAAGCTTGGGAAAGAAATTTAAGTGCGGGAGTAATATTAAGTGAATTGGATGATTTGGAAGAAAAAATAGAAAAGGTGTTGCACCATATGAAGATTTATCAGGAACGATTAGCTCGAGAATACAACAAGAGAGTCATTTAACGTGAATATAAACCAGGTGATTGATAGGTGTAGAATACACCTAATTTACTATCTAGTAGTTTATGCTTTCTTTGTTATTTTTCTAGTGAATTATGTATTTTACGTGTGTTTTTGAGCTATTAGGTACTCTGGAGTCGCACGGAAGAAAAGAAGGAGAAATCACCAAAATTGGGCAAAAAGGGCATAATTGTCATTTTAGAAGGCGAGCACTATCTGGAGCCCAGTCAATGTTAAGGGGCGTCTCTGATTTGGAGGAGTATTAAGCAATGACCAGTGGTGGCTAAGGGGCTTCTATCTGGGTATCCCTTATACATTATCAAAGGGTGTAATTAGCATTGGGTGGTTCTTATCATGGGGTGCAAATAAGACGTCCCATGTTCAAGAGTCAAGACCTAAACCTAAGTCGAGAGAAAGCAGTTTCTCAGTTCTTCCCCCAAATTCCATAAAACAGCTAAGAACTAGTTAGGGTTTGTGGAAGTTGATTGAAATTCAGAGAAGAACGACAATGATATTCATGGGTTCGGTTGGAGCTGTTGATTCTCAAGAGTTCGGTGGAGTTTGAGGAATTATGAAGAATGGGTATTAGAATTCGAATGAGTTATTGACTGAGTTGTCTGGTGGTATTGTAATGAAGAAATTTGGGTTTTGGTGGATGAAATGGAAGCAGAACAAGTATGGGATTGTGGCCAAGGTTGGGTGGAATTGATTCAAGAGATTAATGATAATCATGGAAGACGGAATTGAAGTTAGGGTCCTGAGCTACATGTTGATGCTGATGTTCAAAGTGATGGACTGATTAATTAATGGGTTCTGTGTGAGTGATAAATAGATCGGGTAACAGATACAATTGAAGTTCAAAGGGATCTGAGATGGCTTCTGATGATAAAAGGATATGTTCACTGTGAACTGAACTGGCGATGTGAACTGTAAAGGTAATTGCAGGTGGTAAAGCTAGAGAGGGAGGAATTGATGTTGAATCAGTTCCCTGAACCATAGAGAAAATGAATCAAAATGGCTTTGAAGTATTGGTTGTAATGGGGTTGTGCTGCTGTGAGCTATTGAAGTTGCAGATGGTAGTGTTGATGATTTGTGCTTTTATGGAGTTGCAGGGAAGTGGTATGGCTGGTCAAAGGCATGAAATGATTTTCTGAATTGGTGAAGATTCGAGTGCTGTTACACAGGGAGATGATGAAATGAATTGGAGCTGGAGTTGGTTCTGTGTATGTGAGTTACAGGGGCTAGCTATAGATTACAGGGATGGATTTGGTCTTGCAGCTCAGATATAGTTGTTGTGCAAGTGCTAGGAGAAGAAACAGAAGGAGATTTGCAGGTGGAATGGCTATTTTGTGGCGTTGAGATGGACTTACAGTGGGGAATGAATGATATGAAGTGCAGGAATGTGCACAGCCATCATGGATGGGTGGCAGAGAATGCACGGCCATCTTGGCCGTGCATAGCAGTTAAGCGAGAAATAAGTTGGCAACCCGAAACTCCGGTCAAATAGAGTTAGGCTGGCTGATTTGGTTCTGACTCAGTGATTCTCCTTGACCCGATGACTAACAGTTGACTCCTTTGACCGTTAGTCTTAACGGTTGACCAACGGAATATACCTTGACCGGAGGAGAATTTTTCAGGTAGTCGGCGGCGACGGATTCCGGCCTATTTCCGGCCAAAAACCCAGTTTTCCGGCGAGCAAAAGTTGCAGAATTTTGTGTGGATTTCTCTCATGGGATGTGAAGAGTTGGACTTGGAATTAAATGAAGAATTCGGATTGGATTTGGAAAGAGGAGATGGAAGATTTGAGAAAGGCTTGGATTTGGAAATTGAGCTACAAAAGGAAAGGGATTCTATTCCTTGGAAGATATGGAGAACATTGAAGCCTATAAATAAAGGAGTTCTCTACACTTCTTTACACACATCTTTTACAATACTTTTGCACACTTTTACACACACAATACTTTTCTCTTTGTGTGAGCTTCTTAATATGAGTAACTAATTTGATTGAGGATGAATTCCTAGTTCTTAACATGTTTTGAGTTTTGTTTTAAATCTACTTTGAAGTTTTCACATGATTATCGTTTGTTTTTACTAATAGGAGTGATCTTAAAGACATTCATGATTGATTGATAGATTATCTAGGTGTACAACTAGATTGATTTGTTAGTCTAATCTAAAGCTAGTGTACGTCAGGGGATAAGTAATCGTTTCTTGACTTTTCACATAAGTAGCAAACACGAGACCTTGCGAAGGGATTCCGTGGAGCAATTGTGTGTAAAAACAACGTTAGCAAGTGGACCTTGATCTAAGAGTTTAACTACTAATATCAACCTAATAAATTCATAAATCTTAATGCGTTTAACTAAATTACATCTTGAGTGATCTACTACTAGGTGGTTTGGTGAATAGAATCCGGTAGTCGAGAACTTCCGTATCCGGTGATATAAGGGATTTTGGGGTTAGCACTGATCTAGCTGCTATACCTACGGTTGGTGATAATTTCTGACTAATAAGAAGTGGAAAAGAACATAACTTTAATCATTGTTTTGCAGCGACGAAGGATTCCTTGATCTATTCTCTCTTATCGATTTCTTTTTAATTGCTTTGTTTATTTTATTTACTTTCTCAAATTCTTAATCAATACCCCCCTTTGTGTGACAAATTTACAACTAGAATCTCGTGCTCCTCGTGGGATCGACCTTGACTACCCTATATTACTTGTTAATTAGGTAGTAAAGTATTAATTAATTTGTTGTGGTTACGACACGCATACAAATTTTGGCGCCGTTGCCGGGGAGCATCGGATGATTTTAGTTGTTTTATTTTTACTTTTTGCTTTATTCTTGCTTTGTTGGATTCTTTATCGTATCTAACTTAGTTTTTGAATTGTTTTTCAGGTACCGGTTTTCCATGTATGGTGGAAAAGAGCAAGCATATTTCAACAATCAATACGATTTTCAAACTCAACATCATGGCAATTTCCAACCATCCTTAGGATACAATCAAAATCAATCTTTTGGCTATGATCAAAATCCTACGGAACCTTATGGATATTCTCATGCATATCAACAACCTTATGACGGGTATGTAAGTGGACAATTACAAGGATGGACGGATAATTATGCTTCTAATACATTGTTTTCTAGTAATGTGCAGACGGAGAGTTGGGAATATACTCCTATTCATCGTGTTTTTCCTTCACTTTTTAAGGATATACAATCTAGAAACTCTATACACGGTGGTAAGCGTGTTAATATCCGTAAACTTGCACAAAAGTTATACAAATTGGAAGATGATGGAGACTCGGAAGAGCTTGTCGCAGAAATTAGTAAGACCATTCATATGGAACTTAAACGACGTCGGGATAAAGGTTATGAAACAGATGAAGATTCTTATTATGGTGATTCCGATAATGAAGATGATTGTGTTGAAAAGGACCAACCTTTGGAAACTTTTGATAACGCTAGTGTAGATTACTCGAGCCTTGATCTTAATAATGATCAATCACCTATTCAAAAGGTAGAGCTTGAGGAAGATGCATTTAGTGCTTGGAAAAAATTCCTTAGGGAAAATTATGAGTCCGCAAAAGTGTATGAAAGTTGCAACCATGAGGAAGTTATTCCAACTCCGGATCATAATAACGATCCTTCGCCTATTCAAAAGGAGGAGATTGGGTGTGACTTTCCTATTGTTGTAAACGGTGTAACACTCTCACAAGAAGATCTTACAATTTTTACCGACGAAAATCACTTTAGTGAATGGCCCGATTCCGATGATGAAGATGTTGAAGAGGTGATGCTCGATAATGAAACCGAATTGATTGAATTTGTGGAAGACCCAATTGAACTTGCTAATGATTATGATGATGCCGAGACTTTGGTTAAGGTAGAAAATGATGATGAAAAGTTTGATAGAGGACCACGATATACAAGAGGTAAGTAGTTCACTTGAATTTTTTAAGAATGAGGAGGATACCGTAATACAAGAAATTGTGCAAGGTTTGTCTAACCCTTTGCATGTTAATTCTTCTCCTTTACCTCTTATTGGTTTGAATGTATGTGCTTCAAAAGTATTTTTGAATGACTTTGTTTCTCGATATCCACCATTGGAAACACTTGATGCTAACACTATGCAGGTTTGCCAAGAGGAATGCATGGAAGTTCCCAAATTCTATGTTCTTTATACACTTCCGAGTGTGGACAAGAATAAGTGTGGGGGAAATTTCTATCTAGCTATAACTTTACTATTATTTTTTTGTGCTAATATTTGTATGAAGCTATTGTTTGCAAAACAGGTACTATGGGAGGATCCCCAAATTTTCCGATTGCTAATATATGGGGAATGAATCTTACAAGAGCCATGTCGGGCCGTCGACTTTAAAATAAGCGCTAAGTGGGAGGCAACCCACCGGTTTTGTATTTCTTATCCTTTTGTTTTTATTTGTTTTTTGTTTTGTGTTTATTTTTGTTGTTCCATATCATATTAAGATTTCCCACCTTGATTTTACTTAGACGATTCAATTACATTGAGGACAATGTAAGGTTTAAGTGTGGGGGAGCGGCTACGCATATATTTTTGCATAAAAAAAAAATTGCATAAAACTTTCAACTTTTAGAGATTTTTAGAATCACTAGCATGCTTCTAGGTATGATTACATAGAGAATTCTGACCGACATAATTGAACTTGGAAGTGTGAGGGAACTACGTTCGATTTCTTGCTTGTTAGAGTGTTAAATAATGGATTTAATCATGCCGGTGATGCAAATTTGGTGCAGGGAGAAGTGCGTTATTAGAGTTGTTGATCAATCATTAGTGGAGACTACCCATTTTCATATCATGAGAGGCACCGACCAAAAATTCTTCCTTTACTAAAGAGATTCTTTTGAGTGTGTGTCACCGTACGTTAATTCCGGGTAGAATGGTGAGCTACCCAATTTCACACCAATTTCAGCACTATTTTGATCTCTTGAGTGCTAATCTTTGTCAATCATGAGGGTGACGTTTATAGATGAAAGCTACCTTCTTGTAGTTCGATTTCTAGTTAGCACCATTCTCTCGCTCGACAACAACTGGTCCATAGAAACACCATAATCATCAACAACAAGGGAGCGACATCAAAATCTACAAGGAAAGTTGAAAAGGTTCAAGGTTTGAAAGCAACAATGGAACAAGAAAAAGAGCATAATTTTATATCAAAGTTGAAGACTTAAAATGCAATGAGGTAATTCCATATCCAAGTATTAAGACTTATTTACAAAAGCGAAGAAAAGCGAAAGGTGAGAATTATTGAAGTTTATGATTTCAAGGGGATACAAGTTGTGAAGAATCAAGCGGTAAAGTACTTTTCCACGGCCATGGTTTATTTTATTTTTCACTTTGTTTTGTATTTTGTTTCTCTTGTCTAAAAAAAAAAAAAAAGAAAAAAAAGAAAAAAATATATATATGAGACAAGAGAAATATCTATTATTGTTTTGTTTTGAATAAGCCGTGGGGAAGGAAAATCTATAAGGAAGTTTCAAGCGACAAGGATTTTGAGGAAAAAGGTTACAAATTGTTAAGGATTTATGAAGTTCAAGTGTTTATCATAAATAGTTGAAGCCGAAGACCAAGAAGATAAAGACAAGGAGCGGAAGACGTTTCTTTTGGATTCCGTGAGAGTGGTGTTATCATAATTGGCAATCGGATGTGAAGGTAAGTAAGTAATCCTCATCCTCGATATAAGTGGTTGATTTCCTTTCTTAGAGATCGTTAGAAAAATGGTTTTTCAAAATGTTAAAAGATGTGGGTTTTTCAAAATTTCGGAAGTTATACTTCCCACCATTCAACGTGTTGCAGGAATTCTCTCTTCATTCCTACCTGCACACATGTGAGACCCATAAAAAGCCGTATTTTTGAGTGCAATTATCATAAAACCCTTTTAAGTGAGGCAGAAGTCGAGGCGAAATGCTTATTGATCGTTTCTCAAACATGTGTTCTCTCATTATGGTGTGGTTATTTCTCACTCAACATTTAAGGATGAGAATATGTTCTTTAGTATTTCTAACTTCTCATTACTAGCATGCAGAAACTCTATGTATTCATAACTCTTAGGATGCTTGGGATGCTGGAACGCTTTGAAGTTGTAAGTTTTAGTTTGATTTGCTCGAGGACTAGCAAAGTCTAAGTGTGGGGGAATTTGATAGGTGTAGAATACACCTAATTTACTATCTAGTAGTTTATGCTTTCTTTGTTATTTTTCTAGTGAATTATGTATTTTACGTGTGTTTTTGAGCTATTAGGTACTCTGGAGTCGCACGGAAGAAAAGAAGGAGAAATCACCAAAATTGGGCAAAAAGGGCATAATTGTCATTTTAGAAGGCGAGCATTATCTGGAGCCCAGTCAATGTTAAGGGGCGTCTCTGATTTGGAGGAGTATTAAGCAATGACCAGTGGTGGCTAAGGGGCTTCTATCTGGGTATCCCTTATACATTATCAAAGGGTGTAATTAGCATTGGGTGGTTCTTATCATGGGGTGCAAATAAGCCGTCCCATGTTCAAGAGTCAAGACCTAAACCTAAGTCGAGAGAAAGCAGTTTCTCAGTTCTTCCCCCAAATTCCATACAACAGCTAAGAACTAGTTAGGGTTTGTGGAAGTTGATTGAAATTCAGAGAAGAACGACAATGATATTCATGGGTTCGGTTGGAGCTATTGATTCTCAAGAGTTCGGTGGAGTTTGAGGAATTGAATTATGAAGAATGGGTATTAGAATTCGAATGAGTTCTTGACTGAGTTGTCTGGTGGTATTGTAATGAAAAAATTTGGGTTTTGGTGGATGAAATGGAAGCAGAACAAGTATGGGATTGTGGCCAAGGTTGGGTGGAATTGATTCAAGAGATTAATGATAATCATGGAAGACGGAATTGAAGTTAGGGTCCTGAGCTACAGGTTGATGCTGATGTTCAAAGTGATGGACTGATTAATTAATAGGTTCTGTGTGAGTGATAAACAGATCGGGTAACAGATACAATTGAAGTTCAAAGGGATCTGAGATGGCTTCTGATGATAAAAGGATATGTTCACTGTGAACTGAACTGGCGATGTGAACTGTAAAGGTAATTGCAGGTGGTAAAGCTAGAGAGGGAAGAATTGATGTTGAATCAGTTCCCTGAACCATAGAGAAAATGAATCAAAATGGCTTTGAAGTATTGGTTGTAATGGGGTTGTGCTGCTGTGAGCTATTGAAGTTGCAGATGGTGGTGTTGATGATTTGTGCTTTTATGGAGTTGCAGGGAGGTGGTATGGCTGGTCAAAGGCATGAAATGAGTTTCTGAATTGGTGAAGATTGGAGTGCTGTTACACAGGGAGATGATGAAATGAATTGGAGCTGGAGTTGGTTCTGTGTATGTGAGTTACAGGGGCTAGCTATAGATTACAGGGATGGAGTTGGTCTTGCGGCTCGAGATATAGTTGTTGTGCAAGTGCTAGGAGAAGAAACAAAGGAGATTTGCGGGTGGAATGGCTATTTTGTGGCGTTGAGATGGACTTACAAAGGGGAATGAATGATATGAAGTGCGGGAATGTGCACAGCCCTCATGGTCAAGTGGCGAGAGAATGCACGGCCATCTTGGCCGTGCATAGCGAGTTAGCGAAATAAGTTGGCAACCAGAACCGATCAAACCCGAGTTAGGCGGCTGATTTGGTTCTGACTCAGTGATTCTCCTTGACCCGATGACTAACAGTTGACTGATGGTTGACTCCTTTGACCGTTAGTCTTAACGGTTGACCAACGGAATATACCTTGACCGGAGGAGAATTTTCAGGTAGTCGGTGGCGACGGATTCCGGCCTATTTCCGGCCAAAAACCCAGTTTTCCGGCGAGCAAAAGTTGCAGAATTTTGTGTGGATTTCTCTCATGGGATGTGAAGAGTTGGACTTGGAATTAAATGAAGAATTCGGATTGGATTTGGAAAGAGGAGATGGAAGATTTGATAAAGGCTTGGATTTGGAAATTGAGCTACAAAAGGAAAGGGATTCTATTCCTTGGAAGATATGGAGAACATTGAAGCCTATAAATAAAGGAGTTCTCTACACTTCTTTACACACATCTTTTACAATACTTTTGCACACTTTTACACACACAATACTTTTCTCTTTGTGTGAGCTTCTTAATATGAGTAACTAATTTGATTGAGGATGAATTCCTAGTTCTTAACATGTTTTGAGTTTTGTTTTAAATCTACTTTGAAGTTTTCACATGATTATCGTTTGTTTTTACTAATAGGAGTGATCTTAAAGACATTCATGATTGATTGATAGATTATCTAGGTGTACAACTAGATTGATTTGTTAGTCTAATCTAAAGCTAGTGTACGTTAGGGGATAAGTAATCATTTCTTGACTTTTCACATAAGTAGCAAACACGAGACCTTGCGGAGGGATTCCGTGGAGCAATTGTGTGTAAAAACAACGTTAGCAAGTGGACCTTGATCTAAGTGTTTAACTACTAATATCAACCTAATAAATTCATAAATCTTAATGCGTTTAACTAAATTACATCTTGAGTGATCTACTACTAGGTGGTTTGGTGAATAGAATCCGGTAGTCGAGAACTTCCGTATCCGGTGATATAAGGGATTTTGGGGTTAGCACTGATCTAGCTGCTATACCTACGGTTGGTGATAATTTGTGACTAATAAGAAGTGGAAAAGAACATAACTTTAATCATTGTTTTGCAGCGAAGAAGGATTCCTTGATCTATTCTCTCTTATCGATTTCTTTTTAATTGCTTTGTTTATTTTATTTACTTTCTCAAATTCTTAATCAATACCCCCCTTTGTGTGACAAATTTACAACTAGAATCTCGTGCTCCTCGTGGGATCGACCTTGACTACCCTATATTACTTGTTAATTAGGTAGTAAAGTATTAATTAATTTGTTGTGGTTACGACACGCATACAGTGATTTGGTCATGCGAGAAACACCTCGATATCAAAAAGAAAATGGAGGAAAATTAGCACCAAAATGGGATGGACCATATGTTATTAAAGAAGTTGTAGGAAGCGGAGCTTATCGGCTGATGGATCCATAAGGGAGAGACATGGGTTTGAGGCTTGGTAGACCTTGGAACAGACTATATTTGAAAAGGTATTATCCATAAAACTCATGAAATTTTTTACGAATATTGTTTGCTCGCAGGAAATTGGGAAAAGTTACGAGTTTCAAAATTTATATTGCGATTAAACTTTCATTAATTTGCGAATAAAAGACCGCAATCTGTGATCAGCCTCCAAAAAGAAAGAGAGCCGCAGAAAATTTTATACAGGAAAACCTTTGTGGCGTACACCCTAGTTCGCGAAGCTATATTTCGTAAGAGGCAAAGTCCTAAAGTACGTCATTTAAGGGGGTACCTATAAACGTGGCTAAGGGTAACCGGAACACCACCAAGGGCCCTTAGTACATGGTAAAATTTTAGGGGTACAACCAAATAATGGGGTACCTATCCGGGTTAGACACCTTGGATTCTCACCTAATCTAGCGACATTACGCAATATAAAATGCGGTGTAATAGGATTTAGGTTGGGCGACTAAGGCATACTGTCTTTCCCAAGAAGTGCAGAAAACGATCAAGGCGCCGAGGTACACGGTTGAGTCAAGAGTGCCGGGTGAGGTTGAACCACATCTGCCATTTTTTACAAGTCTTGGCAAATGATGCACTTGGCCCAAAGATACCCCATAGGGTGCAACCTCGTAACTATAAGCCCTATAGGCAAAAAGTATAAGAGGTTGCGATCAAAAGCTGGTTGTTGGCAGAACCGGATGGGAAGAGCTAACCTTGTATGGTCGATGTACGCTTCCTTGAAGGTGCAACCAGGGGGAAGATAAAGGGCAGCACCCTCCATTAAGGAGCTGATACGTGCTATAAGACGCAAATGTCACGAGGCTTCTTGTTTGCGAAAACATAAAGGCTTGTCATATTTGTGCAACAAATGAAGTTCTGCGAGCATTCTAAAAAAAAAAAAAAAAAAAAAAAAAAAAGAGAGAAGTAAAACATACAAAAAGAACTCACAGAATGAAACAAAGAAGTTAAGATGAGATCAATGGGTTATTACATGAAAGTGTAAAAACGTCCTGTGATTTCATCGCAAGACGATAATGTCACGAGGTTGTATGTTCGCAAGAATGTTCAGGCTTGTCATATTATCGCAAATACAAAAATTTACTACAAAAGAGGTGGCAAAATAAGACCTTTACTTAGGAAGGCATGATAAGACCACAGAAATTAATGAAATTCATTACATCAAAATCATTCAAGAAATTATACAAGTATATACATTATGAAGATCTGAAAAGAAGACAGCTTCGTCGATATCATTGAAGAAATTTTACAAGAATATACATCATGAAGTTTTGAAGAGAAGACAGCTCTGTAAATATCATTGAATAATTTTTACAAGAAGTCCTATCAAAGAAGACAACATCATTGAAGAATTTTCACGAAGACTTAACAAAAGATGCGATTTTGATAGCAATCAAATACAGATAAGTTCATATTCGTAAAAGTTTACGAGAATTACATACTTCTTATACTTCTCCATATATTGAATATTTCTCCAAAAGTTGAATACTTCTTATAATTCTTCAAGAATATCTCATATTTATTATACTTCTTCAACAGATATTTCATTTGGTGAAGGTTAAGTAATCATTATACTTCGTCATATGTTACGTAATTATTCACAGATTGAATACTTCTTATATCTCTTCATTTGGTGAATTGAGTACTTCTAATACTTCTTATATCTCTTCATTTGGTGGATCGAGTACTTCTAATACTTCTTATATCTCTTCATTTGACGGATTTAGTACTTCTAATACTTCTTCAAAGGTATTGTATATGTAGTATACTTATTAAGGATATTTCATATATTTTATTTCTTATACTTAAAAGGGAGGATTTCTTATTTACAATCGTAACAAGTTGAAACTTCGTAAGATAAATTGAAGCAGATATTCTAATACTTCCAACAATGTTTAATCATTTAAAGAGAAATAATAGGGGGAAAAGGAGATACTAAGCTTTATCTGTGAGTTATATATTATTTCTCTTCATATGATCAAATGGGGCAAAATAAGGAAAACATTTAATTAAAGAAAGGTTAAATTATCTTCGCAAAATATCAGATATACTTCTTAAGAAAGGTTAAATCATCTTCGCAAAATATCAGATGTACTTCTTAAAAAATAGAATTGTTCGCAAAAAGAAAACCAACAGTAACTAAGGGAAGGAATTCAAAAGAAAGGAGGACAGAAGAGTCAATGATAAATTGAAAAAAGAATGTTATCATGCTTCATCAACACTCTGTGCTGGATCTTTAAGATGAGTAGGGTCATTAGCAGCTTTCGACTTTTGCGAGATATCATCCTTTGAAGAATATGCAACAGGAACATCTCCTTGAGGAATAGATTCTTTCTCGTCATCAAGATCTTCATCATCACTCTCATAATCGAAATCACTATCAGACTCACGAGCAACTTCATTGTTAGATATTTTCAGAGGAGTAATTTTCACAGGAGGCAAGGCTCTTGATAAGAGAATGTTATTCGTAAAGACTTGAGCTTTCAGATGACTTTCACGAAGTATAGCTTTTTGATGGTTGGTATCTTCGATATCTTTGGAATAAGCAAGATAGTTGAATCTCCGAGTAGCACGGTCACGAGAGTTGATTAAGAGGGTAGAAAGCAAAGCATTTTTCTTACGAAGCTCGGAACAGGAGGCTTCTAATCCAGCTTTCGCATTACGAAGGTTGTTCTCAGATTCTGCGAATAAAACAAAATTCAAAGGATAAAATTTGCGAGTATAATGAAATTTAAAGATATACCAGAGGCAGTCAAATTTTAATGACTACCTTCTCTTTGCGAAGTAAGAGATTGAGCTAAAGATAGACAACAGTTCTTCATCTGATTCATCGCATTATCAAAACCATCACCAACTAATCCTTTAAGTCGAGATTGAAGATTTTTGATCTTTAGAAAGAAGAAAATTTTTATCCTTCGCAAGTTTGGCATTAAGACTTTTTAATGAAGAATAATCTTCTTCAAGTTGATTCTTCTTAGTACTTAAGACTATATTCTTATTAATAAGGGAATTCTTCTCAATAACAAAAGAATTTCTTTCAGCATCTAAAGACTTCTTTAATTCCTCAAGTTCACCTTTCAACAAAGAAAGAAGATTTTCTTGATCGCAACATTTATTCTGAAGAGTTTTTAATTCTTGCGAAGAAACAATCATTGTATTCAAAAACGAACATTTCTCTTCTGATAAGGTTTTGTTCTCTTCTAATAAGGTTTCTATTCTCAAATTAGCTTTAGTTAAGGAAGAAAAAAGTTGAGATATGTCATCATTCAAAAAATTTCGATCATATATTAGTTGAGTATTCTCTTGAAAAAGAGCGTCAGAGTTGTCAAGAGCACACGAGTAAAGATTAGATAAATGGGAGAATTGGTTTGAGAGGCTTTCATGCTTGGTTCGATATTTTGTTGCATCTGATTCATGGTGAAGTACCAATCTTCTACATTTCTGGATGGATTCTATAAATGGGAATGGGTTTTAATGGATGTTTCAAGCATATGAAGAATATAAGTAAATAAAAGGGAAAATATGAAGATAGTAATCATACCTTTCAATTCATCATTTCTTTTGCGAAGAATCGCGCAGTCGAGAGAATCATTTTGAAGATGATAATTTTCTTTACGGAGATCCTCGCATTCTGCTTGAGAAGATTTCAAAGATTGGCGAAGCAATTCAATTTATTTTTCCAAGGATTGACGTGAAGAAGAAATTTCTGGATTGACGAAATTATTTAGCACTTCCCAAAACTCATATTGCGAACGAACATTAGTAGACTTCGCAGTATTGGTCAAAACCTCAGATAACATTCGGAAAGTTGAATAAATTCCATCTCGAATTTCTGAGGAAGAGGAGAAGAATTTGAAGGAATAAGAGCAAGCTGCAAATTGTTTGGAGAAATAGCACTCAAAGGATTTGGGGACAAGATAGGTTTTTCAAGAGAAGAAGTTGAAGAAATATTTTGCGAGGGTTGATCTTGAAGAAGTGTTGATAAATTGACACTGATGGGAGATTGAAAGGTAGGTAATGGAGTTGAGGCAGGAGTGTGTGAAGAAGCATTTTCACGAGGAGGAGAGGAAAATTCCTTATCAACTTCAGGAAGGAAATCATCAATCGGAATTAATGGTGTGGGTTTAGTTACTCGAGATCTCTTACTAGGGTTTGGTTTTTCGCCAACCTGCGAATCAAAATGTAGATTAAAAACTGAGGCAATAATATATTGTTCAGGAAAGAAGGCAAAGTATTTTAACTACCTTTTGATTCTCAGATTTTCTTCTTTGTGGATTAGGGCTTGAATTTTTTAGTTGAGGTTTCATCTGAGGAGTTATTTTGCTGAAATAAACCAAAATCAGATAACAAATTATACAGAAATTAAAGAGGAGAACAAATGAAATGCGCGGAGATAAAAGGAAATTACCTTGGAGAACTCATGAAGATATAATAGAAGAAAAAATTGCAGAGAAAACAGTAATGGAGAGTATGAACAGAAGATAAAATTGCAGAAGTAAGAAGAAGAAAAGGAAGAGAATATAAAGGAGTTATATAAGGGAATAACTAGAAAAGGACGGTTACAAAAGACGTGTCCAAATTCTAAAAGACTAAGTAACGGTTATGTTCTCACGATCATTTCTTCTTCGTAGAATTGACATGAGAAGAGGCAAGATGTAGGTACTGAATATCGCAAGATAATAGTTCACGAGTATCGTAATAAATAAAGGAGAAAAGAGTTATAAAATGATACGATGATAGAAGTAGCGCGGAGAAATATGAAGTTTTTCGAGGATGAATTGCGATACTTCGCAATTCATATACAGCTGCATAAGTTTTACTATAAATAGGAGTTCAAATATAAAATTCGAGAGGTTCTTTTAATGAGTGTAAGAAATTATCTTAGGAAAGAGAATAGAAAAAGTTGTAACTATTCTAGTTCCATTTTGATAATTCTATGTAATCAACTAAGAGAATTAATAAGAAAGTTATCATTCACCATCAAGAACTTCTTGAGTTTTTACTAATTCTATTGAGGGTGTAGTTGTAGATTATTCTGCAACTACAAATGGTATTTCCTTGAAAACAATCACATATAAAGATAAGAAACAGGGGCAACAATATATTGTTAAAGGTTATAGAAGATTGTTTCTTACTTCATCTGTGAAGGTTTTCACAAAATGTAGTTGCAGGAATTCCCACACTACACCCAACTCAAGAATTTATGACACAATTTGAAGATTAAGAACCTTTTTTATTGATATGATCTTAAAATAATTACAGTAATCAAGAATACAATTCACTTAATAAGATTTTCTCTCTCCTAAAAACTTTCTTAGCACTCAAAAATTCATCTCTCACTTTGGAACTATTCATTTCCTTTATATAGGCATTTACATAATGGATTACAGCTCATGACAGCTTATTTACAGTTAAGATTCCCTTTAATTTCGGATCTGAGTTCTTGCGATAAATCGCAGTTAGCACCGCCTTAATCATTCGCAGGTTTTATTGGTTCGTCGCAGAAATGTCACACTTTACTCATGTTTATGTCGTTTTCATCTGATATGTCATTCCTTACGTCACTTTGAGATGTGTCGCAGAATATCATTGATGTGTCGCAGAACTGTTGTTTATTTCGAAAGAATATTGTTGTGACAATATTCTGATCCTACATCTTGCCTCTTCTCATATCTTTTCTGCGAAGAAGATAAAGATAAAGATCATGAGAATTTAAGTTTCTTGATTTGCCGCAACTCCTTATTTTTTACTCGACAAAGTTCCCTGTTTTACGTTTTACCGTTGGCACGTGTCAATCTTTACTTTTTTACCGATTAACCCGGTTACCCATCCTTTATCTATAAATAGATGTCCCACTCGAGGAAAGATTTTCTTTCACCTTCTCTCTTTTCTTCAACTTCTTTCTTTTTCGTCTGCAACTTTTTCTTTCCTAATATCCTTCCTGCTGCTGCTCTAATGGAGACTCAAAGGTATGTTCTTATCTTGAACCTCATTTTTTTCATGTTTCATCATTTCTATCGCCTGATTTTCTTTGTAATCCCCATATTTTATATTATCCTTTTCAGTAACACTACTCAGATTAAGATTACTGTCAAAAACACTAACCCTAAAGTTCCTCAGAAAAGGCGTGTTGGAAAGGAAAAAAGATCTGAGAATGATAAGGTAGTAAGAAACACTTATTTCTTTGAAATAACAATATTGTTGCCTCTGTTTCTTATCTACATTATTATTCGCAGGGTGAAGAAAATATTTCTAGACCTCTTAAGCGTTCTCGTCAAGTTAAAGCTCTTCCAGATGAAGTGGATATTCTTGATTTTTTGCCTGCAGACCCTGTTCCGCCGCAAGATAAATATTCTCCTTCTCTTCGCATAAATTCCAGTATTAACACCAATACTACTTTTTCATCATTTCCAAGTGAAGTAATTGATGCTAATATTTCCGTCAATATTTTAAAAGCTGCGATGGATGAATCTTTGATGGCTTGAACTAAGGTGAATGAATCAGCAGCAAATAAACCTGCGATTAATGAAACTGTGTTGAATGAAACTTCGGTAAATGAAACTGCGGTTAACGGAGTTGTGGTGAATGAAGCCATGGTGAATGAAGTTGCGATGAATGATGTTGCGGTGAATGAGACTGTAACTGCGACTAATCAAGTTCCTTCTTCCACTCCTACTACCGCGAATGATTCTAATCTTCAAGTTATTGTCGCTAAAACCTCTCCCTTTACTTCTCTTCCTTTTTCCCAAGAAATAGCAACAGGGGTTGAAGCTGCTTTTCAAATATTATCTGAATTTTTGAATGATGCTATAAAATCTTCCACAGATCCTGCGAGACAGGATATTTATATGATTCTAAGCAAGCATTTCGGATCCTGCGGTTCTTCATCTAAGCTAACTGCTTTAGAAAGTGAAATTGAAATCTTAGCGAAGAATCTTCAAGCAAAAACTTTAGAATGTGAACTTCTCGATCATAAGCTTCGCAATTCTGAATTGGACTGCGAAATTCTTCGCAGCAGAAATGATGATCTGAAAGGTATAACTTTCTTGCCTTTGTTTTTGCCTCAGTAATTCTTTGTTTTCTATGTATTCAATTTTTCTTTATTTATTTGTTGACGCATATTTAGCTTCAAAACATAACCAATTAATGAATATACTTGAATGGGAAACAATCGCTGATGAGGCCCGCATTGGGAATGAGTCTTGGACGAATCAATTTGATAGATTGAATATTCTTCACACATATTCAATTGATGAGATAAATAATCTTAAGAATGAGAATAATCAGCTAATCTGCGAACGAGATCGCCTAAGTAATGAAGCCACTCAACTTTTATATTCGCTAAATCAGACTAATTTGAAGGTGGAATCTTTATTAGATGAAAACAAAACCCTATCTCAAGAGAAACGTAGCTTTGTGAATAAAACAACGGTTTATTCGCAGCAATTGAGTAATATTCAAAAGTTGTGTGACAACCAAAAGTAATCTCTTCGTGTATTGAAAGATGAGCTTAAAAAGATAACTGAATCATCTGCCGCTGAACAAGAGAAACTTATAAAAGGTAGATTAGCTCTAAGCGTAAAAGTCAACAGTCTCAAAGATGAATATGCTCTACTGAAGAAATCCCATTCCTCCTTAAAAGAAGAAAATGCTTATCTTCTTTCTAAAGAGAGAAGTATAAAATCTCGTTTGAAAGGTAAAGTTGGTGATACTTTCGATGATACCATGAATCAATGGAAGAGTTTCTTCCTTAACATAATTCAAACTTTATCCTCGCAAAAGGAAGGTAGTCATTTTGACTGCCTCGTCTATTAATTATTTCATTGTATTTTCCCATCTTATTTCTTGCGAGAATTCCATCTAATATGCAATCTTATGCAGAATCTGAGAAGCACCTTCAAGCTTCAATCTCTGATCTGTCTATGAGGTTGGCCAAACTTCGCAAAAACAATACTGCACTTTCTAACTCCCGCAACAGAGCATTAAGAAGATTTGACTATCTTGAGTACTTCAAAGATATAGAGATCAGAAACTGGGAAAAGAATTGCCTCCGTAAGGCTCATTTAGGCGCTGAGGTTCTCGTAAACAATGTTCTATTCTCTCATTCTTTACCTCCTATGAAGATCAAACCCTTGGAAATAGATAATAACGAAGTCCCTCGTCTCATAGATGAAGATCTAAATTATTCAAGTAATGAAGAAGATTTTTCTGAAGATGAACAAAACCCACCTAAAGAAATAGAAGAAGAAGAGAACCCTCTCAATGATGGAGAAGAGGAAGAAAATCCTCATAAAGAAGCAGAAGAACAGAATTCTCCTCACAACACAATCACTGGTTATGGAGAAACCCAAACTGAAAAAGATGTCGCTGGTGAAGATAATAGTAGCGAACAAGAATGATAAAATTAGGGAAGAACATTCTTTGAAGTTTTATATTCTTGCGAAATATCTTGTTCTTTTCCTTGTCCTGCGAATGATTGTAATTTCTGAACCTTTCTTTTTCCTGCTTCTTTTGCGAAACATTGCAGTTTTTGTAACTCCATCATCTTCTTCTGATTATATATTTTTATCAATCTGAATCTAATCTTCGCAAATTCTTGTAACTTGATTATCTTCTTTTTACTATCTTGATTCTTCTCAAGGAAGATAATGAAATACTGTTTTATAATCCCCATATCTGCCCCTCATGATCTTCCTTGTGAAGTACGTAATATATTACCATTGTAAGAAATCCCATATACTTGCCTCTTTTTATCAATCTGCAATATGATGAATGAATTATCGTGAATAATACTGTGAAAAATATGTTATATGCTTCGCAAATATAATCTCTCTTGTGGTCTTATTTCGCCTTCTTAGTTAAAGGTCGTATTATGCCACTTTTATACGACAAGATCGCAGGAAATTATTACTTTTACATGTAATAATCCATTGATCTTGTCTTATCATTTATTTTAATCTCTGCGACAATATGATAAGTCTAAGCCATCTTGAGAGATTAATCTCTCTTTGCTTTTTAAGACTCATGACATTGGCGTCTTTTCGATGAAATCGCAGGATGTTTTTGCGATTTATATCCTATTATCATTGATTTCATTTATCTCGTCTTTTGTTCTTATCGCAAAAACCCATTGATCTCATCTTAACATTTCTTTTTTGGCTTTTTAGCCTATCATGCGGAAATATGATGGGCCTAAATATTCTTGCGAATATAAAGTCCCATGACATTGCCGTCTTTTTTGATACACAACTCCCTAATGGAGGGTATCGCCCTTATCTCTCCCCATGGTTACCCCTTCAAGGAGACGTACTTATGCCATACAAGACTAGCTCCTCCCATCCGGTTCTAGAAACAACCAGTTGTTTTCGTAGCCTCTTATCCTTTATGCCTATATGGCTTATAGTTACGAGACTACACCCTAGTGGGGTTTTCTTCGGGCCGAACACATTGTAAGTCAAGACTTGCCATGGATGTCCAGGGTAGGTTCATCCATCCCGGGCACCCACAGCTCAACTGTGTACCTCGGCGCCTTGATCATGCTTTGCATTCCTTAGGAGAAATTCTCGGGCGCCCAACCAGGGTATAACCTTATATAGTTGGGAATCCAAGTTATCTCTCCCGGATGGATTTTCTATAATCCCAAATATCCATGGCTAGGTTCCAGCAGCAGTATAGCCTTTCCCATATTCATGCAAAGAGATACCCCCCTTATGACGTACTTTAAGGACGTTACCTCTTACGGAATAGAATCCGCGAACTAAGATGTACGCCATAAAGGATCGTCCCATTTTTATATGTTTATAGGCGATTTGCGCCCGTCTTATGCATTTGCATTTAAAATTCTTAATTATCTCGCAAATTATTGCGAAAAATTGCTTTGTATTTTTCCAATTTTGTTATTGCGAATTATTTCTTTTATTCTCTCGCAATTGCTTGCGTATAATCCAATCATCTTAGTCTTTCAAACCTTTATTGATAATATTTTCTTAGATATTGTCTATTCCATGGTCTGCCAAGTCTTTGACCTATGTCTCTTCCTTCTGGATCCATTAACTTATATGCTCCAGTTCCAATTATTTCTTTGATAATATATGGCCCGTCCCATTTTCTCGCTAATTTCCCTCCATTTTCTCACTGATATTCTGGTGTTTCTCGCAGAACTAGATCTCCAACTTGGAATTCACGTTTCTTTACTCGCTTATTATATTCACGAGCTAATCTGCGATGGTAGTTCTCCATATGTTGTAATGCTTTTTCTCTCTTCTCTTCTACTTCATCAAGCTTGTCTAGAATCATACCAGCACTAAGATTCTTTTCACAAGCTTCTCTTTTTGTTGTAAGAATAGCAACTTCTGTTGGTAATACTGCCTCAACTCCATATGTTAAACAAAAAGGTGATACCCCAGTTGCTTCTCTTCGTGTAGTATTATAAGCCCAAACTGCATTATGGACTTGTTGACACCATTTTCTATGATGCCCTTCTAACTTCTTTTTGAGGATATCTGCGATTGTTTTGTTAGTTGCCTCAGCTTGACCATTAGCTTGTGGGTATAAAGGAGTCGATTTTCCGCACTTTATCTTGAATGCATTAAGTAGCATCTCTATATTTTGTCCATCAAATTGTTTTCCATTATCTGACACCAACTGCGTAGGAATTCCGAATCTGCAAATGATGTTTTCAAATATAAATGTAAAAATGTCCTTATCACGAATATGCTGTACCGCTTTAACTTCTGCCCATTTTGTGAAGTAATCTGTTGCGATAATTAAATATCTCTTTTGCCCTGTTCCTGGTATAAATGGTCCCACAATATCTAAACCCCACTTTCCAAATGGCCAAACATTTTTTGAGGATGTTAATGTTTCACCGGGTGCATGTATTCTTTTTGAAAATCGCTGACATTCCTCGCAACTTCTTGATAAATTCTTTGCATCTTCATGCATATACGGCCAATAATAACCTTGCATTTTAGTTCTGTATGCTAAAGATCTTCCGCCGCTGTGATTACCAGCATCCCCACTATGTAACATTTTTAGTATTTGTTTTCCTTCCTCTTGTGTCAAACATCTGAGGGAAGGCCCATTTAAAGATTTTCGATATAATATCCCATCTCTTAACTCATAATTTGTTGCTCTACTTTTTAATTTGTGTGTTTCTAATCTGTTTCTTGGTACCTCTCCCCTTGCTAGATATGCGTGAATTTCCGCACGCCAATCTGCGATAATTCGACTTGATTCTTAGCCATTATTTTCTACTACCATTGCCTCAGCTTCCTCTTCCTCTTCTTTATTAATTGAAGGTGCTATGAGTGTTTGAATTTTTATATTTCTCGCAGTTGGGTCTACCATCATACTTGATATAAACGCAAAAGCATCTGCGAGCCTATTATCTCTTCTTGAAATATGCCTCCACTTGAGTTTTGGAATTTTCGCAGATAATTATTCAACAAGTTTCTTATATTTTTTCAAAGTTATATCATTAGTTGCGTATTCTCCTTCGATTTAGCGAATAATCAATTGCGAATCACTGGTAATTCTTGCATTCTCTACCTTCATCTCTATTGCAAATCTTAGAGCATGCACTACAGCCTCATATTCTGTTTCGTTATTTGTAGATTCAAATTCTAATCGGAATGCATATGCCATTTTTGCACCTTCTGGTGAAATAAAAACAACTCCCACTCCATTTCCTTCTTCGTTGGATGATCCATCTACTAATATCTCCCTCCTATTTGGTTCTGTTAAAAGATCTCTCGGATCCCCGTATTCTTCTTCTATATCCATTATGTCTTCTACAGCTTCATAATCCTCCAAAGGAAAATCTGCGACAATTTGAGATTTTGGCGAGGATAAAATTGCGTATTGGATCTCAAAATGCCCCACTTGTGCGTTCCATCTTTCAACTCTGCCTGATCTTTTTGAATTTTTCATTACTGACTCAATTGGTACTTTTGTTAGTACTTTGATTTTATGTGCTTGGAAATATATGCGAAGTTTAGATGCCGCATAAACTAATGCCAGAATTAGCTTTTCAATATTTGAATAGTTTTTCTCCGCAGCATTGAATGTTTTGCTGATGTAGTAAATTGGTTTTTCAACTCCTGCGTCATTTCGCAAAAGTACTGCGCTTAAAGCATGTTGAGTTGTCGCAAGGTACATCAACAATTTTTCTCCTGGTTCAGCCTTCTGTAAAATGGATATATTCATCAAATATTCCTTAATTCCTTGAAAAGCTTTCTTACATTCATCTGTCCATTTAAATTTTGTTCCCTTCTTTAGTATGTTAAAGAAATGCTTGCATTTATCTGATGGCCGCGAAATGAATCTGCCTAATGAGGCTAAAAGTCCATTCAATTTTTGCACATCTTTTATTGTTGCTGGAGTTGGCATATCTCGAATTGCTTGCACCTTTTCAGGATCAACTTGTATTCCTTCTTTTGATACAATATATCCCAAGAATTTCCCAGATGATACTCCGAAAGTACATTTCTCAGGATTTACCTTGATATTAAAAAGCCGCATCTGATCAAAAATTTCCCTTAAATCCTGCACATGACTTTTAGCTTCTTTTCTTTTTACCAACATATCATCCACATATACCTCTAAAGTTTTATGTATCCATTTTTCGAACACCTTTTCCACCATCCTTTGGTAAGTTGCTCCTGCATTTCGTAACCCAAAAGGCATATTTGTGTAGCAATATAATCCTTTAGGAGCAAAGAATGCAGTATGTTTTTGATAGTCTTCCGCAAGTGGGATTTGATTATAGCCCTTGTATCCATCTAACGAAGATATTCGATCATTTCCTGTGGCAGATTTCACCAGCTGCGGAATATCTGGCAAGGGAAAACTATCTTTGGGACATGCTTTATTTAGATCAGTAAAATCGATGCAAATTCCTATCCCCTTATTTTTCTTGGGAACTACTACCATATTGGCGATCCATTCTGGATATTTTGCTTGCCTTATAATTCCTGCGTCAAGCATCTTCTGCAATTCTTCTTCTATCTTGGCATGATAAGTGGTCGCAATCTTTCTTATTCTTTGTTTGAATGGTCTCACATTTTTGTTAATCTCCAATCTATGGCACGCAACAGATGGATCTATTCCAGGCATCTCATCCATATTCCACGCAAAAATGTCTCTGTATTCTCGTGAAGGTTTACTGATTTGCTCTTCTTCCTCCACATCCATCTTAGTTCCAATTTTCAGCATTTTTGGGTCTTCTTTACTTCCAACATTTACTTCTTTTGTTGGTTCTGCTGCAATATAACTGGCTTCATGTTCTCCCATTGGTGTTGGTGTTTTTATTATCTCCGTTGGTTCATCACTTTCTTGCGATACATCGTTAAATATTCCTTTTCCTTCTTCTGATCTTATCATGTAAATCTTGAATTCTTCTTCTTTCCTTTCTTCTCTCCTCATTTTTCTGCGCTGTTTTCGCAACTGAATTTGATTTTCACAATTCTTTACTTCATTCGGGAAACACAACGCTACATAATCTGCATCTCCTCTAATCTCGCCAATTCCGCTAGGCATGGGAAACTTTATGCACTGATGTAGAGTTGATGATACAGCCTTGATTGCATGTATCCATGGTCTTCCCAACATCATATTATATGGTGATTTCACGTCCACCACGCACAAATTTATCTGCGTCTTTATTTCCCCCAGCGGAATTCGCACTACAATTTCACCTTTAGGTTTTGTTCGAGATTTTCCAAATCCATGAATATAATATGTTGGACTAAGCATTTCTTCATCTTTGTATCCCATTTTCTTGAATGTGTGGTAAAACATTATATCCACAGAACTTCATGCGTCCACCATAGTCCTATTCACAGCCCAGTCTTCTGTAGATCTTATTGATTTCTCTTTTCTTGTTGGTACAATAGACACTGTGATCACCAATGGAGATGAATGACTTAAATTTTCTTTCGGAATTTCTGCTGCCGTGAATGTGATCTTCTATTTTTCCCAATCTTTTAGCAGTGATGCCTCATCTTCCGACATGATTTTCTTTCCTTTAAAATCTCGCTTGTGTATCCTTCCTCTAATATCTTCATGGAACTTATCTATCATCATCTTTGTTATTACATCACACTCTAATTTCTTTTGATTATCTTTGATTTCAACCATCTTTTCTTCCACCAATTTTCTTGATATTCTTCTAACTATTGAATAATTTCTTTCTTTTACCTAACTTTTGCTATGATTTTCAACTATTCCATCCCTATTTCTGGGCGCCAAAATGTAGTTGCAGGAATTCCCACACTACACCCAACTCAAGAATTTATGACACAATTTGAAGATTAAGAACCTTTTTTATTGATATGATCTTAAAATAATTACAGTAATCAAGAATACAATTCACTTAATAAGATTTTCTCTCTCCTAAAAACTTTCTTAGCACTCAAAAATTCATCTCTCACTTTGGAACTATTCATTTCCTTTATATAGGCATTTACATAATGGATTACAGCTCATGACAGCTCATTTACAGTTAAGATTCCCTTTAATTTCGGATCTGAGATCTTGCGATAAATCGCAGTTAGCACCGCCTTAATCATTCGCAGGTTTTATTGGTTCGTCGCAAAATGTCACACTTTACTCATGTTTCTGTCGTTTTCATCTGATATGTCATTCCTTACGTCACTTTGAGATGTGTCGCAGAATATCATTGATGTGTCGCAGAACTGTTGTTTATTTCGCAAGAATATTGTTGTGACAATATTCTGATCCTACATCTTGGTTTAGGCCGGATTTGTACAGATTGATATCTCAAATCTAAAGTACCCTCTTGCAGTACATTGTTTAGGGTTTAAATTCGTTTCTCACCTACACATCCGAAATTACCAAAATCAGCAGAAATCGTTTTTCACCCTCAAACAATTGGCGACCACAGTGGGAGATTGATGTTACGGTTACAATGTCAATTTTCGACCATCGATCTCATGCTTCGACCCAGACATCAAGATGGTAGAAGCAGGCGATCCGCTCAGGGATCGACAACTCAGTTACCAGACGACCCGATTATCAGTCTTGACACGGCGAGGGATAACTGGGGATTGCCTAGAGATTAAAAGCGAATGATCCAACCAGGGATCGACGACTCGATTATCAGATGAGATGACTGGGGACTTTTCACAATCACGGCGGTGCTTCCCATAAAAACTCGGTCTTACACCCGGAAGGTTCCCTTTTCATCATGAGGCCTGAAAAACCAAGTAAGTCTTACCTAGACAAGATACATGGTTTGCTATTTTAAATTTTCACGGAAATGATAAAACCGATATCCATGTTATCTACCAACACGCGGTTCCATGGTTTTCCTAGGATGTTTGCATCACTTGCAATCGTAACCAAGACAACATTATATCCAAAACAATCTATTTCAAACCAATTCATTCCAGAAGAATAATCCAAAACCCTCATAGAAAACAATTATCTATTATTCAAATCAAACCATAAACCAGGCGCTTTGTTTGCCTTTAAAAAAAACAGTCACCTACCCGTACGTGCCTACTTTGCATAATAATGATTACCCGTCACTATTCATGAGGTAGCCGACGTTACTACGGTGATATTCGAAGAGGAATTATTTATGATGAAGTATTTCTACAAGTTTATGAAAGGCATGCCCATGGCTAGAGTTTACACCAGTTCAGAAGAAAAATATTTCTACATATTTATGGAAGGCATCCTATGGCTAGGGTTTGCATCAACACAAGAAAACAAGAGAACAAATTGAAAGAGAAACGCTGGAGTATATTGCTAGAATATGCTTGCCCACTTTATTGCTACCAAGCTACCGCTAACACTAGGACGTGATAATAAAGATACGAGATAAAAAGGGGATCCAACCCCTTTCATAAGCATAAAACTTTTTGGAATTTGAATAGGGAAAGGATTTCCTGTTTGAGTTACGTATGAAAATAGGCAATTGGGCCCGCAAGAACAAGTACGCGTCGCGACAAGCCATCATGCCAAGACAACACCCATTCCAAGCCGATCCAGTGCTAACAACTTGCATCTTTCCATCACCAGCAGCTTGCATCCTTTCCAGCGCTAACAGCTTGCATCTTTCCAGCACCAACAACTTGCATATTTCTAGCGTCAGTAGCTTGCATCCTTTCCAGCACTAACACCTTGCACCCTTCCAGCGCCATCTTCTCCGCTCCACAACCCGCCAAAGCAGCGCCATCCTCACCCTTCGAAACAGCGTCATGGCTCCAGCACTCCGTGATCAAAACAGCGCCATCACTGCACGATACACCTACGATCACCAGAACCAGAGCCGCTTCTGCCACCCTAACATTTCTTCAAGTATGACAGCTCCAACCATCACCAGAGACGCTGCTACTCCACCATCAGTGCAAGATACTGGAAGATCCGGAAGAAGAAAACCTCCATTTACCACTGTTGATTTTGATGGAAAGACAAAAGGTTCTCGTAAGGCTCAGACAGACGTGTTTATAACTCAGAAAGAGATACCTATTTCCTCAAGACACTGACGGAGCGGCCACCATAAGAGTCACGTCAACCCAAGAGGGAGCTGACAAAGGAATACTTTTAACATCCGGTACAGGCACTTCAGTAGGACGTGTGTTTATAGATGCATGGGCTCGCGTTTCTCTTGAACGCCCAGTAGAAAGGAATCAGCAATCCAATTTCATCACACTTAAAGATCAGGAACGACTTCTCCAAAATCGAGGAAAAAGAAATCCACAACCCTCCTGAATTCACATAAACCCTCTTCCCGTCAGGATATGCATGATTTCTGGGGATTCGCCCACAAAATCGTGCAGTCTATGATGAAACAGTTATGTGAGATTTTATATTTCTCCAAGGCATAGCGTCAAGACATATTTGTATCCCTCAACCCTACTGCATCAGGAAAGCTGCTGTTTTCAGCCAGGAAAGTCGTTCCCAAACCCCAACCTCTCTTGGAAAGCACGATCGTTAGATGAAATTGGGGACTCCTAACTACTGTTCACGTGAGGGATGTTGAGTTTGATGGAATGCTAAGTGACGCAGTCTCCTGCTTCAACATTGTAACCGTCAAGGCTCTGGGAGTTTCAAGGCGCCGTTTTGATGTTCTCTCCAGAAGTGGCTCCGCTTCCATGTTCTCCAGCAGCGGCTCCACTTCAACGTTCGCTTGAGAAGCCGCTTCACTTCAATGTTTGCTCCAGCAGTCGCTCCGCTTCAGCGTTATCTCCATAAGCTGCTCCAAGATCCGAAGCAGCATTTGGCTCCTTAATTTTCAACGTCCTCTCCAAGAGCTGAAGCCGCTTCAACACCACTCCTTCCTGCAAAGGGTCATGCCACCACACTCCCCATGTCAAGGATCATGATCGCATCCAGCCAATCTTCGTAGTTATGGCCACCTTTTGATCCATCCCGCCAAAACTCGTGACCATGGACAGTTTGCTCGCTTACACATCTAGCCAATCCTTTTACTTCCATGGATTCCCATATAATTATATCCAACCTACTTTGTTCTCACGACAATGTAGTCTCTTCTGATCACATCTGCTGCCAAGAACTGCTGTCGCTCGTTTGTTGATACTAGCCAGAGCTTCACCGTAGAAACAATCACTACAAAGGTAACCCGTGCTCCTCCATATTTTAGTTTCACGTGGAAGAAGTAACAATATCACCAGTACGAACGCACGATGGTGATATCCTTATCATGGTCAACCCACTGACCATACAAGATGGAAATATGTAAACCATACTTGGGGAATGAGGATCTACACGGAATCCTTTCACTGTCAAAGCTCAGAAGATACAGTCAACCCAAAGCTATAACCACAACAAGGTCATCTACTCTTTAAGGGTGTAGCGCAAGAATATCATCACCTCTATATACAGAAGACGCCTTCAACACTTTACGAGGCCGCTGTGGATCCCAAGCATGCTCTGAGGAAAATAACTTTAGAAACTAAAGAAAAATGTGACTGGGGACTGCTCATCGCAGTCCATCCCGACGACCATCAAAGACTCATGAGATAACTCCAGAGACGCGGCTGAAACATTTTCTTGAAGAAATAGAGGGAGCCATGATAAACAACATAACTCTCTCATTCACGCCTCTTCGCTATCCAGAATATTTCGTCCATGTGCATCTCAGCGTCACAGAAGAGTACAATAAGCTTGTATCAAATCCCGTGGACATGGATTCAAGGCGATGCGATGAAAGTAGGCTACACATGAGGACTACCAACATGAGACGCTCACTCCCCTCAACCTGTTTATTTCTGATTTCAACATCATCTGCCGAAGTTTTACGAGCCGCGAGAATTTCTCAACATGAAGTCGTACATGTGCTTCGAAAACTTCAAAAGCACGCCACGAAGATACATTCATATATTAGGCCATGCCATCGGATCTAACAGAAATATAACTGGGGACTGCTCACCGTAACCCATTCCATACGATAGTCCAAGATTCAGAAGATGGTTCAAAGAATGTCTTTTGGAAAAAGTCCTTGAAGACTTGATAGCAGCACGTCGGCAATGAAACGTCTCCCAACTCATCTGTTTCATCCAGTGGATTCGGAAGATTTCGACCATACAAACATCCACAGCATAATATCATCGCGATCAGAAGGTCCAGGCACTGAACAACCTAAAATCAAGGATGGACCGACAACGCAACCACATCCATCCGTCCCAAGAATGCAATGGAGTTTGGTAAATTTTGGAATCCACTGGAGAGACACTGCAGACAAAAGCACGGATTCGGACGAGCAACGGAAAATAGAAGAAGGTCAATACCTCTTTTAATACGGACGGGTTTCTAGAGTTTGCACAGAATAAAGTTTCCTTCTTGCTCCATGAACGGGAATAGATGACTCGACGCGACTATGCTACCCCGGGCCCGCAACATCCCTCTTGAATTCTTCCCGAGTTTCATTGTCGGGATGTTTCACCTCCTAAACGAGCTCAAAACCTATATATTCCCGCGTAAGAAGACAGGAAATTGTTTTCTTATTAAAATGGAGGGGTGATCATCAAAATCCGAGTTCATAAGATAATTATACAACGATTCTAGTAAGGGGCGCTAATTAGGGGTTCGGCATGCTAAACCCTAATTTAGACAAAGTTGTCATTATCCCACGGAACTGAAGCAAGTTTTTATCTTCCCAAAGCCGGTCGTCACCTTCCCACGGAACTGAAGCAAGTTGTTATCTTCCCGAAATCGTCGTCACCTTCCCATGGAACTGAAGCAAGTTGTTATCTTCCTGAAGCCAATGCTCACGCCATGCCAGGCCAACAGATCAGCGCCCGCGCTAAATTTTCGCTAGCGGCTCCCATTCCAAGCCAACAAATTCTGACGGCTCGTTCCAAGCTAATCCAATGCTCACGGATCCTTTCCAAGCCGCACGATACCTGCGGCTCCCATTCCAAGCCAATTTAGTGCTAACGGCTCCATGTCCAAGCCGACCAGTGCTAGCATCTTCCCTTCACACCAAATCTACACTACCGGCTAAGTTATAGCCTAACATGCAGTACCACGAGCAAAATTTACGCAAATCCGCCAAGTACGAGGCTCACATATTCTCCTTACTTCCCGAAAAAGGTTGGAAAGATCTTCCTAACCATCTTGCATGATTTACGTTTCGATTCTGTCATTGTTTGTCACCAACTTATACTTACCTCACAACAATTCCCATGTTCCGAGCTAATCAGGGGACTTAATATTGATGGTAGTTTTTAGCTTAGGGTTAAAATCTTAAAACCCTAGTCAGATAGTGACGTCACAGAACTTGAGTAATAATGTCTCCACTGAATGCATTTATTGAACCATTTAATATTGTAGATGGGGCAAAATGATTTGCTATTTTTTACGGAATTGAGGAGACGACCGTACGGAGGAGACTTCTTGAACCGAATGAAATGTTCAACTTCACACAGATGCACTGCAAGAAGGGAGTGCTTTGAATTCGAGAGATCAATCTGTAGTACTCTGGCCTAAACCAAGACAATGGTCGTTCCAAAGTAAATTCGGTCACAAGAGATGATGGGTCGATCTGTAGGATGGAAGCTAGGAAATATGTGGAATCAATGGTAATCAAAGATTGTAGGTGTGTTGTGAATTCTGAATATGATAAGTTCTGAATGATTGAAATTGCTCAGTTGAGAGTAATTCCTCAATTGATGAGTTATTGATCTCGTGTTGTCTGTGAGACGTGAGATCGTTGTTGTGTATTCAATCATGATTTCAGAAACTTATTTATATTGCTGGAATTGTAGACACCATGATCCCATGAAGTGTGAAAGTTGATGGAATCAATGAGTGGGGAAATGGAAATAGTGTTTGAAACCAGTTTCTCATCGTGCGGAGACTTGGTCGATTTTCCATCCACTACTTTGTTAACTCTTTCAACTAATTGCACGACTTGCTCACATTCCATCGTGTGTATGAACACATGTGTCGTAGATCGCCAGACCAAAACCCTAGTTGATATCCCCCATGTGACACGATTGATTTCTCGTGGTTAATTAGTCAGTTGTTGACTTCATGACTTTATGGAACGATGAGTTTGTGTATTTGCTGAGTTGAACATGATTTAAAAAATGTTCTGAAACTCATGAATTAAATGTGTCTGCTGAGATAGAGGTGAAATTCAGACATTGAGGCGAGCAAGTATTGCTCATTCGATGAATTGTTGAATATTGAACCAATATTCCTTGGTTTGAGCAAATATTGCTCATCTGATGAATTCTTGGTAGTGCGACCAAAATAAAACATTAATTAAAACGCTAGTAGTTGAACCAAGCATAATTAATAAGAATATTGATCATGAGATTGTCATAAAATTATTAGTGTTTGAATCTGGAATTATGATCCTTGGACTCAGAAACCCTAATTTGATCAATTGATGACCAATTCATGGTTAATTGAAAATTAACCATAGAATGAAGGAGGGACCGTCTACATTGGACCGTGGGTAAACCATATAGCTCATGTATGCTCGTGTGAGCAAATTCCAAGGCCTCTTGAAGATTTGGTGATCTGTTGATGAAAGAATGATCAAATGCTGGTTTAATCATTTATTCGAAAAATGCTCGTCTGAACCTTAGGTGATAAAACCTAATTAATTATGAAGAGGTGAGGGACCGACCAAGGGGTCATGAAATTGTCCCTAGGTAGTCACGGGATCGACGGACGATCATTCCATGAAAATCCAAAATTATTTGGAAGAGTTTTGGACCTAATACGTGCAATTGCGCAAATTAGGTCAAATCGTGAAAATACGTGGGACTGGCTCATTGCGAGCCAAGGATCCAACCCTGGTTGGTCAAGGTAACATGCTCACATCGTCAACACGTCCATGTTACAATCCTGAGAATTTTGATATTTTCTGGCGTTCAGTTGAGCATCCATTTGAGAAAATATGACAAAATTAGGGTTTTGCTGAAACTGAAGAAACTTCATGAGATGAGGGAAAATAATTATAAAATGAAGGAATGATGAAATGTGGGACCGCTGAGGCTAAGGTATGGCCGGCCGGCCAGTGACCACGGTCCCATGGTGCTTTTCCTAATTTTATATTATTTTTTCATGATTTTATGAAAATATCATGAAATCAAGGAATTTGTTGAAATTAAGGAGTTTCCTTGAAGTGAATGAGTTTCCATGGGAACAAGAAAGCAAATAATATAAAAATAAGGGTGTGTGGGACCAGCTAAGGCATGGCCGACCGGCTTGGGCCCGGTCCCACGAGTTTCCTTAATTTTATGTATTTTTTGTGTATTTTTCCATGATATGAAGGAATTTTCATAATTTGAGAGAAATACCATGAAATCAAGGAATTCCATGGGACCAAGGAAAACTTAAAATAATAATAAAAAAATAAAGGGCGTGTGGGATCGGCTAGGGCATGGTCGGCCGGCTTGGGCCCAGTCCCACGGGTTTCCCTAATATTATATTATATTTTTCATGGATTTGTGAAAATACCATGAGATCCAGGAGTTTTCATGAGATTAGGGAAATAATAATAAAATAATGAGGAACCATGAGGTGTGGGGCCGGACGAGATCAAGGCATGGCCGGTTGGTCAATAATCACGGCCTCACCATACTCTTCCCAATCTTATATTATGTCCTTGGTGCGAAGGAAACACCATGAAACCGAGGAGTTTCCTCAAAACGAAGGATATTTGTTCAAATGAAAGGATTTTCATAAGATCAAGGAAAATAACAAAAAATATGATAAAATATAAAACTGGCGTGGGATTGGTCACGGAACGGCCGGCCGGTCGGTGAGCCCAATACCCTAGCGCCTTGGTCAATATTTAATTATTATTATTTTCCTTCCTATTTTGCATAGGTTCATCGTTTCATCGTATTTTGAGATACTCGTTCGTGCGGTGATTGTTAGTGCATTATCGTCGAGTAAACTTGCACCATTTAAATCGGGCCTTACTCAGAGGTAGCTCAGACGCCCGTTCATTTAATATTTATTACTAACCCATGGCATTCTGCTGGGAAGAACCATAGATTGAAGTAACGAAATATTATGAAAATATTTGAATATTTTCAGAAATTCAGTGGAGGAATCCAAGAATTTAAGAATAATTAATTGATGGCTCTATACTAGCAGAGCAAGCTATCTAGAAGCATTAATTATTCTGACATGAGCTTGCTGAAGCTACATATCCTTTATAAAGTCAGGGAAAATTGTTGTTTGTATCCTGAAGATGTTATCGCTCTATACTAGCAGAGCAAGTTGTCTAGGAGACGTCAATCTCGTGATTATATATAGAAATAATTATTGAAGTGTCTCGTATTCATAAGATATGCCGTTGTCCAGCCGAAAGACTACATATATGCATGTACTCTGAGAGACAGTATTCGCAGTCAGAGGTTCAATGAGAGACCCGTGTCTCAATACAGATATGTTGTTGTCCAGCAGAGAGACTACATATCTGCATGTACTCTGAGAGATAGTATTCTCAATCAGAGGTCCAATGAGATACTCGTGTCTCAATACAGATATTTCATTGTCCATCCGAGAGACTACATATCTGCATGTACTCTGAGAGACGGTATTCTCAGTCAGAGGTCCAATGAGAGACCCGTGATGGATCAAAAGTTCGTATAATTACAGAGTTACGATTTTAGCCTTTGTCAAAAATCCACCATCTATATTAATTACCCTGCTTAGTGAGGAAATCCGTGTTCCTCAGTCAGCATTGAATGGTGATTTTCCGGTCATAAACAATATAAGTAATTGAACTTAGTCGTAAGTTAAGATATTACTGGATTTTGATAGTACAAGCAAACCATGACTTGAATGAGGATCCCAGTGGCATGATGGAGCATCGTCTAATGAGCATAGATTGGTGTTGAACCGCTGATCTTGATGACGGGACCTTGGTCGTTTAGGATTCGCTGGCCGGGCCCAGAAAAAAATCCTTATTTTAGGAATAGACGCTCGTTTGTTCGTTAGTTTAAGAAACAAACAAAATAGACCCGAGTCTAATGATATAAAATTTTGTCTATGAGCTTTCACGAAAACCAAAATTTTATCTTTGTGAGATTTCACAAAATAGAATAAACTCTCTTTCCAAAGGTGAATGCTCGTACGAGAGAAAAGATTTTTTTTTTTGAAACGACGTGCGTCTGTTAATAAATTTTTTGTAAATGAGCTTTCATGAAAAAATTTATTTTCGATATGTGAGCGTTCACAAAGTTTTAAAATATACTCTCGCTTCAAAGACAGATGCTCGTGCGAGGGAGCAAAATATATAGATATATTTTTAAATTTACGTGAGTTTCACGTTAAATATATGTATTTTGTAAAATCAATGTTTTGATTTTGAACAACAGTTGAAAGTAAACAATTATACATGGTGAAATAATATTTGTATGTGAGTTTTCACAGTTCTAAGATGGACGTCTGTCCAATTTTTGAAAAACCAGTGGATGTTAAAATTCACGTGGGTTGTTCACGGTTTGATGAAAATCAAGTCATGATTTTGAATAATAAATTTTGCTCGTCTTTGCAGATTTGAAGGGACAAGCAAGTTTTTTCGAAATTTTGACGTTATAATCACTATAGCTAGTGAAATTGTAAATAGGCAAGAGTTGGATTGTTACCGTTTCAGCGCGTGCTTGTTATTGATATATCCATGACTCCCTGTATTTCGCCTCAGATAGTGATAACTTCTGGTTACAACCACCCTTCTGGATCTTCCGGAGAACGCCCCATAAATATCAAGTCAAACATGAAGACTTTGGTAGATGTTCATCCTGGGATGAATCAACCTTTCAGAAACGCTAGAAAGCTAGTACTTTATATGTCTCTTGATCATCTGTGAGTCATCCCTTGTCAGCAGAAGCACCACCGGATTTAGCAAATGAGACTATCGGCTGACGATGAAGGCAGGATTTGCATTGATGGTGTTGATCCTGATTCAGATGTGGATGAACGAAGAATTTCATCATAATTCGTCATCAAAAAATTCAGGAGTTAGGTCTTCATTGAAATTATTGTAGAATCTTCGTCTGATGTCTGATTTTCGCGGTCTACCCATGTATCCTCATGCCCAGAAAATTTCCAAACTTTAGGAGAGAAGATTTTTGGGTTCCAGGCATGTTTAGGATCCCAAATCGACAAAACAGTAAACTTCCAGGAGACCTTCAGAAAATTTTCAGCTGGCATGCGGTCCAAGATTTTGGCCACAACTCTTTGCTCGTTTCTCCAATTGCTGTGAATTTTGGATATAATGTAGAGGACATCCATGCGAAGAGAATGGTGTATAACCCATCCCAAAATTCTTCACCAATTGCTCCCAGATCGTCGGTTTGTACAGGACAGTGTAAAATCATCTCCGACGAGTTTGCTATAAAACAGTCTTTAGACCATTCGCTTGTGTCTTGAACGGTTGGTGAAGAATTTTAATGTCATTGATTCATTTGAGATCAGGAAACCATTATTGATACATGAGCATGGTGCTTGCAGTGCCATCTTGCTTCTGTCAGTCGTAGAAACATCACTTCTGAAACCCTGGTCACGGGACCATAGCTGAGGCTGCTCTCGAGATATGATGATGTAATAACCATGGTCTCATGTCCCAGTGGTAGCATTACTTTTATGATGAATAATTAGCACATGAGAGTTTGGTGCCACGAGTCTTGGACTGTGAAACTGATCGTCATGATCAGTGGACCGTCAGTCCCTAGTGTTTTGTTAAATCTCTCCTTTTAGTTTTCTCTTCTTCTGGCAAGACTTAGATAGAGGACCCAGGTGGAAAATTGATGTAAAGACCCAGGTGGTTGAAGTTGGAGGTACCTTGATGAAGGACTTAGCAAAAAGACCTGGTGGAAATCGATCGACTGTAGAGGTTATGAATCTCGTCCACGAATTTCTGCTTGCATGTAGTATGCTCTGGAAGCTGTAGGAACCTCAAACGACGTCGGAATTCGATGCTTGACCCCAACTTTTGAAGCTAAGAGACTGAGTTATTACATGATAGAAGAATCACTCAATTTGGAGTTTTAGAAGTCCGCCAACGAAGCTGCACATTTGCAATTTGTAATCCCGTATAATGTTTTTAGGTTTCGTAGACCTGACGGTAAAGGCCATATCCTTCAGCTCGTATGTCCAATTAATTCTCCCTTTTGGTATGTTGTATAAGAGACATAGAAGAACATCTTTCGTTAAGGAAGTATTGTCCCATTCCTCACCCATTAGTACGTTTTTGCAAACCCATGACTTGAAGTGTGTTATATCTCATTTGTAGAGGTGATGAGAACATCTTGTAGAAGACTTTGGATTATGTCCCCCAGTCGTGCCAGCTTTGGGAAGACTTTCATGTGAGCATGTTATCAGGTCTACACATCTTGATAAGAATCATTGGTTCTTAGATAAATTCGTTCATGTGTAATATTTCAGAGAATGATTAGTTGATGAAGCCCTGAGGATGTTTCTCCTGAGACCGCCGTTGGTACTGAGACTATGAATGATCACGCTCCGAATATCCTTGTCGATGCTGAGATCATGGATGGTGTTCCCCTAGAGATTATTGTTGATGCTGATACCACGGTTGAAGTTGCTCCAAAGACCAAAAAGGATAGAACCATGATTATAAATATAATCTTTGCTCCTTCTTTCAGTGAGCCTTTTACATTCACAAACTAGTTGATGAGTTGAGCGTCTGTAAGATGAAGGTGTACTGAGAGTTCAACCAGAATGCTCCTGAAATCATAACTTTACCACGAACTGGCTTTGTCAGTGAGTCGTCATTGTTGCGGTAGATAGCATCAGCAATTTTCGTACTGGATGTGATTGGTGAAGAGAGAAAGTTCCTCAATCATGCGGGGGATTGTGATGCATAGACATTCAACCACTTGGTAAAATACTAATGCGGTGAAGCTACCATTCATAACATCTTGTAGAGTTGCTAGCATAATTAAGTCCCTGTGCTAGGATAGCATGTGAGGAAATAAATGACATAGACATGGAATGAGACTTGCCTGAATGCAGAACCTCTTGATGAATGTCTATGCATCTTTTTGCAGGTTCTTGCTTCAACCTCGTCAAAGTTTGAAATTCCTCAAAGTACTCTGATCATGGAATGTCCGTCAAACCTTCTGGATCAGAACTTTCTTCGTTGGAGAGATGTGTAACCAAAGGCGCTTTGTAAGTATCCATCTTTTCAGCGTGGATCCACGCTCGTCTGAAGGACATGTCATATCCTGGATCTTCCTGATTATGCGAAACTTGGTTTCTGTCCAGGTTGGACTTATGTTCACTTTGAGAGTGATGTAGCCATGAGTATTTCCAAGCGCTCCTTCAAGGTCTCTGATTGAGATGAGAGCATGAGTAGTTTCTTGTCGAGTGATGCCTGCGGTTCTGAGGGTTTTCAGTGGAATGATGTTGATGGCGGTGCCAGCATCGATCAATGTTCTTCCAAATTCGTTTCTTCTGAGATTGACTGTGGTAGGCAGTCCCCATTTGTACATATCTTGGTCTTTGGCTAGTGGATCAAGAAGTATTCCCGGAATGGATTTCTTGACACGATGTGGTTCAGTGCTGTGAACATGTCTCTCTTTTGTGCCTTCGGCAGGTAGAGCAATTCTGCATATTTGCTCGAGCAACGATTGAACTGCTTCTTTGAATTCAGAGAGCGCAAGGTTCTGACTGGAGAGGATTCTTGTGTTCTCCTGAGATTCTCTATTTCTTCTTATGTTGGCTCTCTCCTGATGAACGAAAATTTTATCGCACCATCTTGAACCCAAACCTCCAGTAACTCGATCACTCCTTCATGAGACGAAAGAAGTTTAAGTCTGTCCGATCATTTACCGTTCGATATCGGGTCGAGGTTTGTGCAAGATTAGTCATCCTTCCGTGATGCTTTTGTAGGATGAAATGTTGGTTGTCGCATGTTTGAGCAGAAGATTTCCTTTTGCCTCCTTGAGCAACAACGTTCATGGAAGGTTGGACATTGTATTATTTGTTGATCAGGCATCGTCTTCTCCGAGATTCCTCGACCTTGTAGACTTTGCTCAGTAAAGCAGGTGTAGTAGTCACTGATCGTTTGGATGCTTCATGAAGTTATGAGAAAGTGTGGAACCAGAGGTTTTCCAGCGAGGCTCTGTAGACCGGGATCATTCTGTTGATGCACAAGTCTACAAGTTGCTGCTATGTCACGTTTGGGTCGTGGCAGTCCAAGGCTTGAACTGTGAACCATTTCACATAATCATCAGCATGTTCGCTGCTCCTTTGAAACATCCTTCCTATATCAGAGAGAGTGATTTGCTCATATACGAAGAAGTATTTTATGTAGAAAGCATTAATCATCTCTCTCTAATCTGTGATACTTCTCGGTGCGATGTTGTTGTACCAGGTGTATGCTCTGCCTGTCAGAGACTTTGAAAATTCCTTCATACGGACGACATATTGTGCTCGTATTCGCCCAATAATTCCAGAAACCGAGAAATATGTTTTTGAGTATTGCATGTTTCATCATAAAGAATGAATGTTGGAGCGGTATAACCTTTGGAAGAGGAATCCTATATATGGAAGCAAGATATCAAGGTTGGTGAAGATGGACAGATGATTCATTATCTTTTCCTCGATCCTCAAAAAGTGCTCCAGGTCTTCACGAGTAATGAAACTTGTGGGTTCCATTGCTGAAGAGTCATCTGCAGCTTTGCGGAATTCTTCATCATGTACAACATGGATTGGAGAGATTTCAGGATCAGCAGTTGAAGATGTTTCTTTAGCATTTTCTTTCTCGCGTTGAGGCTGAGTTCGTTCAGACGCAAGCTTGTCTGTGAGAGTTTTGAGATAAGCACACAACTCATTCTGTGTTGCAGCTACGTCAGTCTGAACCTTCATGAGATCAACTATGGTAGGTTGATTTCCTCTGGTTTCTTCAGGAGATCAACCGAAGAGTGGATTGTTGATGGCGCCAGTGCCGTCACTTGCAGGGGTGATCATTGGAGCATCGGTGCTTGGAGGAGTGGCGTTAGCAGTACCACTAGAGATTGCGATATTAGGATCGGGTTTTGAACCCGGATTAGCAGACCTAAGACCGACCACCTTTGTGATAATTGAGATTGTAACCGAGAGAATGATCTCCCACTATGGTCGCCAATCTGTAGATGGGGCAAAACGATTTGCTGGTTTTTACGGAATTGAGGAGACGACCGTATAGAGGAGACTCCTTGAACCGAGCGAAATGTTCAACCTCACACAGATGCACTGCAAGAAGGGAGTGCTTTGAATTCGAGAGATCAATCTGTAGTACTTCGGCCTAAACCAAGACAACGGCCGTTCCAAAGTAAATTCGGTCACAAGAGAGGATGGGTCGATCTGTAGGAGGGAAGCTAGGAAATGTGTGGAATCAATGGTAATCAAATATTGTAGGTGTGTTGTGAATTCTGAATATGATAAGTTCTGAATGATTGAAATTTCTCAGTTGAGAGTAATTGCTCAATTGATGAGTTGTTGATCTCGTGTTGTCTGTGAGACGTGAGATCGTTGTTGTGTATTCAATCATGATTTCAGAGACTTATTTATATTGATGGAATTGTAGACACCATGATCCCATGAAGTGTGACAGTTGATGGAATCAAAGAGTGGGGAAATGGAAATAGTGTTTGAAACCAGTTTCTCATCGTGCAGATACTTGGTCGATTTTCCATCCACTACTTTGTTAACTCCTTCAACTAATTGCATGACTTACACACATTCCATCGTGTGTATGAACACACGTGTCGTAGACCGCCAGACCAAAACCCTAGTTGATATCCCCCATGTGACGGAATTGACGTCTCGTGGTTAATTAGTCAGTTGTTGACTTCATGACTTTAAGGAACGATGAGTCCGTGTATTTGCTGAGTTGAACATGATTTGAAAAAATGTTCTGAAACTCATGAATGAAATGTGTCTGCTGAGACAGAAGTGAAATTCTGACATTGAGGCGAGTAAGTATTGCTCATTCGATGAATTGTTGAATATTGAACCAATATTCCTTGGTTTGAGCAAGTATTGCTCATCTGATGAATTATTGGTAGTGCGACCAAAATAAAACATTAATTAAAACGCTGGTAGTTGAACCGAGCATAATTAACAAGAATATTGATCATGAGATCGTCGTAAAATTATTAGTGTTTGAATATGGAATTATGATCCTTGGAGTCAGAAACCCTAATTTGATCAATTGATGACCAATTCATGGTTAATTGAAAATTAACCATGGAATGAAGGAGGGACCGGCTACATTGGACCATGTGTCAACCATGTAGCTCCTGTATGCTCGTGTGAGCAAATTCCAAGGCCTCTTGAAGAGTTGGTGATCTGTTGATGAAAGAATGATCAAATGCTAGTTTAATCATTTATCCGAAAAATGCTCGTCTGAGCCTTAGGTGTAAAACCTAATTAATTATGAAGAGGTGAGGGACCGACCATGGGGTCATTAAATCGGCCCTAGGTGGTCACGGGATCGAATGACGATCATTCCATGAAAATCCAAAATTATTTCGAAGAGTTTTAGACCTAATACGTGCAATTGCACAAATTAGGTCAAATCGTGTATATACGTGGGACTGGCTCATTGCGATCCAAGGAGCCAACCCTGGTCAGTCAAGGTAACATCCTCACGTCGTTAACACTTCCGTGTCACAATCCTGAGAATTTTGATATTTTCTGGCGTGCAGTTGAGCATCCATTTGAGAAAATATGACAAAATTTGGGTTTTGCTGAAACTGAGGAAACTTCATGAGATAAGGGAAAATAATTATAAAATGAAGGAATGATGAAGTATGGGACCTCTGAGGCCAAGGTATGGCCGGCTGGCCAGTGACCATGGTCCCATGGTACTTTTCCTAATTTTATATTATTTTTTCATGATTTTATGAAAATATCATGAAATCAAGGAATTTGTTGAAATTAAGGAGTTTCCTTGAAGTGAAGGAGTTTCCATGGGATCAAGGAAGCAAATAATATAAAAATAAGGTTGTGTGGACTGGTTAGGACATGGCCGTCCGGCTTGGGCCCGGTCCCATGAGTTTCCTTAATTTTATGTATTTTCTGTTTATTTCTCCATGATTTGAAGGAATTTTCATAATTTGAGAGAAATACCATGAAATCAAGGAATTTCATGGGACCAAGGAAAACTTAAAATAATAATAATAAAATAAAGGGCTTGTGGGACCGTCTAGGGCATGGTAAGCCGGCTTGGGCTCGGTCCCACGGGTTTCCCTAATTTTATATTATATTTTTCATGGATTTGTGAAAATACTATGAGATCAAGGAGTTTTCATGATATTAGGGAAATAATAATAAAATAATGAGGAACCATGAGGTGTGGGGACGGCCGAGATCAAGGCATGGGGTTGGTCAATAATCACGGCCTCACCATACTTTTCCTAATTTTATATTATTTCCTTTGTGCGAAGGAAACACCACGAAACCGAGGAGTTTCCTCAAAACAAAGGATATTTGTTCAAATGAAAGGATTTTCATAAGATCAAGGAAAATAACAAAAAAGATGATAAAATATAAAATTGGCATGGGATTGGTCACGGCACATTCGGCCGGTCGGTGAGCCCAATCCCCCAGCGCCTTGGTCAATATTTAATTATTTATTATTTTCCTTCCTATTTTGCATAGGTTCATCGTTTAGCCGTATTTTGAAATACTCGTTTGTGATGTGATTGTTAGCGCATCATCGTCGAGTACACTTGCACCATTTAAATCAGGGCTTACTCGAAGGTAGCTCAGACGCCCGTTCATTTAATATTTATTACTAACCCATGGCATTCTTCTGGGAAGAGCCATATATTGAAGTAACGAAATATTATTAAAATATTTGAATATTTTCAGAAATTCAATGGAGGAATCCAAGAATTTAAGAATAATTAATTGATAGCTCTATACTAGAAGAACAAGCTGTCTAGGAGCATGAATCATTCTGACATGATCTTGCTGGAGCTTCATATCCTTTATATAGTCAGGGAAAACTGTTGTTTGTATCCTGAAGATGTTATCGCTCTATACTAGCAGAGCAAGCTGTTTAGGAGCCGTCAATATCGTGATTCTATATAAAAATAATTACTGAAGTGTCCAGTATTCATGAGATATGCCGTTGTCCAGATGAGAGACTATATATCTACATGTACTTTGAGAGACAATATTCTCAGTCAGAGATTTGATGAGAGACTCGTGTCTAAATACATATATGCCTTTGTCCAGCCGAGAGACTACATATTTGCATGTACTCTGAGAGACAGTATTCTCAGTCAGAGGTTCAATGAGATACCCGTGTCTCAATACAGATATGTCGTTGTCCAGCCGAGAGACTACATATCTGCATGTACTCTGAGAGACAGTATTCTCAGTCAGAGGTCCAATGAGAGACCCGTGTCTCAATACAGATCTGTCGTTGTCCAGTCGGGAGACTACATATCTGCATGTACTCTGAGAGACAATATTCTCAGTTAGAGATCCAATGAGAGACCCGTGTCTCAAAACCCGCATCTGATTGTAGGATCAGAAGTTCGTATAATTACGGAGTTACGATTTTAGCCTTTGTTGAAAATCCACCATCTAAAAATATGACTGCGAGCAAATTACCAGGGTACCTTTTTTTTTACTAATTAGGGTTTCGATAAGCCAAACCCTAATTCCCACACCACATGTGCCAATGGCAAACCATGCCAACCACATTTACCGCGCCAAGGCATGCCAACCATGCTAGTCGCACCACTGTGCTAATGGAAAACCATGCCATCCACATCTACCGCGCCAAGGCATGCCAACCATGCTAGCCGCAACACTGTGCCAATGGCAAACCATGCCAGCCACATCTACCGCGCCAAGGCATGCCAACCATGCTAGCCGCACCACTGTGCCAATGACAAACCATGCCAACCACATCTACCGCACCAAGGCATGCCCACCATGCTATACGCACCATTATGCCAATGGCAAACCATGCCAGCCACACCTACCGCGCCAAAGCATGCCGACCATGCTATCCGCACCACTGTTCCAATGGCTAACCATGCCAGCCACATCTACCGCGCCAAGGCATGCCAACCATGCTAGACGCACCACTGTGCCAATGACAAACCATGACATCCACATCTACCGCGCCAAGGCATTCCCACCATGCTAGCCGCACCACTGTGCCAATGGAAAACCATGCCAGCCACACTTACCGCGCCAAATCATGCCGACCATGCTAGCCGCACCACTGTGCCAATGGCTAACCATGCCAGCCACATCTACCGCTCCAAGGCATGCCAACCATGCTAGCCGCACCACTGTGCCAATGGCAAACCATGCCACCCACACCTACCGCGCCAAGGCTTGCCAACCATGCTAGCCGCACCACTGTGAAAAATGGCAAACCATGCTATCCACCTTGTCGCGCCATACCGTGTTGGCCTCCCCATGCGGCTACCAAAAACAAAGGCTTGCAGCAATCAATGACCATCCTTCCATCTAAGATGCAAATCTTAGATGTCTAAGGTCACCAACCAACGCATGGTAACATTTGGCCTAACGCCAAAACCCTAATTTTGGCCACGCCTAAACCGCGCCAAGGCATGCCGACCATGCCACATGTACCAATGGCATGCCGTTCCAGCCTCCTTGCCGCGCCATACCGTGTTGTCCTTCCCTATGCAGCTACCAAAATGAAGGCATGCGACGATTGACGGCCGCCCTTCCATCCTAGGTGCAAATCCTAGCCGTCCAAGTTTTCCAAACAACGCATAGTAACCTTTGTCCCAAAACACGCTAGCTTCCCGAAACTTGCTAGCTTCCCAAAAACACACCAAGCATGCCACTGTCCCTCTTGAATTCTTCCTGATTTTTACTTTCGGGTTGTTTTCACCTCCCGAATGAGCTCAAAACCTAAATATTCACGTGTAAGGAGATAGGAAATTCTTTTTCGTACATAATGGAGGGTCGGAATATCAAAATCCGAGTCCGTATGAGAATTGGCTTGCAGAATGTAAGCTATCAGTTCTTTTATGATTTTTTGGATACTGTGTTGTTAACTAAAACTCTATTGTTGGTTGAAATAGGTTGAAAACCTATTTATATCAGTCATAGTTGCACGCACCCTAATCTCATAGGAACTGGGAATAGTTGAGTGATGGAGGAGTGGGATCGTGCAGGATGGTGAAAACCACATCTCCACTATGAGGGGAAGACTGGGTGGTTTCGTCCTACTACTTCTCTATCATCACTTACTGCCCGCCTTTCCAGATACTTTCTTGTAATCGGTGTGTTGCACGTCGCACGCTGTAGACCGCCAGACCAATACCCTGATGAACATCCCCCCAGTTTGTGACATGTTTGATGTCTCGAGTATTTTCGTGGAAAATATGAAACAGGCTACTGAATGGGTCTTGTTTGCAAGACCTAGTTATTCTGACCAATCATGCGCAAGCTAGGTGGTCATGTGTGAGTAGCTGCCAGGAGCAATCTATGTACATTTAAGATGTGATGATTGGTCCCTATAGGAAAATGGTGGTTGGTAGCCATTTTGACATCTTATTGGTTGGACCAAATTAAATCTAAACCGGTTAAGTTGGCTATCCAAGTTGGATGGCTGAGATGATTTGCAGAAGTTTGTGCTAATTCATGAAATTTCGTAATCAGGAAATTCAGATGTGAGACCCTCACTAAAACTGCTGTAGAATTCTCAAAGGAACTCGGATTTTGACGATCCTCCCCTCCATTATTATCAGAAAATAATTTCCTATCTTCCCACTCATGAATATTTAGGTTTTGAGATCGTTTAAACGATAAAAACTGCCCGACAGTGAAAACTCAGGAGGAATTTTGTCATTTTTTAGCCATGACCTAGCTCACCTTTTAGGTTTTATCTTTTAGCTCGTTAATCCGATTGATGTGATTTTTTAGTATGTTATGCTAGACATCCATATGAAACTTTTTCCATATATCTCATACTAAAAAATTTTACCAAATGCTCCCGGTTGTTTGTCCAATCTTTGGGTCATCATTTAGAAGCCATATGGGTAGGCCGCAGCGTGTCCGATTGTTCCTTATGGAAGAGGGGTGGCCGTTGATCATGGCCACAACTCATTATGGAATAGGGGGTGGCCGTTGATAATGTCCATAAATCGTTGTGGAAAAGGGGGTAGCTGCTGATCATGGCCACAACTTGTTGTGGAAAAGGGGGTGGCCGTTGATCATGGCCACAACGCGTTGGCTGCCTTAAATAAGGGTTAGGACGGCTGATTCGTAGCCTTAGCATGGCGCGTTCATGGCCCGCATAAAGCGGTAAAAATAACAATTAGAGTAGTAGCGTAACGGCATTGTGCTTGTCCAGTCGTGTTAGGAAGCGAACAAGCTTGATAAATCTACTGGCCAAAACTTACGGCCGTGATATTCTAAAACTGACATGGGCCGTCTATATTAGATTCCTTAAGAAATTAAGCGCGTCGACCAACCAACTTCCAACTTTATTTAAAAGTGCGTGTGGCGCGTTTAAAGCGATTTGATTGGTCGATGGGAAAGGGGGTCGGCAAGCAACAACATGGAGCGTGGCCAGCCGGCCACGGGTGACGCCTTCTAAAGCCAAGTGGCGCGGCCACGTCTCCTTTTGCCGCTGCTCTTACTTGCCACAGTTCCTCTTTATTTTTTGTTTTCTGATTTTGGTAGGATCTTGCTCCTACTAGATCCATGATGGATCAATTTCCTAGTTTGCCTAGGTTTAGTTTCGACCAATAGGGTTCGAAATATCGCGCAGGGCGCAAAAAACCTAATTTTGTAAATTAATAAAAGTAAATTAGAAAGATTGAATTTTGTGAGCTGACTCAAAATCAATCAATTTCTGGTGAATTTTGTGTGTTCATATATACAAAATCACTAATTATGTTTCAGAGGGCGTCATAACCTTGCGTGCCTCTAATTGAGTATTTCCATGCATATCTTAATCTTGACACTTCGGGAAATTCATGCTGCTCAGTTGCGAGTGAACATTAATTGTCATGTCATGTCAACATCAAGAGTTCAGCTGGGGAACATAGCATAGAATGGATACTCGGCAGGCTTCGGCATTAGTGAGTAATGCAGCTAGGAGCTTAAATACTCATTAGGATCTATACTAGTGAACAATTCATCTAGGAGCTTGAGTTTCAATATAATATGAAGACAGACATAGGCACTCATCAGATTCTGATAAATTCTTCAAATTCCTTGCGGAATATAAACATATCAAGGTCTACTGCTTCTGATGTCGGGTCAGGTAGACAGACTTTTTTAGTTTTCGCCCTATACTAAAAACCACCATCAACAATTTGAAAACTAAAATCAAATTATCGTCATAATTAACATAGTCAATAATCAACGGCTACCCATCCTCTTAAGATGCAAAATCTCGACCGTTGAAGGTCACCACGCAAGTCTCCCAAGCTCAACTTGCTAGACAACAGCAAACGTGCTACATGTTTTCCACAAAAACATTCGAGACATCAACGCATGTCACAAACTGGGGGATGCTCATTGGGTATTGGTTTGGCGGTTTACATCGTGCGGCGTACACTACACCCGTTATAAGAGAGTGTCATGAGGATGAAGCGGTTAGTAAACACAGGGAGTAATGGTGAAACGTTTTCTTTTATGGAACATCAAATCCATGCATTACCGGTTACCACCTTCTCCCATTTACTCACCCGTTTTCCATTTCTTAACGAGACTAGAGTACGTTTCATTCCGACTTGTATAAATGGGTCTTACCTATTTCCACCGAACAACAAGTTCAGGTCAGGAGCATACAATACTCAGAAAATATTTGCTAGATTTCCATCGGTTAGCTTCCCACTTTCTGATACAAGTCGTAAAACAACTATTCTGGTCTCAACACTTTCTTCACTTCCCTCCCCAAAACCAACCCCTTTCCTTCACTTTGTGACTGAAGCAAGTCTGGAACGGCCATTTCTTAGTTTAAGCCGGATTTGTACAGATTAACCTCTCGAATCTAAAGTACTCCCTTGCTGTACATTATTTAGGGTTTAAATTCGTTTCTCACCCACACATCTGAAATTACCAAAATTAGCAGAAACTGTTTTCACCCTCAAACACTTGGAAGAAGGACTACTACCATCAGTATTGATCCTAAAAGAATTGTCGACACCGTTTCCTCCAGAATGAATACGTGTTGGTTCCTTTGATATTTGATCCATGAGGACTTTCAAAAGCATAAATACTTCGTCCCGCGTCTTGACAATAGTAGCTTGATTCTTGACAATATTATTCAGGATTTTAATCAAATCATGAATAATTGTTAAATATTGAGACTCCATAGCCTCGACAAGGGTTTTGAATGAAAGAACGGATTCAGGAATAACATGTGAAGTATTGTCAGTGCTAGGAGAAGTAAAATTGGGATTGAGGGTTTCTGAACCATTCCTAATATCAACCATCTTGAAATATTTAGGAAATTGAAAATGGAATAGGGAAAATAATTTTTTTAAACCGAGAGATTAATCTCCCAATGTGGTCGCCAATTGTTTTGGGGTAAAAAAATGATTCTACTGGTTTTGGTAAATTTGGGTGTGTTGATGAGAAATGAATTCAAACCCTAAACAAATGCACTGCACGGGAGTACTTTAAATTCGAGAAACCAATTTGTACAATCCTTGCCTAAACCAAGAAATAGTCGCTCCAGTCTTGCTTCGGTTACAAAGTGAAGGAGAATGGTTGATCTTAGGGAGGGAAGCGAAGAAAGTGTTGAGATCAGAATGGTTAACTCTGAGGGTGTGGCTATTTTATGACTTGTATTAGAATATGAAATTGGCTTGCAGAATGTAAGATATCAGTTCTTTTATGATTTTTTGGATACTGTGTTGTTAACCAAAACTCTATTATTGGTTGAAATAGGTTGAAAACCTATTTATATCAGTCATAGGTTCACGCACCCTGATCTCATAGGAACTGGGAATAGTTGAGTGATGGAGGAGTGGTATCATGCAGGATGGTGAAAACCACATCTCCACTATGAGGGGAAGACTAGGTGTTTTCGTCCCACTACTTCTCTATCATCACTTACTGCCCGTCTTTCCTGACACTTTCTTGTAATCGGTGTGTTGCACGTCGCACGTTGTAGACCGCCAGACCAATACCCTGATGAACACCCCCCAGTTTGTGACATGTTTGATGTCTCGAGTATTTTCGTGGAAAATATGCAGCAGGATGCTAAATGGGTCTTGTTTGCAAGACCTAGTTATTCTGACCAATCATGCGCAAGCTAGGTGGTCATGTGTGAGTAGCTGCCAGGAGCAATCTATGTACATTTAAGATGTGATGATCGGTCCCTATAGGAAAATGGTGGTTGGTAACCATTATGACATCTTATTGGTTGGACCAAATTAAATCTAAACCGGTTAAGTTGGATAGCCAAGTTGGATGGCTGAGATGATTTGCAGAAGTTTATGCTAATTCATGAAATTTCGTAATCAGGAAATTCAGATGTGAGACCCTCACTAAAACTGTTGTAGAATTCTCAAAGGAACTCGGATTTTGACGATCCGCCCCTCCATTCTTATCAGAAAATAATTTCCTATCTTCCCACTCAAGAATATTTAGGTTTTGAGATCGTTTAAAAGATGAAAACTGCACGAAAGTGAAAACTCGGGAGTAATTTTGTCAGTTTTTAGCCATGACCTAGCTCACCTTTTAAGTTGTATCTTTTAGCTTGTTAATCCGATTGATGTGATTTTTTAGTATGTTATGCTAGACATCCATATGAAACTTTTGCCATGTATCTCATACTAAAATTGTTTACCAAATGCTCCCGGTTGTTTGTCCAATCTTTGGGTCATTATTTAGAAGCCATATGGGTAGGCCGCAGCGTGGCCGATTGTTCCTTATGGAAGAGGGGTGGCCGTTGATCATGGCCACAACTCATTATGGAATAGGGGGTGGCCATTGATAATGTTCATAACTCGTTGTGGAAAAGGGGGTGGTCGTTGATCATGGCCACAATGCGTTGGCTTCCTTAAATAAGGGTTAGGCCGGCTGATTCGTAGCCTTAGCATGGCGCGTTCATGGCCCGCATAAAGCGGTAAAAATAATAAGTAGAGTAGTAGCGTAACGGCATTGTGCTTGTCCGGTCGCGTTAGGAAGCGAACCAGCTTGATAAATCGACTGGCCAAAACTTACGGCCGTGATATTTTAAAACTGACATGGGCCGTCTATATTAGATTCCTTAAGAAATTAAGCGCGTCGACCAACCAACTTCCAACTTTATTTAAAAGTGTGTGTGGCGCGTTTAAAGCGATTTGATTGGTCGATGGGAAAGGGGGTCGGCAAGCAACAACATGGAGCATGGCCATCTGGCCACGGGTGGCGCCTTCTAAAGCCAATCTGTCGGCCAAGTGGCGCGGCCACGCCTCCTTTTGCCGCTGCTCTTACTTGCCACAGTTCCTCTTTATTTTTTGTTTTCTGATTTTGGTAGGATCTTGCTCCTAGTAGATCCATGATGGATCAATTTCCTAGTTTTCCTAGGTTTAGTTTCGACCAATAGGGTTCGAAATATCGCGCAGGGCGCAAAAAACCTAATTTTGTAAATTAATAAAAGTAAATTAGAAAGATTGAATTTTGTGAGCTGACACAAAATCAATCAATTTCTGGTGAATTTTGTGTGTTCATACAAAATCACTAATTATGTTTCAGAGGGAGTCATAACCTTGCGTGCCTCTAATTGAGTATTTCCATGCATATCTTAATCTTGACACTTCGGGAAATTCATGCTACTCAGTTGCGAGCGAACATTAATTGTCATGTCATGTCAACATCAATAGTTCGGCTGGGGAACATAGCATAGAATGGATACTCGGCAGGCTCCGACATTAGTGAGTAATGCAGCTAGGAGCTTAAATACTCATTAGGATCTAATACTAGTGAACAATTCATCTAGGAGCTTGAGTTTCAATATAATATGAAGAAAGACATAGGCACTCATCAGATTCTGATAAATTCTTCAAATTCCTTGCGGAATATAAACATATCAAGGTCTACTACTTCTGATGCCGGGTCAGGTAGACAGACTTTTTTAGTTTTCTCCCTATACTAAAAACCACCATCAACAATTTGAAAACTAAAATCAAATTAAAACAAAACAAATATAAATTAACCAAGAGTGACTTAATAATATACCTATCTTTGGACACCTTTGCTCACCGTACTACCACCAGTGTTCTGAAACCCTGGCCGAACCGGCCGATCGGACCAATAAACCGGTGAACCAGTCATGTTTCCGGTCCGATTCAATGTCAACCCAGTAATTTCTTCAAAAACCGCTCTAGTTTGTGAAACCCAGTTGACTCGGCCGTTTCAACCAGTGAATCATCGAACCAGTCCGTGTAAAACTGGTCTGACCAGATCAAATCTTAACAAATTTAGAAGGAAAAAAAAATCAATCTGGAAACCAGTAAACTTGTTCATTCCATTAAAAGATCGAGCATACATAGAGAAAGCTTCAGAAATATAGACATAGAATACTGTAAGGAAATAGGCTAAAAGAATATAAAAATCAAGATGAAATAACCAGCAATCTTTGATTTCTTCTCATGTTACAGATCTAGAGAAAGAGGAGCAGTTAATCTTCTAACAAACCATTTTCCTTTAATTTCTTCTTTGTTACATTTTATGACACCGAATCTTCCAGTTCCCATGACAATGATTTTTGATTTCTGCAAATTAAGATGAAGAGGTCGCCGTGAGTGTATAAAGTTACAGATTGGTAAGTGAGAGAGAGGTGTATAAGATAAAACAAATGCTTCAAACGATTAAGGATTTGGTGGTGTCGAAAAGGTAATAATTTAAGTATATGAAGGGCAAATATGAAGTAAGCGAATGATAAGAAATTTAGTAAAACCTAAAAGCGACCATCCTATTACCCTATTACTACGTGTTTTTGTCATTTTTCAGTCTCCCACATGAGGCTAAATAATTTTTCATATAATATACATTGACCCAGTGGACCACCGGTTGGATCACTGGTTGGACCATATGACCCTGACCCGGTAATTTTACTGGGTCGACGCCCGGGCCGGTTTTCAGAACATTGACTACCACTACTTCTTCCACCACCACATTATCGTCACCACTCCACCAGTCTCACCAATACCCACCACCATTATCCCCACCGTCGATCCACCAGCACCACCCACCATCACAACCACCATTAGTGCTTAATTTACCTATCTTAGGACCCCTTTTCTCACCCTACTAACACTACTTCTTCTACCACCACATTATCGTCACGACTCCACAGTCTCACCAATACCCACCACCATTATCCCACCACTGCCCACCATCACAACCACCATTAATGCTTATTGATATGGTTAATATCAAATAAATTTATTATGTATCAACAAAAATATATTCATTTGATTAACTAAAGAAACATTTATTATGAAATATCAATTGAACATTTATTATTAAATTTTAATTAAACGTGATCATTTATAGCGGTAGATTTTTGTAATGCAAGTATAAATTTAATCGTTTTTTTATCTAGCCTAACTTGTCCAAACTTTTTTTTGTATTCTGGAAATGTAATCAATTTTATTTTAATACTAAAAATCGTGATTTATTCGATTGGGTACTATAAATAGTTGGGATCCCATTTGGGTGATCCAGCGGTCATGATCATATTGTCTTATATAATTTAAAATATTTGTGTTTTTCCCTTACCAGTTGTGCTAAAAATAGCCAACTACATCTATCACAATAAAATGTTGCCCATTTTGTAAAGACACAAAACTATTATTGTCCATTGTTATTCACTAACATCCGCCACCGTACATAAAAACCAGTCCCGCCCACTATTTTTTCCACCACCAGTAATGTTACCACCTCCACCACTCACAAATACCCTCCACTATTTCCACCACCCACTGCTTCTTTCACTACCACCATTAAAAGTTATTAATATAATTTTTAACCGGGGTCACTGTAGTACAGTGGTAAAGTCATTGGGTGATGATACCAGTTACCTGAGTTCGAAACTCGTCAGCACCAAATTCTTTACGGATCAATATATATATAGTTTTTAATAAACTTATTTATAACTAAAAATATATATTTATTAGATTCATTAAATCAACATTTATCATGAAAAATTAATTAATCATTCATCATGCGCAATTAATAGGACACTAATTAATAAAGTATTTATAATGGTTAGTTGAAAAAACCATGGTCGTAGATTTATCCCTCCTAGAAATATCTCGGGCGCTCTTTATCTAGACTAACTTAGCCAAGCTTTGTTTTATATTCTAGACTAGATCTTAACCCGTGCCGTAACGGCACGAGATGTTTTGTCTCTAATACGATATTGTTCACATTCCTCTTTCTTCTTTTTATTCGTGAGTAATTATTTTGATATTCAAATAGGTTTTGGGAAACAAAATGGGTTACCTGATCTTTTTATTTTTAACTTAAGCATATTATTCCAATTTATTATCTGGACGAAGTATTAATGTTGTGCCAACATGAAAATAAAATAAAAAATACAGTAAATAAAAAATTTCCCCATTTATTGTTCCATCGTACCATAATTTCAAACTTCAAAAAGAATATTTCATCTAACAATACATATACCTAAACTGCCAATCCAACTCCATGATGTTTATGAATACATTTGTTCCGAAATTATTGATAACTAAGGCTCTAAGGAGTGAAGCAAAAACCCATAATATTTTCCCTACTATAGATAAACACTATTTATTTATTATTTGCAAATGTGAGAGTTATAAAAATGAAGAACCCTTGCCTGTTGGAAGGCTGAGATATACACATGTGAGTTGAAAAAATAAACTTATAATAGTAAATCAAAACATGTGTAAGATTCTTTCTCAATCATATTGATAACATAAAATTGAAGAAATTCGTGGATAAAAAGACTTCACACCAACTATGATAAGTAGTGCATGAATGACGTTTTCACATCTAGTGTTACTCAAGTAATTTGGAGTTTTAAAGAGCATAGTCATATTGATATTTGTATCTACATAAATTCAACTAACCTTCTGAAGAAAAATTATTAGTTTCAAGGTAGAGCCGACACAAACTTCTGTCGCCTTCAATGTATACAACACACATTGGGTTTAATCGTCATTGAGATTAAACAAATACCCCAACATAGTCAAATAATGACTACAAATATGGGATCGAAACAAAGTGATAACGGGAAAAATGAGAGGCGAACATCAGTTCTACAAAGAAAATACCCTCTATGTATCAAAGTTTGTTAACCAAACATGTATTCAAATTAAAAAGTCATCAACTTAACACAAAAATATAAAAAAACCCAAGTTAAATCAATACTTGCATAAACAAAACTTATAAGAGAATTTTGTAATTATTAAATACTTTTAAAATCACTATTAGAGATTTAATTGCATGCCTCGTTAAAAACTACGGTAGGACGAAATCACCAGATTAATCTGTAGAAATTTCACTGGATATGTAGCAATTCAGAGAAGTTTACACTGGTGGTGATGCATTCCATCTAAGTGTTGTTCGATTGATTATTTTTTTTAGAAAGTTTCGGTTTCATTGGAGAAACCGAGAGGGAGCGTTCATTATATTCATTATCATTCAGAAATCCAAGACCAACTCGCTCTCTGCTTACGGGATCTCAATACAACCTTAGATTTATCTATTGGACGGAGAAACCTTGATACTAAATATGTAGTTTTTAGTGTTATTTATTATATAACGTGACATCCAAATGTTTTTTTCTTCTTCTTAATTTTCATGTATTTTAACCGAGTTTATATTAGCATTAAGACGAACAACCACATTTCTAATTTATAGTGTTATCCTTTTGTAGCAGCACATAATTAACATAGTCAATTACTACTCATCAAAACCGGCCAGTACCACAAACCACCAGATATCACTTCTTTATCCACCACCACAATTTTCCATCCCTCGTAGAATATTGGGCACACTTATAACTTTTAATCCCACACATCATGTATAAAGTTTAGATTTAACAAACTTAGGTCGTCAATTAATTTATTCAACTATATGTTTTTTGTTAATACTGAAAATCATGCGTACGAACTATAATTTATCCAAAGATAGCAGTGGTACCAAAAAAAAACCATTTGTCTTATATGATTTGGTATCATCCCAAAAGTATTTGTTATCCGCCTTTTTTGATCGTGTCAAAAACAACCAACTATACTTTTCACAATACAATGTTACCCGTCATGTAATTTTTTTTTATTTTTTTTTATTCAAAAAGAAAAAACCAATACCACCGCCATTAAAACCATCCAGCGCCACTATTTATTCCACCAAAACTAATGTTACCGCCTCCACCACTTAGTAACACCTTCCACCGCTTCCACCACTTACTTCTTCCTCTAATACCACCACTACCACTAATATCTATTGAAATTCTTTTTGTCAAAATTATTACTTATTGATGGAGATATGTACTAATATTAATTAAGGGATATTTATGATGTAAAATTAATAAATCATTTATCATGAGAAATTAATGAGACATCAATTAATAAAACACTTATACTAATTAATATTTAAGTTGAACAAACCATATCCATAAATTTATCTTCTCTCTAGACAAATCACTTATACTAATTAATATTTAAGTTGAACAAACAACCACTGTTGATTTATCTTTTCTATCAATTCCAACCAAGGTGGAACAATGGTTAGAGGCCACTCTTATGACACAATAGGTCATGAGTTCGAACCTCCCCGTTATAATTTTTGAAATTCCATATCTTGACTTGAGTATTCATTTTTAATTCATAATATTGGAATGAACACCACGTGTGCGACTTATAGGGTGTGGCACGGAGAACCACAGCCTTTGATTTATCTTTGCCAAGGATAAATCCTGACCACCACTCAGATATGCAAAGTTAGCTAAACTCTGCTTTATACTATTGACTAGCCCTTAACCCGTGTTGTAACGGCACGGGCCATGATGTTGGTTCATCAATGCTTATATGACAGGAGGGTTTGGTGTGTCACCCAGCGGCCAGGATACATTAGGTTTTCCAACTACTGGTTGTGATCTTCCCTCCCCTCCCCAATCTCAGTTCCACAGATCCAATGGTCCAACATCATCTCTGTTGTATTAATTCCTTCTCCACATTCTTTCATTCATTGCTAGACATAAAGGTTCGCTGGAGAAGGCCATTCAATTAATCAACATAAATTCAATGTTGCTTCACATACGGAGAAGACTATTCGATTAGTATGCGTTATATTATATGGCATTAAGTGTTCATGGAATAAAACCCCTTCTTTCTAAATGATGTCGTGCAATGCAAACGATTTCCTCGACGGTGTGTTTCTCATCTTCATTTTTTGCATCACCTTCTTTCATACCCTCCATCACCACCAACACGCATACTCTACCCATTCTCCAGGTATCGCTCCTCCTCTCTCTGTTGATTTATAATTTCGATTCAGTTTAGATTCCTGATTTGGTATGCCATTTATTTCAGTTGAACTTACCTAAGGTAAACCCTAGGAACTGAGAGATACATATTGGGCGTGAGAAATCTAGCTTCAAAAAGTTTGGAAAGTTGTGTAGAAGAAGATGAATAGGCCAATAAGATTAATTTTGAAATTTCACTATTTTTATTTTTGATGGAGCACTTTTTGGATTTTGATTAAACTCCGTGCATTCTTTGGTATTTACAGTTTTTACTTAAGAACGACTCTTGATGTTCACAAGGATATTCAAAAGTAAGTATATCAGCATTCTCAGTCCAAAATTTACGTTTTCAAGTTGAAAATTAGGGACTATTTTTTCCTGACCTTTGGCTCTGTCTCTTCAGCGAGATGGAGTCTCTTACTGTAAGTACACTTATGTATCTCCCTCGCCACGTGCACTAGCAAGCCCACGTGGAGGCCACGTCATAAAGATGAATGGTACACAGGCATAACAGGGAAACTGACACCACATTCCGCGGACTGGACCGCCCCAACCACTCGCATTTAGTACTGCTCAGAGGGCACGCAACAGCTAACTAACGAAGGAGACAGAGATGGGTCAGCGTGAGGATCTTAGAAAGCATAGAAGCCGCGGGATGACCAAGAGGTCCGCGGACTGTGCACAAAACACAAGAAGATAAGATTACAACAGCTCTTTTCTAAGGGTCCCACGTAGATTAGCTATATATATATGACCCTTCTTGTTACATGGAGGGGGGTCGAGCAATTTTAGGGAGAGAGAAGGAGAGATTAGTGATAAGTAAGTATGAGCATGAGCCTTCGGGTTCCAGGGAGACTGAAAGTCTTTCGACTGTTCTTGTAATCGTTTACCACATAGTGAAATCTCCCCCAGACCTGTGGATGTAGGCCTTAGAGCTGAACCACATAAATAGTTGTCTCATTTACATTTTTGTATTGATATATTCTCGTATCCATGTGTTTTCATAGATCTACAATGGCAGATGTTGACAAGATCATGACAAACCCGCGGGGTTTGGAATCAATGAATCAACATCTCTCTAGGCATCTTGCACTATATTCATACCCTAATGCATGCACCCCGTACATGCGTAGTTTGGTTGTGGACTTGTTGGCACCATTACGTAGTCTTCGTGTTCACAATTTGGCGCTAGAAACAGGGACTTTTGTCCCGATCAAAATATTTGTCTTTCTCTGTGATTTTATAAACAGATCTGCGTTTTAAACTCATTTTTCGCATCATATCTATGTTCTTTGTATTTTCTACTCACAGATCTGGGCCTCTTACGACTTTTAACCGGCAGATCTGTGTTTTGGGATACTTTTTGCACATATTTGTGACCAATGTATTTTCTACCAACAGATCAGGGCGTTTTATAACCTCTGGACCGACGGACTTATGTTTTAATTATTTTTTTATATACTTATTTTCTACCAGTAGCCTCATAACAACCCTTGGACCCCATTATTTCAGTCGAGTCGGTACATCTACCCACGTTTTTTCATACTATTCGCATGATCAGTAGTTTGAATGCATTCTTTGCCGCTAGAAATCCAACTTGTGGGTACCATGAACTAATAGCTAACCCGTGAATCTTGCCTCGTTTTATCTCCGTGCCCTATCCGCAGAATATTGCAATGGAAAAGAGCAAGGACGTAGGGAAATCGAAGGTACCATCAAAAGAGACGCCTAGGACTATGCCAATAATAACAAGGAGCAAACAGACAGGTGAAAGACTCATAGCCGGGGGCAAGACGCAGAACGGAGCGGAAGAAGCATTACTTTCAGAAGCGGGCATCATTGCAATGGAAGCACAGAAGGCTGCGGCGGCAAAGGCTGCGTCACCTACAGTGGTAGCTTCTCAAGTGACCGTCTCCAAAGCGATGGCTACAGCCAGACCTAATGAGCCCCAACATGCAGCAGTAGGCTCGGTGATCCAAGACCCTCCGTACGGGATGCCGCCGGTTAATGGGCGAAATACGCAACTACGGGCAGGATACCACGGGGTGGTAGAACCCATTGTGCAGCTGGTGGGAGAAGTTAATACCGCAGTTCCCGACGGACAAGACCAACTTCAGGCAGCAACGCTAAGTCAAGAATCAAACCAGTCTGCGCATATATGGGCGGAGCTAGAAGAGCTAAAAAGGAGTCAAAAGACATACGCAGACGCGGTGACCTTACTAGCCCAAGAAAATCAGCAATTGAGAGAAAATATCCTCCAAAACGCGGAGCTAGGGAATCAACAAGACGAGGCTAACTCTGCGACGCAGAATGCATACCAAAGAGCAATCCTCGAAAGCACCCCCGCGGCAGGTAACCAAAGAAGAATATCCCGAAGAGGTGCGCGTAGCAACAGGAGGTCTGACCCAGACTATCACCCAGAGACTTTGGACTACTACGACGAAGATGAGGACACGTTGCGGCATCCTACAAAGAGGGCACAGTCATCCATGTAAGACGAGCACTATTTGGCGATGGAGAGTCTTCGTGCAGAAATGCTAGCAGAAATCAACCAAATCAAGACTAGGTAAGGAGGCGGAAGGCTAGAACAGGTTATGAAAGAAGCTAGTACTACACCCCTAGCGCACCAGTTAGCTACGGCTACTATTCCGCAGAAGTGTCTAGTCCCATCCTTCGAATATTACGACGGGTCCGCGGATCCCGCGGCCCATCTACGATATTACAACAGGGTAATGGCCAGGTGGGACTATGATGAAGATATACTATGCAGATATTTCCCTTCCAACCTGAAAGGATCCGCGCTATCCTGGTTTGATAACCTCAAGCCAGGATCCATTGATTCGTATGATCGGCTCACCGAAAAGTTCTTGGCCACCTACATGTATAACAAGGTCGTCAACACCGGAATGGACAAACTCTTCTCGCTTGCAATCAAGTACAGGGAATCCATTCGGGAATACACGGATAGGTGGCACAAGATATGTCAAGCCATTGGACAGGTAGATCCCGTAGTAAGTATTAATTGCTACAAATGGGGACTAGACAGGATGAGCCCATTGTTTGTCGAAATCCACGGTATCATCCCCGCCACAGAGGGAGATTTGAGGATAATCATCGAAAAACATGCAAGGTTGGAAGAAATTCAACGGGAGAACCCAAGAGCGCAGGCTCAACGACCTCCACGGACCAATTCCGCGGAACAAGTAAGCGGATCTAAAAGTTACCAAAGGGATCCGAAAGACGACTACAAAAGGTATGGTAGAAGGTTCGAAGATAAAATCTACACGAAGCTCAATACTAGCTACTCACGCATCTTAAAGGAGATCAAGGATCGCGAAAACTTAGACTGGCCTTGGACTAAGGGAAAACAACCACCAGCCTCAGAGAAGTCCAAAGAGTACTGTGATTTCCACTGCTTCAACGGGCACCCAACAGATAAGTGCAAAAACCTCAAGATAGTGATACAAAAGCTGATAGATGCGGGGGATCTCAAGAAATACGTTGAAAAGACTGCTGCACCAGAAGACAGGGCCAAACGCAGCAAACAAGTCCAATTACCAGAAGGAAACCGCACAATGAATACTATATCCTGCTCAGAGGATAAATAACCAACCCTAACTGCACAGATAGGAAAAAGACTGAGGAAACAATTCGAGGACTATTGCGAGCTTTACAATTTGGAAGGGAAAGAAGTGGAAGATCATAAAGAATGGATGGACGCACCCCTAACCTTTATAGCCAAGGACATTGAAGATGACATGGAAGACCACAACGATCCTCTGATCCTCACCTTGCCAATTGCAGGATGCAACATAAAGAAAATCCTCATCGATGGGGGGAGTTCCGTAAACGTCCTATTTTACGATACCTTCAAACGTATGGAGCTCAATGACGAGCAACTCTCGTCCTCACACCACACCATCCACGGATTCAATGGTACGGCTACGAAGCCTATTGGAGATATTGTTCTGCAAGTGGACGCCGGCCCCATGAAAGTTGACGCTCGTTTCAGTGTGGTAGACACACCTTCACCCTACAATGCCATTATTGGACGGAGGTGGATTCCTAAGCTTAAGGGGGTCGCAGCTACCTACCATCAATACCTTAGGTTTCCTACCCCCTAGGAGTAATGGAGATTAAGGGTGATCAAGCTGCCGCAAAGGAATTCCAGGCAATGCAGATGCAACTCAAAAATGAGGAAGACGAGAAAAGGAGAACCCATAGGGCTCGAAACAAAGCAATATCAAAGGACAAAGCCATCGATGAATACTTGGAAGAAATCTCAGGGAAAAGTCTATCCAAGGGGCACTCCGTAGGAAACACAGAAGTGGAAACATCAATTGCTGACCAGGACGCCCCTACGAACAAACAACCCAAGCCTGCCAAATAGCAATTAAAGAAAGTTCCTCACCTTGGGGAACCAAAACCCACATTCACATCCTTGGAGGCGGTGAAAGAAGTTAACATCGGGACAGAGGGGAGCCCGAAGAAGATCAAAATAGGAACTCTAATGGATGAAGAACGCGAAGCCTCTCTGGTGAATCTGCTCAAAGAATACGTGGACGTCTTCGCTTGGAAACTATCTGACATGCCAGGAATAGATCCAAAGATCGTACAACATGAGCTGCGCATTAAACCTGGCACACCCCCGGTAAGACAGAAGGTGCGAAAGGTAGCCACGGAGTATCACAAAGCAGTGGAAACGGAATTGCGAAAGCTGTTGGAGGCTGGTTTCATAAGAGAAGTCAAATATCCCACCTGGATCTCTAACATGGTGATTGTACCAAAGAAGAATGGCGGGGTCAGAATCTGCATCGACTTCACCAACTTGAACAAAGCATGCCCCAAGGATAGCTACCCACTACCCAGTATCGATCAACTGGTCAACGCGGTAGAAGGATACGAAGAGCTATCATTCATGGACGGATACACCGGGTACAATCAACTATTTTTAGCAGAAGAAGACCAGCAACATACAACATTTTACACACCCCACGGCCTCTATTGCTACGTAAGGATGCCCTTCGGACTCCGGAACGCAGGAGCAACATACCAAAGGATGGTCGATGCCATTTCAATCCATGGATTGGTACTACCTTAGAAGTCTATGTTGATGATATGCTTGTAAAAAGCAGATTCAAGAAGAACCATCACCAAGACTTGAGGGAGATCTTCGAAGCTATGAGGTGGCACAACATGAAGGTAAACCCGGAGAAATGTACCTTCGGAGTAACATCTGGGAAATTCCTCGGATACCTGGTGACAAAAAGGGGCATTAAGGTAGATCCCGCAAGAATCCGAGCCATCGTAGACATGCCATCCCCAAAGAACCTAAAAGAAGTACAAAAGATCAATGGATCCATATCCGCTTTGGGAAGATTCATCTCGAGATCCTCGGATAAGTGCAAGTTCTTTTTCAACATATTGAAGAAGGGAACAAAATTTGAATGGACTACGGAATGCGAAGAAGCCTTCCTAGGCATCAAGCAATACTTAGCGGAGATCCCTATCCTTTAAAAACCAGATCCTGACGAAGTTTTGGCGTTGTACATCGCAGCAACCGATGACGCAGTAAGCGCAGTACTTGTCAGGACCCACACAAAGGAGGAACATCCAATATACTATGTCAGCAAAACCCTGAACTCCGCGGAAAGAAATTACACAAGAATCGAACAACTGATTTTGGCCATCGTATGGTCCACAGTGAAGCTGAGAATGTACTTCTTGACGCATGACATACGTATCCCGTGTCGAGCGCCCTTAGAAGCCATCCTCAAAGGGGCAGGAAAGGTAGGACGCATAGTAAAATGGAGCACATACCTCGACCAATTCAACATCCACTATGAGCTTCAACACTCTCATAAATCCCAAGTACTTGCGGACTTCCTAGCGGACCTACCTCTGGACAATGAAGAAGAAGTACGCATACAGGGATGGAGAGCCGCGGGCGCCCCAGAAATTGAAAAGCAAAAGGAGCAAAACGATATCCTTGAACCAGCAAACCCACGGCAATGGGAGATCTTCGTAGACGGCTCCAAAAATAGAGAAGGCGCTGGATTAGGCATCGTTATCACCACCCCACAGGGGATAGAGTCGTACACGCATTCAGGTTGGAATTCGAAGGCCATACAAATAACATCGTAGAATACGAAGGAGTGGTCCACGCCCTCCGCTTGATAATCGAGATGGGGATACAAGAAGTACGGTTGACCAGCGACTCCCAGCTAATCATACGGCAGATAGGCTACGAATACAACGTGTACGGCGAAACACTAATGCCATACATGGCTTTGGTACAAACGTTGGTTTCCAAAATACCAAAAATCAAGTTCCGACATCTGCGTAGGAAGGAACTCAGGCACGCAGATGCTTTGGCTTATGTTTCGGCCATGCTCAAGAACAAAGATGTCAAAGCAATCAAGGTGACAAGAGTGTACGAGCCATCCATCAAGCTTCAGGAGATATGCGCGAGTAACCAACGCAGGTCCACAATGGAGCATGTGTCTGATGAGGATACCGGAGAGCTCATATTCGACGACTTCCAAGATGACGATATAATGCAACAAGCAGACGTGGACGACGATTACAGCCGGGAAGAAGATTGGAGACTCGGAGTCCATTCTTTCCTCCAAGAAGGGAAGCTACCCCAGGACACCAAACAAGCTAGGAAAATACAATCCAGAGCAGGGATGTAAGAGCTAAGAGACAGAACCTTATACAAAAAATCATTCCTAGGGCCACTTCGTCGCTGTTTGTCCCGATCCGAAGGACACGGCATCTTGAAAGATATCCATAGAGGAGATGCAGGAAATCACAGTGGAATGAGATCGCTTGCAGATAATGCAAAGACGCAGGGTTACTATTGGCCAACAATGATCCAAGACGCGGCTAGAATGGCGAAAAGGTGTGAGGAATGTCAAAGATTTGGCAGGCGAATCCACGCCCCAGCCACAAAGTTGAATTCGGTTGACAGTCCGTGGCCCTTCACAAGGTGGGGAATCGACATTGTGGGCCCGCTTGTATCAGGAACCGGGAGAAGAAGATTCCTAATAGTGGCTACGGATTACTTCAGCAAGTGGGTAGAAGCCAAGGCACTTGCGAGGATTCGTGATTCAGACGTCTTCACTTTCATATTTCAAAATATCATTTGCAGGTTCGGCATCCCCGCAGAGATAGTTTCCGACAATGGTCAACAATTACAAGGAAAAAATATCGACTTGCTGTTCGACACCTTCAAAATTCGGAAAAACAAGTCCACCCCTATATACCCGCAGAGCAACGGACAAGCGGAAGCCACAAACAAAACCCTAGCGCTCATCCTCAAAAAGAAGTTAGACGAGTACAAAGGGCGATGGTGTGAACAGTTACATAACGTTCTGTGGGCATACAGGACAACTCGAAGAACGGATACTAGGGAATCTCCATTTCTACTCACGTACGGAGCGGAAGCAGTAATCCCCACGGAAGTTCTACTACCCACAACAAAGACAGAAGCGTGGGAGAAGAACCTCACCATGGACATGATGTTAGAAAAACTTGATGACCTCGAAGAAAGAAGAGAGACCGCACTACAGAAAATGGAAAACTACCAGCGCAGGCTGGACAGAGAGTATAACAAGAAAGTAAAACTTAGGATTTTTGTAGAAGGCCAGTATGTGTTAAGAACCATTCCCTAATACCAGCGAGAAAAGAAGTGGGAAAAATTCGCACCAACTTGGGGCGGTCCCTACGTGATACACGACGTCTCTGGAAATGGCTCCTACTATCTGCGTAATCTGAAAGGGGAAATACTCAGGCATCCGTGGAACGCCAAATACCTCAAACCATACTATCCGTAATCTATCACATTCTTATGCATTTCAGAAGAAGAAAGTTGACTTACAAGTCCGCATGTTTCTATCTCTGATGGAGGAATAGCACGCCTCAACTTTTCAATCAATACAAATTTTCATCTTCAATTGACACAACTCTACTCGTTACCCATACGCATCTCGATGCGCTCATAACCAACACCGTATGAAACACATGTATATACCCATACACATTTCAATTTACTCAAACTACTCAATACCTATCCGTACACAAAGAGATCAACAAAACAACCGAATATGAATGTACACTGAAAATCATTCCATATATTAATAAAGTGTCAATACTATTGTTACCCCGTGGACGTAGGCCTTAGGGCTGAACCACGTAAACTTATGTGCAGTTACTATCATTGTACTTCAATAAGGTGAATGTTCCGCACAAAGCATGGAACATACTCACTACGATACACCGGGAACAACCCGAATAACGCATACACATGCCATCTCTCGAACTCCCCCGTAAGTGTCTATAAGTGTATGACCGGGGGGTGACTTCCCATGGAACGAGATACCCAAGCAATGTTATAAGCCGCGATATCCTTAAACGCCGGCTAGACCCCCACCGCTCAGTAATCCTCTGGCCCAGGAATTAGCTGAGCGGGGTGACAGGTCGCAAGAAAATTCCGAGGATATCAACCTACGGGATTGCATAAACACTACAACTTCTCAAATCCCGATTCCCTGGAACACAAAATCTAAGGAATTACTTAATTACAAAATCTACGGAATTAATTAATTTCATTAATTTCATCCATGAAGCACATAGACGCGATTTAACAAAATACAAGTTCAGACTGAGAAGTTAAAGTTGATCTATTACACGGCAGTTGATTACGAACCTAGCAAGAAAAGTAGCAAAAACTCCAAGAAAATTAAGCAACTGAGATCAACCCCCAACATACTAGTTATGAGATATTGAGAAGGAGCACCATCCGCGGGTTTCTCTTGTAACGACGAAGGAACACTACCTCCGGATGAAGGTCCGGAGGAACCAGACGGGAGAATGGGCACGGGACGCCGAGTATAATTCTTGCTTATTCCGTGGGTCTTCTTGAGATCCAACTCGATCTCACCAAGAGTCTTGTTGATCTCCTCCGCCAACTGCTTACGAGCCACGAATACTATAGCTATGCTCCTCATCTCAGCTTGATTTAGGGAAATAGAAAGTTGTTCCGCCTTCTCAGTAGCATGCTTCGTTGCTTCCTCTCGAGACAAAGCCAGACCCCGATGGTAGCTCACCTGCCCTTCCAATTGAACTACTTTAGCCTGAGCTTCGGCAAATTTGTCATTCGCATCTTGAAGCTATCCTTGGAGCTCTGCGGAGAATATAAGAAGGTAAGTAATGACAAATACAACTCAAAGCACACTCGATAACGAAGACATATACCTTCACAGTGATTAACCGCGGAATCTCGTGCTTCTGCGGCATAATCATATTCATTCGAAAGCCTATCATAGTCTACTTGCAGAAGATTATGAGCATATCGACTCGCACTAAGATCATCTCAAAGCATTGAGTTCGAGTGATGATATCGGTTAACCTCATCATTCTTCGATTCCAACCCCTTGTTAAGACGATACATGGTCACCTCTAAGTTCCTTTCATACTCGGCCTGACGAGCCACATCAGTTCGAGACGCGGATAAGGCACTACTAAGAGCGCCAGATTCCGCCCTAGCATCGTCTCGTTCCTTGGCAAGACGTCGCATGTAAACCCGCACATAAGAGGGATGAGAAGAACGTGCTTTCCGCAATTCTTCTTCCATATCATTAAGCTTAACCTCTAGGGAGGAAATATGGCCGCGGGCTTCCTCGAGCCTATCCCGCGTCCATAAGAGAATCCCGTTGAGCAACTCACGATCGTGATCGTTTCGATTTTGCAAATCTACCCAGTTAAATTTTGTCTGACGCCATTCCTCGGCCATAGCGTTATGGACATCCGCGAGAGCATTCCATTTCACTGCTTCGCTCTTAAGTTTCTCAACTAACTCAGCAATACGCCCCTTTTGGAGAACTCTCTCGCCACGAAGCCACATCAATTCAGGGACTCCGCCCACTGAAGACAATACCGCGGGAGGAGTGAAGAAGGAGACGACTCAGAACATATAGGAAACATGGGAAAAGCAAAGTAGGGGAGGTTCAAACCTGAAAGGGATGAAGAATTCTACTCAGCAACCTCTAACATTTCCTTGACTAAAGCTAGCTCGGAACGAAGCATAGCCTCATCCACTCCTTATTGTTCCTTGCGCTTAAAAAGATCCCTCAGTTCAGTTATCTCCCTATCTTTAGCAAAGGCCGCAGCTTCGATGCTCGAAAGCACTCCTTCACGGTGGCGGAGTTTCGCCTCTAGCTTAAGAGACTTGGAATTGAAGAGCCGGTAAAGAGTATGATTACAATACTCACTCCTCATCACCTACGGACAAAAAAGAAATTAGTTCGAATAACATATCCAAGTAAGAGCAGGGTTACAAAGAATGGGGCATACCTCCAATAGTCGCTGCTGAGGATAACTATACTGGTATCCATCATCAACATCCATCATACCAGCGACAGTAGAAGGAGGATTCACCACCAGATCAATCCCGCTGGACACAAGATCCTTATCCCACTCTACATCTACAATCTCCGCAGAGGTCGACTCCATGTGCTGGCGAGTAAAAGAGTCCGAACTCTTTTCCCCTTCAATCACAGGGGCAGGATGCGGCACGACGAGCAAACCCTTCTTTCTAAGCCAACCCAAGACAGCATCATCACCATCCGCGATTAAGGATTGCGGGAAATCATCAGAAGGAGAACCCAAGGAATTCACACCAAGTGCGGCACTAGTTTGGCCTTGCGTCAAAATACCCCCAACACCGGAGGAGGTGCCACCATAACCCTCCGGATGAACTAAAGGAACCTCAGCACCAGACACAGGTGCCACGCCACCACCACCGCTACCTTTAAGAACATCCTAGTCATCACCAGGAGAAAGAAGACTAAAATCCAAAACGAGTCCCATAGCCGCGGACATATCGAAGGACTAATCCCCGGACAGAGCATTACCGAAGGAAAACTCACCACAAGAACCTACGCCCTTATCACTGCTAGCCACAAAAGCAACTCCCTTGCCATTGTCCGTGACTATCTGTTGTTGACCGACCTCCATGTCCACAGCCCCAGTAGATTTTTCTCCATCAGTGGTCTGATCACCATCACCACCGAGGACTTGATTACCATCGCCACCTCCAACTCCGCCACCAGCGGATTCATCAACAATACCACCATCACCACCTGTGGCTTGATCACCAACGCCACCATCACCTCCACCAGCAGTATTTCCTTCTTGCAAAGGTGGAGAAGTCTCAATCCGCTCCTCTTCTTCGGACGCATCCTCTTCAGCGTTCATTGGACTGCTCACATCTTCGAACTGCGTAGAGTCTCCAGTAGGAGAATTTGACGATTGCTTGGGGTTGATCTTTTTCTTCCTAACCACCTGCGAGACCTAATAATAAATAGCCTTGAGTTTTTCCTTTCCTTGGCATAATCCATATTACTTAAGAAAAGGAAGGGGCATATATACGAAGAATACAAACATACCTTAGCAACATTAGCATTCCGCGGAAGAAGGTTAGCGTCGGAGTTATCCTCGTCATCCGCGTCATCAACATCACGGCTATAGTCAAAATCCATACCTTCGAAACTCATCTGCCAAGGGCAATAATGGGGATAACGAGAAGGAGAGGCTTCGCGGTAGGAGCTATCAGCACTAGGTTGCCAACCATGGGGCCCATGAACCCATCCATAGGCCCACAGACCAATAACCTCAAGAACGGTGGAAGACCATTCATAATCATGATCACGCTTGATCCTCTCATCAGCAGGAATAAGAAGACCTTCAGCACCAGGAACCCTTTCCATCTTGGAGTCACTTACTTCGCTCAAAAGGCGAATTTCCCCCTTAACAGAAGCAATATTCCGCAGATTCACAGACCACGGCTTACGCGTCTTCCTATTAACGTAATCTCCAAAGGACTTGTTAAAGTTCTCAGGAGTATACCACCCTTTCTCCTCTTCTAAGTTAGGAGCATAGCAGGTCATCATCGTCTGCCCCTTGCTACGAAGATAGCACTCTCGGATATGACGAAGGTAATTTCCCGTCAATTGCTGCACCCCACGGTTATGACTCTTCTTAGAAGTACCGCGGCTAGATAAGACCCGGTAGTAGAAATCATCACCAGCTTTATACAGAGGAAACATCAAACCATCCTCAAAAGCGCCCACGGTTGTCAACAGATGAAAAGCATCGTACTGATAATTAATAACCATCTCGTAGGTTATATCTTTATTAGGGGCATAGAAACTCACCTGAAAGTGCTGAAGACCGTGCTTCACTTTGAAGGCTTCAAGATCTATGTGCCTGAAAGTAAACTTCTTATTACCCATGGGTAGAGGACGAAAAGTGACAGCAGAGTCATCTTCATAAGCATCCCCCGCAACATCTTCTGCAGAATCTGCTACCTTCTTCTTAGGAGGAACCACATCTCCCACAGATTCCATCTCTGAGGCCTTCCTCTTCGCAGGCTGGATCTTAGTTGTTTTGCCTGAGCCAGGAAAAGATGAAGACGGAGGAAGATTAGCCCGCGGAGGAGGCATGGTACGAAGAGGCTGCACATTTAAAAGTTCAATGCGCGGATTCTGCTGCTTCTTAGAAGACTCATGTCTAGAGCGACTCGAGGCGTATCTCGACCCCCGGGGCGGATCACCTCTCTAAAACGGAGGCTTCTGGCTAGAGGACGAAGATTGACGCTTATCCCGAGGGTTGCCCTGAGCAGAGGGAGGAGATGCCCCATCCCTGATATGAGAGTCTCCCCGAGGAGATCTATAGGGGACTCGGCGGAGGAGTTTGATAAGGTACCCGCGGACGCTCGGACATATCTGCGAACACAAACACAAACAGGAGGACTAGTCAGTCAAGGAAGATCAAAAACAGGGAAATCTCAAGAACAGCGAAGAACACGAAGAAAACCCTAGATTTCGTCTACCACCACATGAGCTCTCAAATCATTAATCAACTTAAAAGGAATCGAAAACAAAGCCGAAAATGCACGGCCCAGCAGTGGCAGCCTTCGAATCTGTAACATGCATGGGATTAAACCCCATCATGATCCATCACTGAAAATCGAGAACTCCACAGAAGCAAAAATGACGAGAAGAATAGGTGAAAAAGCCTACCTGAACCACAATAACTTCGATGATTAAAAGACGTCGACAGCAGCAGCAGTAGCAGTAAGAAAATTAGGGTTCTCGACGAAAGGGTGCGGCAGAAACAGCAGCAGCAGCAGCAAAAGTAGTTTCAGAAAAAGTCAAGAAGATGAAGAAGGACCTTGGGCAGGGAATAAAACAGAGAATGTGAATTTAATTCACATTCCCTCATTCTCTTCTCTCTTAAAGTGTCAAAAGAAACTGTCCACCACCCGAGACACAATTACGGCCGGACATGGGAAACGTGCACAATAAATGCAAATAACGCCTTTTTAGAAGAAGTTATGAGGGAGAAAAAGCGCACTACCAGATTCTTCTTCTGACTATAGCTGACACCCAGTCATAAGAAGAGGGGCAAATTGTAAGTACACTTATGTATCTCCCTCGCCACGTGCACTAGCAAGCCCACGTGGATATCACGTCATAAAGATGAATGGTACACAGGCATAACAGGGAAACTGACACCACATTCCGCGGACTGGACCGCCCCAACCACTCGCATTTAGTACTGCTCAGAGGGAACGCAACAGCTAACTAACGAAGGAGACAGAGATGGGTCAGCGTGAGGATCTTCGAAAGCATAGAAGCCGCGGGATGACCAAGAGGTCCGCGGACTGTGCACAAAACACAAGAAGATAAGATTACAACAGCTCTTTTCTAAGGGTCCGACGTAGATTAGCTATATATATATGACCCTTCTTGTTACATGGAGGGGGGTCGAGCAATTTTAGGGAGAGAGAAGGAGAGATTAGTGAGAAGTAAGTATGAGCATGAGCCTTCGGGTTCCAGGGAGACCGAAAGTCTTTCGACTGTTCTTGTAATTGTTTACCACATAGTGAAATCTCCCCCAGACCTGTGGATGTAGGCCTTAGAGCTGAACCACATAAATAGTTGTCTCATTTATATTTTTGTATTGATATATTCTCGTATCCATGTGTTTTCATAGATCTACAATGGCAGATGTTGACAAGATCATGACAAACCCGCGGGGTTTGGAATCAATGAATCAACGTCTCTCTAGGCATCTTGCACTATATTCATACCCTAATGCATGCACCCCGTACATGCATAGTTTGGTTGTGGACTTGTTGGCACCATTACGTAGTCTTCGTGTTCACACTTACTGTAACTCATTTACTATGTATGTTTTTGTTGTTGTATTGATCAAAAAACAAAACAAAAAAATCACCCAAATATCTCAGACTAAATTATTACTTGCGCTGAAAATTCATTCCCTCAGAAAGATGGTTTTCGTTTCTTTTCCCCGGAAAATATTCGCATATACTTTATTGGTAAGTCAAGATGATTTATGTGTTCCTCTTATTGTATGTTTTTTTTCCTTTTTCAATGGTTCTTATTGTTGTGCCACTAATTTATTGTCATCCTCTGTTTATTTCTCTACTTTGAACAATGAGATTTTGGGATGCAATCATTTATAGGGAGAATGGATTTGGAATCCAGATGCGTATTACACAAATATAACGTGCAATCAAATACGGAAGCATCAAAACTGCACGAAGTATGGTCGACCCCGTACACTTTTTTTTAAGTGGAGATGAAAGCCAAATTACGGTGAACTACCTAGCTTTTGTCCAGTTCAGTTCTTGGAGATTCTCATAGGGAAATACTTGGCATTTGTTGGATATTCTGTTGGTATGAATTCAATGCAGTGTTTGTTGTGTCTCTTCTCTCAGGAAATAGTTCATTCTCCAGTAATCTAACAATATAATTTTTAATTTGATGTATTAGTATGGCATGAGTAAGTCGAAAACCTCATTTAATCATCTATGAAGTCCTTCGTGTTGATAAGAACCACTACGACTGAAATGTCAGTCCATAATGGAAGTATGATGGATGCATATATGTAACTTTCAATTTTCCATTCTATCGATCTATATTATCACAATAGAAATGATCTGTGCACTAATTTTTGAAGCAATCGATCATATTATTCTGTAAATTCGATGTTTATAGGATAGTTTTAGAGGAATAATATTTGTGGGAATATTAGGAGTAGAATTTTTAGTGGATTTTGGCAACATTAGAAGCTAAGTGTATAGTCGGTTTACCTTGCTCTCTATAACGTTGTTTTTTGTTTTATAAGTTCGGAAACTGCCAATTTCAGTCAAAAGAAGAAGAAAAGGGCATTAGTAACTGGAATAAGCTAAAAAAAAAAAATTAATTGCATCCCCTTCAATGTGCGGCTCAAACGGTTCTGGAAAAATGTGAAGTTAGAGAGCGATACACAAATATATTCAGTTTTTTTTTTACTTTTGGCATTATCCAGTTTCCTTAGGTACTCAGCGAAGAAGATGAACTCTTGCAGAGGAAATGTTCGCCACTAATAAATCCAAATCACTGTATATTTTAGCTATTAAATCAAACATTACGCGTCAGGAATGGGGAAATAGCATTCTATCTGCAGTGGTTTAGACCCCCGGAAATAAACTAAAGGTACCTTTCTTGGAAAAATAATTCCTATTGCATTAACTAAAGTACGATGGTATCTGAAAAATATTCATATATTTCAATTAGAAATATGATTTATCGATCTCTACCTAGCGTAAGTATGAATATAAATATTAATCAGTTCATTACAAATATTCATGTATTTGTTTCAAAATTATAATGAGTTTTATAACTTTGAGTGCAACAATTAAGTTAACTGTTGTCTGTAGTTTAGGCATATCCTTAGCACCCTAGCAATCATTTGCAACATGGATTCCTATGTGAAATGAAAATATTATGGGGAGCATTTTTCATTTGAAGTGTATGGTAAACTACTTTTTCTGCCATGGATAGACCTTCGATGTTAAAAACCTAAATATGCGCGGTAATGAACCTAATCACTTGAGATAGAGAATTGGAATTCCTTTGCTGTTGGAGTTAGTCTTTTCAATAAGAGGATTATGAGTGAATTTCAAGTTTAAGAGGATCAGAACGGTCACTGTGTGAATTTTATAAGGAAAACAACCATCATTAACATGTTGGGTGCGTGTATGTGCATATCCTTCATGGACACTTTAATCCATGAGTACGTCTATCTATAGCTATTAAAATTTATCTTTACCGATAAAAAAAAAAAAAAAAACTATTAGTGTAATAAATTTTTTTGTTGTTATATTTGCATAAAGAAATTTTATATTAAGGAGAAAATGGCCGAAGCGAGAACAGAAAAAAGAAAAATAGAACAAAGATTACAAATCAAACAGACCAAACTCAAATCATTTATGATGGTTTCCCATTCATACATAATTTGGCTCGGATCAATAACTCTAAATGTATTAAGATCGCAGCTCCAAAATACAAGCGTCTGCTTATTCAGAATCTTCACTTCTTCAAAGTCTTTAGGCCATCCAACACCCTGTCATTCCCTCTCAAGCCATACGTTCCAGATAATTTCATAATGTATAATTTCCCAGATTGTTTTTGCAGACATGGAATTTAGAGTTTTATTTTACTTGAAATTTCCTAAATTTCTATTCAGCGAAACTATGTGAACGTTTTTTAATCTAAGAGATTAACTAAATGTTACAGGAGGAGAAAAAACATATAAAAGCTCAGAGATTAGATTTCACATTATGACCCAGAATTTGCTTAGTAATATAAAAACTTACTGACAGAAAGAATATATGACCCAAAACGTGGAGTTGAACTGAAAATGTTTTACTCTATCCCAAAATCTGCATTGGTGACCCAAATGTATACATTATGACTGAAATTTTCCCACTTCGACCTAACAATTTTATGTGACTTCAAATCATCAATTCCACCATTAATATGCATCAAAATCCTAATGTAAATTCGTTATATTGTAGGTAGGGGCGGAGCCACATGGAGAGGAGGGTGTGCAACTGCACCCACTCAAATGTGGGCTCCCAAGCCTAATTTGGTATAATTTACCCCACTTTTAGTTAATTTAACCCTTTTGCACCCCCTAAAATATATGTTGATTGGCAACTTGCCTACCCATTTTTCAAATCCTAGTTCCGCCCCCGATTGTAGGACGGTGACACATGTGGTCTATGAACAAAAATCTCATAGGGCAAACCTAGAACCGTTACTGATTTCCGAATTTCTGAAATTGGTTGAATGGGAATTTGGAGCGACTATGAAATGTTAATGAAAAAGATGGAATTAATGGATGAACGAAAGAATATTGAATCACAGATAATGGAAGGATTGAATCTGATATAGGTTTTATTTGGGCGTTACCAAAGAGAGCGAATGGAGGTTCTTTAGACATTCATAGGGTTTGTGTCCCACAATAATAATGAATAGCTATATTTACTACTGACAACTCGGAGGAGAGGGTGATATCACAGCCGCTAGTTGATCCAGTTGATCCCAACGAATGTATCATGGCCGCTGGGTGACACAACAAACACTAATGTAGTAGAAGCATTGATAGCAGCCATTGGATCAACAAATTCAATACATTATTCTAGGAAGGGAGGGAAGATCTCAGCCAGTAGTTAGAATTCCCTATGTATCCTGGCCGCTGGGTGACACATCAGACCCTCCTGTTATATAAAATTCACTATGTACCTAATCACTTGAGATAGAGAATTACCTAAATATGCGCGGTTATGAACCTAATCACTTGAGATAGAGAATTGGAATTCCTTTGCTGTTGGAGTTAGTCTTTTCAATAAGAGGATTATGAGTGAATTTCAAGTTTAAGAGGATCAGAACGGTCACTGTGTGAATTTCACCACGTACATAAACTTGGGAAAATTTAAAATGTATTAGTCACATGAAAACGGCAAGAATAATAGAGATATCGTAATCCAGTAAATAAAACATAATACTAGAATAAAAGTAGCATGCATTAGACAACAACCTCAGTTGATTGCCCTGTGAAATAGCCCGCGCCGTTTCGGCACGGGTCATTCCCTAGTTTTCAATATATCGTATAATTTATCCCCCGAATACTTATCAACTCCTTATGATTTAATATGTGCTTGTCATAAAAATAGTTGGGAGTTTCCTCTCTTTTTTCCTTTGTTTTTTCATTTAATATTTTACCGCCGGATATTTGCTCAAACGAAAGAAATATAATCTTAACTTCCAGACACTTTTTTATTTAGGTTCATTGCTTATAATGAGATAATGTTCTACATGAACATGGAAGTTTAAATATTTTTTGGAAATATGTCGTCAGATAGCTCATCTCAGTGAAATCAACTAATCAATATCGTTCATAAAAGTCTCCACATGCTCCTATTTCGCTCCAGCTGACTCATCTATCGTGGTCATGTTGTCGATCCTCCAAATAGGCAGAGAATAGTATTTTTTAACATCGAACGAATGATACAAACTATCCAATGTGACAAAATTTTCCAGTAATTTTTCAACACCCATTAGATGACAATGTTTAAAATGTGTACCCATTACCTTTTCGAAGGGATTGTATATATGCGAACCTCTGTCATTAAATCTTCAACAAAGTATTGTTCCCAATAATTCGTCTTAACGAAGGCTTTGGTAACTTCAAAAGTCTTGGACATTTTGTCACTTCCGTATCTTCCTACCTTCACTTGGAATACAATAAAGAACCTTGAACATATATTGTGCTCCCTGATCCTATTTCAAATTAATAGGTACAACAGATCCTTTACCAAAAGTTGACATATTCTACGTTGAATATTTATAAAAAAAATTATGGTATTGTGGATCGTTTCTTTCTAAGATTGCAGTTTTTAAAATTTGCCTCTTCAAGTCCCACGGTTTTCGAAGTTTATATATCTTGTTTGTTTTTAACATTTTAGTTAGCCATATTATGTTTGTTACTAACTTTAAACTTGATGTCATCTTCTACTATGAACTTTATGTGATTTCAGAATCGAAATAGTTATACCTCTTTCATTCGTATAAAGTAATCCGATGTATATCTCAACAATTCTTCTACAACAATTCATTTCTTTTGCAGTTTCCGGACCATCAGTAGCCATTATTGTCAAACGTAATCTGTCTAATTTTTGTTGATGTTATGTATTTGCAATGTTTTATTTTTCTTAAATAAATAGATTATGGAAAAACTAAAAAAAAAAAACATAAATATTACATCGGGTCTAAGTTACGATATCCAAAATACTCCGGATACTACTTCTGGTGCCTTTTTTCCTCAAATTCCTCGTTGTAATTTAGATGGTACATGCAACACCAATCATTTGCAAAGTGAGTTATTTGCGCAAGTGTGGTCAATGTATCCCTTGCCTGTAATAATAATCACAACACGTCAAATTTTTTCAAGGCATCCAGTTGTAAATGGTATGAATCTAATAAATATGAATTATACCTCAATCTTAGATATCACCTTCTTCTCACATAACATAACAATTGAGGAAGGACAAATCTTGACCACTCTTTACATACGCAGCGTTAGCCAAACTATGTTTTGCAATTGTCTTACGTGAAAATTATTATTAATCCATATTTTAGTCAGCTCATATCGAATCCGATCTAATTAGTCCTATAGAAAGTTAATCTTAAAATTTTGACCTTATGTCTTGACCAAATTATTGAAGTATTCTCAGTCATGTTCTGCTTTGTGTGATCTACCCATCTGTGTTTACTTTACCTTCTAACCCAGTGAATGAAACTTATACATATTGATCCGTAATTTGATATTGTTGATTTGTCATCAAGAGGTCGCATGATTTGAGGATGTAAAATATAAAAAATATTCTATAAACATCGGAGGAGAAATTTAGATTTATGATTTAGTGTTTTTTATGATAATTTTGATGAACAAACATAATTTCCAAACTAATATTTTAGAATGCAAATACATTTTCCATGTCAATAAGGTTTTATAACGGGAATTGAGTGAAAGTTGTTGTCTTTGTAGGTAGTTGTCACAAAACAACTCGACATTGATGGTCTTTCAGGAAAAAGAATGTAATAGTACTTAAGAGAGAGATAATGTTCTCTTATGCGGGTACACCAATTGCCTTTATATAATACGGGTAATCGAACAGTCATGATCATATTGTCTTATACGTTCCGGTATCATCCTCGAAATATTTGGTTTTTGTCCTTATTAATCATGCCAAAAACAACCAATTACATCTTTCACAATACAATGTTGCATGTTTTGTGAAGATTATTTTTTTACTTGGTCAATAAAACTCACTAAAAAGCAAAAACTATTATTATACACTACTATTACCAACACCCACCACCATAAAAACCATCCACCGCCACTATTTCTTCCACCAATAGCAATGTTACCGCCTCCACCATTCACAAACACCCGCCACCGCTTATACTAACCCTACTTCCACTACCACCATTAGAATTAATATAGTTTTTAGTGAAATTATTTATTAATAAAATTATGTATTTATGTTAGATTATTAAAGGGACATTAATAATAGAAATTTAATTAATCATTATGAACAATAAATGAGACACTAATTAATAAAACGTTTAAAAATGGTTAAGTTGAACAAACCCCAGCGGTAAATTTATCCTTGCCAAGGACAAATCCTGACCACTCTTTACATAAAAAAATCGATAAGAAATAATTTCATATGTTCTGATATTGATTCGTGTCGTTCGTTTAGTTATTACATAACATGGCAATTGATTGCACCAATTTTTAAAAATGGGCGTGTGTTTTATCGAGTTTATTTTAACATTAGAATGATCAACCACGTTTTATACTTTATAATATATAACGTTACACATTTGTGGCATTACGAAATTAGTATAATATGTCTTTGTTCACCAATACCCGCCACCACCATAAAACCATATGAATCCACTTTTTTTTATCCACCACCACCTAGTGGCGGAGCCAAGGTTTGACTAACCTGGCTCTAACCCCTTAAATTTTTAATAACTACATAAATTTTTTAGTTTATTTATTTTATAAATAGTACTTTGTCCATATATATTTATGGTTTAGTCCACCAAAGTTTACATGTTTCTTTAAAAAAAAAAATAGGCCTCCTCAATGTCAATTTTTGACTCTACCACTACCACCATCACTGCTGCCCATCCCATGTAGGTTGTTGGACGCAGTTCTAATTTTCAATCACAAATGCCATTATGAGGTTTAAATTGAACAAAATTTCGTCAATTGATTATTTTCATTATTTTTTTCCGTGTATATATTCTTTTTTGTATTGCAATCAATTTTATTTTAACATTAAAAAATCATGATTTATACCATATAGTACCAAAGATAACAGGGGTACCATTTGGGTGATCCAACTACGATCATGAAAATATTGTCTTGTATGATATCATCCCTGAAATATATGGTACCTTCCTTTATCAAAAGTGTTAAAAACAACCAACCACATCTTCCACACAACGATGTTATCGATGTTGTAACGACAACGTAAAATTAATATTGTCCATCACTACTCACCAGCATTCACCGTCACTACTTCTTCCACCACAAACCAGGGGCGGAGCCAGGATTTTAAGGAGAGAGGGATAAAATATTCTTGGCAAGATGGATACATGTGAAAAATGAACTTTGTATCCCATTTTACGATAAAAGAACAAAAATAAATATAATTGTGCTTGGCTCCGCCCTACAAACCACTAATCTTTCGGCCTCCACCTCTTCTACTACTCATTGTCGCAGAAAATGTCTATTGATATTATTTATCAAAATTACTTATTAATAGAAATAAAAATTATAATTAATTAAGAAAACATTTATAATTAAAAATGATTAGTCATTTATTATGAGCAATTAGTGAAACACTAATTAATAAAACACTTTATAATGAATAGATTATTTATTATGTGCAATTAGTGAAACACTTATTAATAAAGCAATTATGGTATTTGAGGTGAACAAACCACCAATGTTGATTTATCTTTTCTATCAATTCCAATCAAGGTGGAACACTGGTTAGAGGCCACTCTTATGACATAATAGGTCATGAGTTCGAACCTCCCCGTTATAATTTTTGAAATTCCATACCTTGACTTGAGTATTCATTTTTCATTCATAATATTGGAATTAGCACCACGCGTGCGACTTGTAGGGTGTGGCAGGGAGAACCACAACCTTTGATTTATCTTTCCCACTGACAAATCCTGACCACCACTAACAAAGGCAAACTTAGCCTAGCTTTGTTTTGTATTCTTGACTAGGTATCATCGGGGCCTTACGCCCCCGGATCCTAATCTTAAGTGTCATACTTTATTCTTTTGTAACAATTACACTTAGTTAACATATCAAAATACTTTAAAAGTATCGCGACTTTGTTAATCTTAATTATATATTAGATAACTTATACTGTTCCAGGGTATCCATACTTCTATAACATAAGTACTAATAGAATCAGTTTATATTTAGGCACACAATTCCAGCAAAACTATATCTTAATAAAAATCACTTAATTTAATTTATCAATATTTATCCCTTGTTAGTTTTAAATCTAATCATCGTTACTGAACAACAAAGTAAAAAAATCAAAAGAACAGAAGGACCATGTTGGGAACTTGAATTAGTTTAGTTTAGTATATGAAAAGGTGAGGGTACCCAGATATACCTCAAGCTATTACTTGTATTTTTTACTTCATTTAACTAAAGGAAGCATCAAATGTGATACAAAACGTGTTTTTTCTTCAAAAAGTACACATTGGAAATTGTTATTATAGCATTTCGAGGTTGACCTTAAGACTGTATTGCTTCTTGGATGTTCATCTTGTTGTCTATTTATTTGTTGAGCCTCCTATCTAATATCAGTCATATGGGCTAGCTCCTCACCCAAATGTGTTTTTAGTCGCATTTATAAATTCTTTCTAAACAAAAAAAGTATGTACCAATATTATATTTTAGTTTAAGAGATGAAATACAAATATACACATACAAATATACAACTAATCAAATTTAAAACTGATATTACCTTTATTCAAATAATTTAAAACTAATCAAATATACAAAAGTATGTACCAATATTCTTTCTATATAAATCAAATTTACCATAATACCTACTTGTTTTTTTGCTAACATAAAAATTACCTTGATACCGCCTTAAAACTGTGGGCGTGCATTATGGGCCATAAAACCTACAATATCATACCAAAAGAAGTGTCAAACATGTAGCTTTAAACATTAACACGTCATAACGTACATATCAAATCAGAAATAAAGAGTCAAAAAAAGAGTTTAGAAAAAATTCTCTTTCTACTCTTACATTCATCACCATTATTTTCATAAGAGGTGAGTTTATAAACGGTTCTCATTCAAGGAACTTGCATAGGTAATTATAAGGAAAACTGAAACACAAACTTACTTGCAGGATTAATCAAATGCAAACTGAATGGTGGGGTTCTTGATCAAGTTCCATAACTACGTAGCTGGTATCCGTTGTGTTTGGGAAATTCTTTAAGCCAATGCATATCTATCTTCATCCCTCCTTCTAAATCAAGAGTTGATGAGATCCCTTCTTTTTATTGGCCAACATAGCCTAAGACTTGACGCCACATTTAAGACATAAATGACCTGATAACAAACTCCAACACTAATTTTCACATGACTCTAGCCTCAGTGGTGTCTTTAAAAGTCAGGACACCTATCAACCCTTCTCCTCCCCCTGTCAAAACTCTTGCTCCAAATGGGTAAGAACAGAATTTGCGAGGGAGTTCTTCCCCCAGGGCTTTATCAAATACTATCCTGGAGAGCTTCACCAGATCATTAACGGGTGGTACTAAATTAACATTAGTTACACATAAATTAAAGGTGGACGTTATGAGAAGAAAACAAAAAAAAATATCCATAGGCCGGTATGCATCGTGCTTACAATGAACAAATAAAGCCCGTATCCCATGGCGGCACCTTTCTTCTCCATTAAAAGTAAAACATAAGTACCTTTGCGTTCCCAATCATTCCATGCCTCGGACCAACAACCGTTCAATCAATTTTGTCGACTTTGCCTACAAACATCAATATAGCCTACTCTTGAGTCAAAATCCTGCACAATGTAATTATAAATTCAGATACTTCTAAGTAGTTAATTGATTGGGTTTAAGAATTCACATGTTATGGCAATAAATAAATATATGACTCCTTTTGAACCTTTCCAAGTAGGAGTAATAAATAGTTTGGAGTGTGCATAAATTCTAAGAAGATATCCACTACTAAATGAAACAAATCAAGTTGAATTATGAATTTTCCAAGCATTTCTTACAGATTTGTACTTTGATGACCATTTAACGGGGTTATGTAATTAGACTCATAAGAGCATGTGTCACCTAATTTAGTTCTGAGGGAGAATTGATAAAAATCAGGTTATCAATAAAATTCACACTACAAAACGCTCCAAAATTAGATCAAATTAATACCCTAAGATAACATTCAAAAAATTCAACTATGGTCACATATAGAGGGAAGTTTATTAACCACAGCAGGAGGCTGTACCCTTCCTGTTAAGTTTAATTAGCAGCTACAAACATTTTAGCGGGCTTTCCTGCATAAGATTTTGTTCTCATATAACCCTTGTGAGTCTAGAATCTGTAATGCCACTAATATCACCTTGAAAGAATATGATCACGATAAGATACTTAAAACCGTAGTTTCAAGTTATGACAGCATCTCCAGTGGATCCACCTCGACCAATTTGTTCCAAAAAAATAAATAATCAAGCAAAATAGAGGCCATCTTAAATTATGAATCAATATCAGAATAAATTTCAATCTTGATTATATCTAAGAAATAGATCAAAATAAGCTTAAACATAAGCAGTGCACGGGGCTACATATTATTACACATGCTCCTCTGAAATTTTATCCTCATCAGGCAAACACACTATTCTGCAGAAAAACAAACAAATACGACCATGTTTTGTAAGTTATTACATCATAATTCCAAACACCAAGCAAACACACATCGAGCTTCCATCAATCTAAATCTAGTAGGGAACACAAAGATAGGCGACTCAGTTGAGCTAGAATTTTATCTGATACAGCGGAGAAAACATTACCTATAACAGAAACTACACAATTTTTTTATCCTCATTAACAATGCATACGGAGCCTGTACCCCTACTATTGAGTTTAATTAACAACTGCAAGCTTCAACTATTGATTTCAAAAAATAGAATCAAACTCAATTAATTAAATCTCAAAGTGAGCACTTCTAAAAAAAATCGGTTCAATCTGAATTCCATCAATCTGCCTACGTCAAACTAAAAGAGGATGATTTTTTTTCTCAGATTAAAATTATCTTATCGAATTCAGAATTGAAAATTTTAGGGTTTCAACATGTTTTAAATCGTGTCAATCTGAATTCCATCTATCTGCCTACGCCAAACAAAAAGAGGATAAAAATTATCTAATATAATTCAGAATTCAGATTTGAAAACTCTAGGGTTTCAACATGTTTACCTTCTAATTAATTTCCGCTGCAAACTTTTGATTAAATGTTGTCTCCTGAATCTTAAATCAGTGTTATCAACTTTGCCCAGGGAACACAAACATCAAGAAACATGAATCAACAAGTGGAAAAGTAAAAAAAAAAATTCTAGGGTTTCAACATGTTTACCTTCTAATCCCATTCCTCTGCTCCATATTTTTGATTAAACCTTGCATCCTAAACCTCCGGAAAACATCAATCACACGAACCGTAGGAAAGAAAACAAATTCTAAAAACTGTAGAGTTTCTGCCAGAGAGAGGAGAAGAACAACAGCATCAGAAAAAGAGAAAACGTTTTATGTGAACCAAAAATCGTTACGTAACCGATCAGTCCTGGCCGTCGCTTAAGAAAAGTTCATCCGGATGATTCCGAACGCAGGATGACACTCCCTAATACATCATGTCCGTCTAATGACTCTTAAATCTTAAAGCCAAAGTACACCTTTTTTTATAGGGTGAGGATCGGCTCACAGACTTGGAATGACAGACTTGTTACAAAGTCGTACAACCAACGGATTCGGTGACCATGAATGGCTGAGATTTAAACAAAGGACATGCGGGTTTGTGAAATTCTCGGTGACCCATTTTAATAATTACAAACACGTGGCCTCCTATAATTTTATATCTTCTTATTCTCTGACCGACCTTCCTTCCTTCCTTGTTCGTCTTGGTGTTCTTCCACTTTTGTACATCAGAAAAAATTAATCTTACTTCACTATTTTTGCATCTAAATCTTCGGTTTCTTGTACTGTTTTAAAATCGGAAGGATCCTCATATATTCTAGGTAACCCAAGTTTTGTGTTTTATGAAGATATTTTTTAATTTATAGGGTTTTGATTTAGAGATTAGGTTTTTGTAATTTGAGAGTATAATATCCTAGATAAATAATTCCAATCGTTATCATCCCTTCATTACTCCAGCCTTCTTCAATTAGTTTATTGAAGCTTATATTACTGGTACACTGGTTTTCCCTATTTTTCTGTCAATAAAAATCCTCCGTTTGTGTCAATCAATGAAAAAAGTAAAAACACCAGAAACAACATCTTTGATCACCATCAGCTTTTAAAAACCAGCTTTATTAGGCATGTATTCGCATAATCCAGCAAAATAAATGTATCACCATCAGCGATCCAAACTTGATTATGAATTATAATGAATTTTTCCTCTTAAGTTTTTTTGTAAGTTTCACATCCGCCATTACAAGGCATCCAAGAAGGATCGAGAGAGAGGAGATGTAAGGGCGAAATGAACGAAGAGAGATTATAACAAAAGTAAAAAAGTATGAAAACGGGTCATGGATAAACTTCACAAACCCGCGTGTTTGTTTTTTTCCTTTAAATCTCAACCATCCGTGGTCGCCGAATCCATTGGTTGTACGACTTTGTAACAAACTCTATCATTTTAACTCTGTGAGTCGATCCTTCCCCTTTTTTATAACAGTGATATAAACATGATCAAATTATACATATTTCTTATAGTAATAATAATCGATTAAAAGAGTAGTTTTAGAACAAGAATTAATTGAGGGCCCCTTAAAAATAATAAGGGGCCCTAGCTATATGACAAAAAAAAAAGGTCATGAAATAGTAATTGGGGGTTACCCCTTATCCCCATTTTTTTTTAAATTCCTAAACTACCCCTAATGATTAGTGTTAATTATGTTGATTAATTGTTAATTAGTTTAGTTTGTTTAAAATCAGATTTAGGGATAAAATTTTGTTAAAAGAAATTTTTTGTTTTTGTGGTGTGGAGAAGAAGGAGGTGAGTTTTTTTTTGCAAAACTTAGGGTTATTTGAAATGAGTGATTCTAGTGGAGGAATCATTAGAAACAATCAGGTAAACTTCCTATACAATCAGGTAAACTTCCTATACTCTTCAAATCGTCTGAATGTTGCTCCAAGTGGTCGATTCATGGTCACAATGGAACTACTCAGAGTGAGGGTCATTAGATCGATAGTATAACAAACCAACGACCCTTAAGAGTTGGCAATTATTTTGCACACAGAAAAATGACTCCAATATGGTGATTTTGCAGCTTATAAAAAATCGTCACCCAAGTTTGCTATAATTGACGACTCTAACTTTTAGGTCATAGAGAGTCGTTTACTGAATATGTTTCGTACTGCATCGACTTTTAAATTTTTTACTCTCGGTAGCATATACTCTAAGGGTCATTATTATTTTTTTACTTTATAGTGACGACCCTTAAATTTTTTTTTTCTGCTCTGATGCAATCCTTAGGTAGGATAATGTTGAGCTCTTTTGTCTGGGGGCCAAAAGCAGCGGATAGCCATTGCTAGAGCAATCATCAGAAATCCAGCGATTCTCCTCCTTGACGAAGCAACCAGCGCTCTTGATTCGGAATCCGAAGTACTTGTCCAAAGGGCCCTTCATCAAGCCTCAATGGGAAGAACAACACTGGTAGTTATCATTGCATTAAACAACGTTCAATTGTTCAATTATTACGGATCATACAAATATAGCAGCATTTGTAACTTACTCTCACTTGTTGATCAGGTTGTTGCACACAAACTTTCCACCATAAAAAAATGTTGATCAAATAGCAGTTGTTAATGGCGGTTGCATCCTTGAAATAGGATCTCATAACGACCTCATTACCAAGACTAACAGTCACTACGCAATAAAATTAAAATTGACGACTTTAAAATAAAATTGCCCACCCTTGAAATAAAATTGACAACCCTTGACTACTTTAAAATTAAATTATCGACCCGTCAAATATATTTGACGACTTTAAAATAAAATTGACGACCCTTAACCCTTTTTTTTTTCCATTGACGAGCCTTCAAAAAATTTAGACAGAGGAGCTAAATAGTTATACAAAGAAGTCGTTAATTTAATAAATGGGTCGTCAGGTAGGAGTCGTTAACCGGTCATATAAATATTAACGATCCTTTAAAAAACATACAGAGAGGTGATTTTTGACCATAGAGAGTCGTTATTGTATAAAAACAAGTCGTCATTGAAGGATCGTCAATGGTCCCATAAAACACTAACGACTCTAACCTAGGCCATTAAATCATAAAACCCAGAATTAGGGTCGTTATCCCCTACATTTTACACGTTGACGATTTTTCATTAAAAAAAATGCAGATAAAAAGTCGTTAGGGTATAAACTTATCGATATGACAACCTTATAATCAGAATCGCAATTTTTCGGTTGGAAAACCTAATTTAAAGTAACCCATCAAATTAAATGCAAACATGAATTAAATTAGGGGTTTAATTTAATCGAAGATTACGATGATGAAATAAATTGAAGAATTTTATTTCTTCTAAGGCGTCGTTAATGGCAAGAGAGAGATGGGAGTCGGGTGAGGGAGGGGAGGGTTTTGGTTTTCTGATTCGGGGGATTTTAGATTAAGGGTTATTAGGTTTTAAGTTTTTATTATTTAGGGAAGGGTAAAATAGTACTTTCATCTAGTTTTGGAACCCCCCCTATGAATATTGGTGTGTGTATAAGTTGGTCAGGGCCCCTAGTTATTTTCTGGGGTTAATTCTTGTTTTAGAAATATCCCCTTGATTAGTGTAGGTGTAAATTATACACAGATCCAGGTGGCAACATCCTAGGCCTTGCGCACCCAAACACGAAGAGACGCGAAGCGTGGAATGAAGATTAGTGGCGTGAGATTTAAGGAGCCACATGGGTCGGGCGTGATCGCTCTACAACTGTCGGACAAGACTTGACCCAGACTTCTGATAAAGCTTACAAGACAAGACGTGGCGGGTCAAACGAGGTACTATGGTCAAACGGATAAGAAAGTACGGGTCACATCGGCTAACCGAAAGGGCGACAAGTCAAGACGGGCAACATCGTGTCAATAGACCACCTGAAGAGATCGGCTCGGACGAAAGACAAGCGAGGAATCAAGATACTTCGGCTATATGAGGCGTCATGAGTCGGCCCGATCACAGAACTGCTGAATAGATGTAACGTGACCAACACCTTAACTTGGTTGTATAGAACTTCTCCTATAAAGAGAGGGACTTGTATTCAAGAAAGGTAGGTCGTAATTTTGGGAAAAAGGAGAGAGAAAACTCGAGTTAACACTAGGAAGAAGTGAGTGAGAAGTAAGTTCATCTTGTAAGGAAATCCAACTAAGAGCAACACCTTTGTAACACTTTGAAGTAATAAGATTCATCCTTTCACCCCCGTGGACGTAGGTAATCATACCGAACCACGTATATCTTGTGTTCATTGTTGAGTGTTTACCTTCACTTGAGATGTGTAGTATGTTCCTATCCTTTGGATGTAGTTTGTAGTAAAATGCATCTACATTCTGGCGCCGACTAAGGGGACACGACTAAGATCTCCGGATACCTTGCCGTGAAAACCTTCAGAGACGATCAACAGCTCCTCAATACACGATTAACGTGTTGGAGTTGAAGATATGATGAACTCTGTTGGCTGAAATAATGGTTGTTTTGAGTCATTTACTAAGCATTCAAAGTCAGAACAGTAGCAGCGTCTTCTTAACATCTTCAACAGTTTTATCAGCAGAGAAACTTCACGAACTCACCAACGACTAACAGTTCGGGTTAGAAGCTATGTGAAGAATCTGTTGAAAGGACGACTATTTGTTCTTGATAGTTGTATGATTGTTAGCGTTAAACGAGTTGTTTCTAGCTACGGTGTGAATTCGAGTGCTCAGAGTAACCAAAAGTTTGCGTTTGTAGCTGTTTCATCATGAGATAAACTGTCGACCGTATAGAATTTTTTAGCCGGCGGTGTAGCATAAGTCGTCGGAGAGTTCATAATTAGATCTCGAGAAAGTGGAGCTGGTACAAGTTTGATTTGATTCTAGGGTTACTTGCCGTACTTTTTTTTAAGCATCATGTGCATAAGATCAATGATTTGGAGCATGTATAATAAACTCAATCAACACAAGTTAAGAATGATCATATACCTTGAGCATCGGCAAGTTTGATCTCCAGCTCGTTCGCGCGACCCTTCTCATTCTGAAGTTGAAGTTGGAGAGACTCTATCAACTGCTTATCTCGAAGGCAATTGGCGGCATCCAAGCGTACCCGGTTCATAATCTAACACAAGCAAACGAGTTTGCATCATAAGCGACACTAAGAACAGAAATCAGAAGCGGGGAATTACCATACCGAAATGAGACGCTCACCACAATGTCAAGTGTCAGGGCGATATTGCCATAACGGGGCACGACATTCAATATCTCTTCATCAGTATACTTCCCAAAGTCGGAGGAAGTAAGCGCACCCAAGGAGTTCATGATCGGGCCAGAGACAGTAAAGGAAGTTTCAGCACTAGAAGACGATCCCTCAGTAATCCGGGGCACACAAGGAAGCTCTACCGGTACATCAGTAACAACCTTCTCTAGGTCGGGCATCTCCAAGGGCTCTTGCTGGTCGCCCATACCTTGTTCATCGCCTTTGTCACCCGAGACATTCTCTCCAAACAGCTCATCTTCATCGGAAAGATCAATGTTTGGGCCCGTTTTCGGCGGTGGCTTAGCAACTTGCCTACCTCTGACAGGATTACGCCTAAGCGGATTGGGGTCAACATCGCCCGCGTCATCATCATCGCGCCTCGGGTGTTTCTGCACAAGTGTCTCGTCAGAACATGTGAAGGCAAAAAACAGGGGCAAGTACATGTACTTATAAGAAAATCATTATGTTTGTTACCTTCCCCTGGTCTTCCTCAACCCTTGTGCCAGCACCTCTCTTCCTAGATCCGACAGTCTTTGTGGAACCGACCTGAAATTTTCAAACAACAATAAATGACCAATTGACGCCCGAAGCTAACAAGATAGAAATCAAGAAAAACGCATACCTTATCGGCATTGTCATCATTAACCACCCAGAAAGAATAGGTCTCGGCTGGAAAAGTAGGCGACGGGAAGTCACCATGAAGAATTGGACCTCGGACAAGAAGTGGAACTCGGGGATAAATCGGATCATTAGAATGACGGGGTCGCCTGTTGCAGGGTTGGACGATGGGATCGGCATCCAGCATCATCCTTTCAACACCATCGGGCATAACCTTGACCCGATGAGGACTAGCAGCAAACCCAGCAAGATCTCCCAAGGTCGAAGTACCAGCTCGATAGTTGACAAGGAAATTAGCAACATAATACTTTGGAGCGTCCTCAGGCTTGTAGGTCGACTAGTCGGCATCAGAACCATGACCATCGCGGCGATCCCTCCACTCGTTCATAATTCGGAAAGTATTGCCAGTCCATTGAGCCAAAGCACGAGAAGGCCGGATCTGGGAAAGAATCTCGTAATAAAATGGGCTATCAGGGTTGTATAGGGGAAGACGAAGGCCCACCTCCAGTTGGCCCAGGGTGATGACCACACAATCAACCGATTGCTCGTGCTTCTTCATATCAGTTTTCTTCAAGATACCGTTTCGGCCCGAGAGAAGGGTCACTTCGTAATTTTGAAGATCGTACTTCTCCTTCAGCTTCTCAATGAACTCTTCATCAGAGAGATCTTTCGCCCTTTTCTCGGACCTGCACAAAACAGAGGGAGAATCATCAGGAAAGATAGACTTCATGGCACGAACATCGTACTCAGAGGGACTCTCGTAAGAAAACAAAGAAGAAAGGGAAAAAGCATCAATCTCGGAAAAAACATCATCAACGGACCTTTTCTCAGTCATGGAAGGAGAAGAAGCCATTAACAGAGATAGTGTAAAGCCTGGTTTTCGACGAAGAAAGATGAGGCGATAACAGATACTGCAGCAATCGGTGAGGAGGAGATGGCGGAAGAAAACCAAGAAAGCTAGGGTTTTTCAGAAGCGCAAAGTGGTGGAGAAATCTGGGAGAGAAGACTACAGGGCCGAACAGAAAAAGAAATGGCGGAGAAGAAGAAGGAAGAAAGAAGCGGGCTATTTAAAGGAGAAAAATTGTAACCGACGCCGACGGTTACTGGTCAAAAAGTGGAATTAGTGGGGCGGTGCATGGCGGGATTAGCGGCATGAACGAAGACGTGGGCAGTTAGGACGATGTTCTTCCACTCGTGCCTCCCACACGAGCGGAAGAAGGGGCATAAATGTAGGTGTAAATTATATACAAATCCAGGTGGCAACATCCTAGGCCTTGCACACCCAAACACGAAGAGACGCGAAGCGTGGAATGAAGATTAGTGGCGCGAGATTTAAGGAGCCACATGGGTCGGGCGTGATCGCTCTACAGCTGTCGGACAAGACTTGACCCAAACTTCTGATAAAGCTGACAAGACAAGACGTGGCGGGTCAAACGAGGTACTATGGTCAAACGGATAAGAAAGTACGGGTCACATCGGCTAACCGAAAGGGCGACAAGTCAAGACGGGCGACATCGTGTCAATAGACCACCTGAAGAGATCGGCTCGGACGAAAGACAGGCGAGGAATCAAGATACTTCGGCTATATGAGGCGACATGAGTCGGCCCGATCACAGAACTGCTGAATAAATGTAACGTGACCAACACCTTAACTTGGTTGTATAGAACTTCTCCTATAAAGAGAGGGACTTGTATTCAAGAAAGGTAGGTCGTAATTTTGGGAGAGAAAGAGAGAGAAACTCGAGTCAACACTAGGAAGAAGTGAGTGAGAAGTAAGTTCATCTTGTAAGGAAATCCAACTAAGAGCAACACCTTTGTAACACTTTGAAGTAATAAGATTCATCCTTTCACCCCCGTGGACGTAGGTAATCATACCGAACTACGTATATCTTGTGTTCATTGTTGAGTGTTTACCTTCACTTGAGATGCGTAGTATGTTCCTATCCTTTGGATGTAGTTTGTAGTAAAATGCATCTACAATTAGTAAGATAACTCATCTATTTATTAGATAAAATTTAAAAGAGAAATTTATTCTTATGACCCTGGAAATTCTGGGTCTTACTCTTTTAGCCCAGGCTTATTTAATAAAATTTACAAATTATTCTAGTGGCCCTGGAATATTATAACCGGTGTGCATATTGTATGCACATAAAAATCAGTGTGCATATTGTCTGCACGCTATAAAATATAAAGAAAATTTTAAAAATTGTTTACAAAAATCAGTGTGCATATTTTCTGCACATAAAATCAGTGTGCATATTGTCTGCACACTATATAAAATATGAAGAGAATTTAAAAAGTTGTTTACAAAAATCAGTGTGCATATTTTCTGCACATAAAATCAGCGTGCATATTGTCTGCGCACTATAAAATATGAAGAAAATTTAAAAAATTACTTAAAAAATAAAAAAAATTATATGAAATGAAAATTTGATAGTTGTATTTACGCTCGTTGTGTAGATCTTTCAAAAAGCTTTCCAAATATATAAAATTTGTCGAATTCTTACGTATGATTCGTGAGACATGTTATGTTTAAGTTGACATGACGATTATACCCTTAAATGATATAATTTATCATTTGATAATATCATCAAACATCTTTATCCAAATGACTCTCCTTCTTTTTTAAGGATCATTTCAATAAAATGGGTTAATTTTTTTAAATTTGAGTTTTAAGCCAAAGGTCATTTGAGTAAGAGAGTGAGGAGAGGGTCAAACAATTAATTTCCACAATTTAAAACTAACTAGCTCATTTAATTTAGGACGGATAGTAACTTTTTTTACAACTTCGGATCGTTATATTTATATAAATATATTCTCTTTCTTCAGTTTTATTTTTCTCGTTCGTCTTAGGTTTCCTTCGTTTTCCTTTACGCATCTGATCATCATCAGAGAACGGTAAGATCACTAAAAAATTTTCTTCTCCTATTTCTTATTTTATGAGGATCAGATCGTTCCCTTATTTTATGAGGATCAGAGAATGGATATACTGTTCCAGGGTATCCATACTTCTATAACATAAGTACTAATAGAATCAGTTTATATTTAGGCACACAATTCCAGCAAAACTATATCTTAATAAAAATCACTTAATTTAATTTATCAATATTTATCCCTTGTTAGTTTTAAATCTAATCATCGTTACTGAACAACAAAGTAAAAAAATCAAAAGAACAGAAGGACCATGTTGGGAACTTGAATTAGTTTAGTTTAGTATATGAAAAGGTGAAAAGGTGAGGGTACCCAAATATACCTCAAGCTATTACTTGTATTTGTTACTTCATTTAACTAAAGGAAGCATCAAATGTGATACAAAACGTGTTTTTTCTTCAAAAAGTACACATTGGAAATTGTTATTATAGCATTTCGAGGTTGACCTTAAGACTGTATTGCTTCTTGGATGTTCATCTTGTTGTCTATTTATTTGTTGAGCCTCCTATCTAATATCAGTCATATGGGCTAGCTCCTCACCCAAATGTGTTTTTAGTCGCATTTATAAATTCTTTCTAAACAAAAAAAGTATGTACCAATATTATATTTTAGTTTAAGAGATGAAATACAAATATACACATACAAATATACAACTAATCAAATTTAAAACTGATATTACCTTTATTCAAATAATTTAAAACTAATCAAATATACAAAAGTATGTACCAATATTCTTTCTATATAAATCAAATTTACCATAATACCTACTTGTTTTTTTGCTAACATAAAAATTACCTTGATACCGCCTTAAAACTGTGGGCGTGCATTAGGGGCCATAAAACCTACAATATCATACCAAAAGAAGTGTCAAACATGTAGCTTTAAACATTAACACGTCATAACGTACATATCAAATCAGAAATAAAGAGTCAAAAAAAGAGTTTAGAAAAAATTATCTTTCTACTCTTACATTCATCACCATTATTTTCATAAGAGGTGAGTTTATAAACGGTTCTCATTCAAGGAACTTGCATAGGTAATTATAAGGAAAACTGAAACACAAACTTACTTGCAGGATTAATCAAATGCAAACTGAATCGTGGGGTTCTTGATCAAGTTCCATAACTACGTAGCTGGTATCCGTTGTGTTTGGGAAATTCTTTAAGCCAATGCCTATATATCTTCATCCCTCCTTCTAAATCAAGAGTTGATGAGATCCCTTCTTTTTATTGGCCAACATAGCCTAGGACTTGACGCCACATTTAAGACATAAATGACCTGATAACAAACTCCAACACTAATTTTCACATGACTCTAGCCTCAGTGGTGTCTTTAAAAGTCAGGACACCTATCAACCCTTCTCCTCCCCCTGTCAAAACTCTTGCTCCAAATGGGTAAGAACAGAATTTGCGAGGGAGTTCTTCCCCCAGGGCTTTATCAAATACTATCCTGGAGAGCTTCACCAGATCATTAACGGGTGGTACTAAATTAACATTAGTTACACATAAATTAAAGGTGGACGTTATGAGAAGAAAACAAAAAAAATATCCATAGGCCGGTATGCATCGTGCTTACAATGAACAAATAAAGCCCGTATCCCATGGCGGCACCTTTCTTCTCCATTAAAAGTAAAACATAAGTACCTTTGCGTTCCCAATCATTCCATGCCTCGGACCAACAACCGTTCAATCAATTTTGTCGACTTTGCCTACAAACATCAATATAGCCTACTCTTGAGTCAAAATCCTGCACAATGTAATTATAAATTCAGATACTTCTAAGTAGTTAATTGATTGGGTTTAAGAATTCACATGTTATGGCAATAAATAAATATATGACTCCTTTTGAACCTTTCCAAGTAGGAGTAATAAATAGTTTGGAGTGTGCATAAATTCTAAGAAGATATCCACTACTAAATGAAACAAATCAAGTTGAATTATGAATTTTCCAAGCATTTCTTACAGATTTGTACTTTGATGACCATTTAACGGGGTTATGTAATTAGACTCATAAGAGCATGTGTCACCTAATTTAGTTCTGAGGGAGAATTGATAAAAATCAGGTTATCAATAAAATTCACACTACAAAACGCTCCAAAATTAGATCAAATTAATACCCTAAGATAACATTCAAAAAATTCAACTATGGTCACATATAGAGGGAAGTTTATTAACCACAGCAGGAGGCTGTACCCTTCCTGTTAAGTTTAATTAGCAGCTACAAACATTTTAGCGGGCTTTCCTGCATAAGATTTTGTTCTCATATAACCCTTGTGAGTCTAGAATCTGTAATGCCACTAATATCACCTTGAAAGAATATGATCACGATAAGATACTTAAAACCGTAGTTTCAAGTTATGACAAAGATCTCCAGTGGATCCACCTCGACCAATTTGTTCCAAAAAAATAAATAATCAAGCAAAATAGAGGCCATCTTAAATTATGAATCAATATCAGAATAAATTTCAATCTTGATTATATCTAAGAAATAGATCAAAATAAGCTTAAACATAAGCAGGTACGGGGCTACATATTATTACACATGCTCACTACGAAATTTTATCCTCATCAGGCAAACACACTATTCTGCAGAAAAACAAACAAATACGACCATGTTTTGTAAGTTATTACATCATAATTCCAAACACCAAGCAAACACACATCGAGCTTCCATCAATCTAAATCTAGTAGGGAACACAAAGATAGGCGACTCAGTTGAGCTAGAATTTTATCTGATACAGCGGAGAAAACATTACCTATAACAGAAACTACACAATTTTTTTATCCTCATTAACAATGCATACGGAGCCTGTACCCCTACTATTGAGTTTAATTAACAACTGCAAGCTTCAACTATTGATTTCAAAAAATAGAATCAAACTCAATTAATTAAATCTCAAAGTGAGCACTTCTAAAAAAAAATCGGGTCAATCTGAATTCCATCAATCTGCCTACGTCAAACTAAAAGAGGATGATTTTTTTTCTCAGATTAAAATTATCTTATCGAATTCAGAATTGAAAATTTTAGGGTTTCAACATGTTTTAAATCGTGTCAATCTGAATTCCATCTATCTGCCTACGCCAAACAAAAAGAGGATAAAAATTATCTAATATAATTCAGAATTCAGATTTGAAAACTCTAGGGTTTCAACATGTTTACCTTCTAATTAATTTCCGCTGCAAACTTTTGATTAAACGTTGTCTCCTGAATCTTAAATCAGTGTTATCAACTTTGCCCAGGGAACACAAACATCAAGAAACATGAATCAACAAGTGGAAAAGTAAAAAAAAAAATTCTAGGGTTTCAACATGTTTACCTTCTAATCCCATTCCTCTGCTCCATATTTTTGATTAAACCTTGCATCCTAAACCTCCGGAAAACATCAATCACACGAACCGTAGGAAAGAAAACAAATTCTAAAAACTCAGAGTTTCTGCCAGAGAGAGGAGAAGAACAACAGCATCAGAAAAAGAGAAAACGTTTTATGTGAACCAAAAATCGTTACGTAACCGATCAGTCCTGGCCGTCGCTTAAGAAAAGTTCATCCGGATGATTCCGAATGCAGGATGACACTCCCTAATACATCATGTCCGTCTAATGACTCTTAAATCTTAAATCCAAAGTACACCTTTTTTTATAGGGCGAGGATCGGCTCACAGACTTGGAATGACAGACTTGTTACAAAGTCGTACAACCAACGGATTCGGCGACCATGAATGGCTGAGATTTAAACAAAGGACATGCGGGTTTGTGAAATTCTCGGTGACCCGTTTTAATAATTACAAACACGTGGCCTCCTATAATTTTATATCTTCTTATTCTCTGACCGACCTTCCTTACTTCCTTGTTCGTCTTGGTGTTCTTCCACTTTTGTACATCAGAAAAAATTAATCTTACTTCACTATTTTTGCATCTAAATCTTCGGTTTCTTGTATTGTTTTAAAATCGGAAGGATCCTCATATATTCTAGGTAACCCAAGTTTTGTGTTTTATGAAGATATTTTTTAATTTATAGGGTTTTGATTTAGAGATTGGGTTTTTGTAATTTGAGAGTATAATATCCTAGATAAATAATTCCAATCGTTATCATCCCTTCATTACTCCAGCCTTCTTCAATTAGTTTATTGAAGCTTATATTACTGGTACACTGGTTTTCCCTATTTTTCTATCAATAAAAATCCTCCGTTTGTGTCAATCAATGAAAAAAGTAAAAACACCAGAAACAACATCTTTGATCACCATCAGCTTTTAAAAACCAGCTTTATTAGGCATGTATTCGCATAATCCAGCAAAATAAATGTATCACCATCAGCGATCCAAACTTGATTATGAATTATAATGAATTTTTCCTCTTAAGTTTTTTTGTAAGTTTCACATCCGCCATTACAAGGCATCCAAGAAGGATCGAGAGAGAGAGATGTAAGGGCGAAATGAACGAAGAGAGATTATAACAAAAGTAAAAAAAGTATGAAAACGGGTCATGGATAAACTTCACAAACCCGCGTGTTTGTTTTTTTCCTTTAAATCTCAACCATCCGTGGTCGCCGAATCCATTGGTTGTACGACTTTGTAACAAACTCTATCATTTTAACTCTGTGAGTCGATCCTTCCCCTTTTTTATAACAGTGATATAAACATGATCAAATTATACATATTTCTTATAGTAACAATAATCGATTAAAAGAGTAGTTTTAGAACAAGAATTAATTGAGGGCCCCGAAAAATAATAAGGGGCCCTAGCTATATGACAAAAAAGGTCATGAAATAGTAATTGGGGGTTACCCCTTATCCCCATTTTTTTTTTAAATTCCTAAACTACCCCTAATGATTAGTGTTAATTATGTTGATTAATTGTTAATTAGTTTAGTTTGTTTAAAATCAGATTTAGGGATAAAATTTTGTTAAAAGAAATTTTTTGTTTTTGTGGTGTGGAGAAGAAGGAGGTGAGTTTTTTTTTGCAAAACTTAGGGTTATTTGAAATGAGTGATTCTAGTGGAGGAATCATTAGAAACAATCAGGTAAACTTCCTATACAATCAGGTAAACTTCCTATACTCTTCAAATCGTCTGAATGTTGCTCCAAGTGGTCGATTCATGGTCACAATGGAACTACTCAGAGTGAGGGTCATTAGATCGATAGTATAACAAACCAACGACCCTTAAGAGTTGGCAATTATTTTGCACACAGAAAAATGACTCCAATATGGTGATTTTGCAGCTTATAAAAAATCGTCACCCAAGTTTGCTATAATTGACGACTCTAACTTTTAGGTCATAGAGAGTCGTTTACTGAATATGTTTCGTACCAGACGACTTTTAAATTTTTTACTCTCGGTAGCATATACTCTAAGGGTCATTATTATTTTTTTACTTTATAGTGACGACCCTTAAATTTTTTTTTTCTGCTCTGATGCAATCCTTAGGTAGGATAATGTTGAGCTCTTTTGTCTGGGGGCCAAAAGCAGCGGATAGCCATTGCTAGAGCAATCATCAGAAATCCAGCGATTCTCCTCCTTGACGAAGCAACCAGCGCTCTTGATTCGGAATCCGAAGTACTTGTCCAAAGGGCCCTTCATCAAGCCTCAATGGGAAGAACAACACTGGTAGTTATCATTGCATTAAACAACGTTCAATTGTTCAATTATTACGGATCATACAAATATAGCAGCATTTGTAACTTACTCTCACTTGTTGATCAGGTTGTTGCACACAAGCTTTCCACCATAAAAAAATGTTGATCAAATAGCAGTTGTTAATGGCGGTTGCATCCTTGAAATAGGATCTCATAACGACCTCATTACCAAGACTAACAGTCACTACGCAATAAAATTAAAATTGACGACTTTAAAATAAAATTGCCCACCCTTGAAATAAAATTGACAACCCTTGACTACTTTAAAATTAAATTATCGACCCGTCAAATATATTTGACGACTTTAAAATAAAATTGACGACCCTTAACCCTTTTTTTTTCCATTGATTTAGCCTTCAAAAAATTTAGACAGAGGAGCTAAATAGTTATACAAAGAAGTCGTTAATTTAATAAATGGGTCGTCGGGTAGGAGTCGTTAACCTAGTCATATAAATATTAACGATCCTTTAAAAAACATACAGAGAGGTGATTTTTGACCATAGAGAGTCGTTATTGTATAAAAACAAGTCGTCATTGAAGGATCGTCAATGGTCCCATAAAACACTAACGACTCCAACCTAGGCCATTAAATCATAAAACCCAGAATTAGGGTCGTTATCCCCTACATTTTACACGTTGACGATTTTTCATTAAAAAAAATGCAGATAAAAAGTCGTTAGGGTATAAACTTATCGATATGACAACCTTATAACTGTAACTGCAATTTTTCGGTTGGAAAACCTAATTTCGAAAGTAACCCATCAAATTAAATGCAAACATGAATTAAATTAGGGGGTTTAATTTCGAATCAAAGATTACGATGATGAAATAAATTGAAGAATTTTATTTCTTCGGGCGTCGTTAATGGCAAGAGAGAGATGGGAGTCGGGTGAGGGAGGGGAGGGTTTTGGTTTTCTGATTCGGGGGATTTTAGATTAAGGGTTATTAGGTTTTAAGTTTTTATTATTTAGGGAAGGGTAAAATAGTACTTTCATCTAGTTTTGGAACCCCCCCTATGAATATTGGTGTGTGTATAAGTTGGTCAGGGCCCCTAGTTATTTTCTCAGGGTTAATTCTTGTTTTAGAAATATCCCCTTGATTAGTGTAGGTGTAAATTATACACAGATCCAGGTGGCAACATCCTAGGCCTTGCGCACCCAAACACGAAGAGACGCGAAGCGTGGAATGAAGATTAGTGGCGTGAGATTTAAGGAGCCACATGGGTCGGGCGTGATCGCTCTACAACTGTCGGACAAGACTTGACCCAGACTTCTGATAAAGCTTACAAGACAAGACGTGGCGGGTCAAACGAGGTACTATGGTCAAACGGATAAGAAAGTACGGGTCACATCGGCTAACCGAAAGGGCGACAAGTCAAGACGGGCAACATCGTGTCAATAGACCACCTGAAGAGATCGGCTCGGACGAAAGACAAGCGAGGAATCAAGATACTTCGGCTATATGAGGCGTCATGAGTCGGCCCGATCACAGAACTGCTGAATAGATGTAACGTGACCAACACCTTAACTTGGTTGTATAGAACTTCTCCTATAAAGAGAGGGACTTGTATTCAAGAAAGGTAGGTCGTAATTTTGGGAGAGAAAGAGAGAGAAACTCGAGTCAACACTAGGAAGAAGTGAGTGAGAAGTAAGTTCATCTTGTAAGGAAATCCAACTAAGAGCAACACCTTTGTAACACTTTGAAGTAATAAGATTCATCCTTTCACCCCCCGTGGACGTAGGTAATCATACCGAACCACGTATATCTTGTGTTCATTGTTGAGTGTTTACCTTCACTTGAGATGCGTAGTATGTTCCTATCCTTTGGATGTAGTTTGTAGTAAAATGCATCTACATTCTGGCGCCAACTAAGGGGACACGACTAAGATCTCCGGATACCTTGCCGTAAAAACCTTCAGAGACGATCAACAGCTCCTCAATACACGATTAACGTGTTGGAGTTGAAGATATGATGAACTCTGTTGGCTGAAATAATGGTTGTTTTGAGTCATTTACTAAGCATTCAAAGTCAGAACAGTAGCAGCGTCTTCTTAACATCTTCAACAGTTTTATCAACAGAGAAACTTCACGAACTCACCAACGACTAACAGTTCGGGTTAGAAGCTATGTGAAGAATCTGTTGAAAGGACGACTGTTTGTTCTTGATAGTTGTATGATTGTTAGCGTTAAACGAGTTGTTTCTTGCTACGGTGTGAATTCGAGTGCTCAGAGTAACCAAAAGTTTGCGTTTGTAGCTGTTTCATCATGAGATAAACTGTCGACCGTATAGAATTTTTTAGCCGGCGGTGTAGCATAAGTCGTCGGAGAGTTCATAATTAGATCTCGAGAAAGTGGAGCTGGTACAAGTTTGATTTGATTCTAGGGTTACTTGCCGTACTTTTTTTTAAGCATCATGTGCATAAGATCAATGATTTGGAGCATGTAGAATAAACTCAATCAACACAAGTTAAGAATGATCATATACCTTGAGCATCGGCAAGTTTGATCTCCAGCTCGTTCGCGCGACCCTTCTCATTCTGAAGTTGAAGTTGGAGAGACTTTATCAACTGCTTATCTCGAAGGCAATTGGCGGCATCCAAGCGTACCCGGTTCATAATCTAACACAAGCAAACAAGTTTGCATCATAAGCGACACTAAGAACAGAAATCAGAAGCGGGGAATTACCATACCGAAATGAGACGCTCACCACAATGTCAAGTGTCAGGGCGATATTGCCATAACGGGGCACGACATTCAATATCTCTTCATCAGTATACTTCCCAAAGTCGGAGGAAGTAAGCGCACCCAAGGAGTTCATGATCGGGCCAGAGACAGTAAAGGAAGTTTCAAAGACTAGAAGACGATCCCTCGATGTCCGGGGCACACAAGGAAGCTCTACCGGACATCAAGAATAACCTTCTCTAGGTCGGGCATCTCCAAGGGCTCTTGCTGGTCGCCCATACCTTGTTCATCGCCTTTGTCACCCGAGACATTCTCTCCAAACAGCTCATCTTCATCGGAAAGATCAATGTTTGGGCCCGTATTCAATGGTGGCTTAGCAACTTGCCTACCTCTGACAGGATTACGCCTAAGCGGATTGGGGTCAACATCGCCCGCGTCATCATCATCGCGCCTCGGGTGTTTCTGCACAAGTGTCTCGTCAGAACATGTGAAGGCAAAAAACAGGGGCAAGTACATGTACTTATAAGAAAATCATTATGTTTGTTACCTTCCCCGGTCTTCCTCAACCCTTGTGCCAAAGACACCTCTCTTCCTAGATCCGACAGTCTTTGTGGAACCGACTCAAATTTTCAAACAACAATAAATGACCAATTGACGCCAAGCTAACAAGATAGAAATCAAGAAAACGCATACCTTATCGGCATTGTCATCATTAACCACCCGAAAGAATAGGTCTCATTGAAAAGTAGGCGACGGAAGTCACCATGAAGAATTGGACCTCGGACAAGAAGTGGAACTCGGGGATAAATCGGATCATTAGAATGACGGGTCGCTCACAGGGGTTGGACGATGGGATCGGCATCCAAAGATCATCCTTTCAACACCATCGGGCATAACCTTGACCCGATGAGGACTAGCAGCAAACCCAGCAAGATCTCCCAAGGTCGAAGTACCAGCTCGATAGTTGACAAGGAAATTAGCAACATAATACTTTGGAGCGTCCTCAGGCTTGTAGGTCGACCAGTCGGCATCAGAACCATGACCATCGCGGCGATCCCTCCACTCGTTCATAATTCGGAAAGTATTGCCAGTCCATTGAGCCAAAGCACGAGAAGGCCGGATCCGGGAAAGAATCTCGTAATAAAATGGGCTATCGTGGTTGTATAGGGAAGACGAAGGCCCGGCTCCGGTTGGCCAGGGTGATGACCACACAATCAACCGATTGCTCGTGCTTCTTCATATCGCTTTTCTTCAAGATACCGTTTCGGCCCGAGAGAAGGGTCACTTCGTAATTTTGAAGATCATACTTCTCCTTCAGCTTCTCAATGAACTCTTCATCAGAGAGATCTTTCGCCCTTTTCTCGGACCTGCACAAAACAGAGGGAGAATCATCAGGAAAGATAGACTTCATGGCACGAACATCGTACTCGGAGGGACTCTCGTAAGAAAACAAAGAAGAAAGGGAAAAAGCATCAATCTCGGAAAAAACATCATCAACGGACCTTTTCTCAGTCATGGAAGGAGAAGAAGCCATTAACAAAGATAGTGTAAAGCCTGGTTTTCGACGAAGAAAGATGAGGCGACAACAGATACCTTTGCAAAGAATCGGTGAGGAGGAGATGGCGGAAGAAAACCAAGAAAGCTAGGGTTTTTCAGAAGCGCAAAGTGGTGGAGAAATCTGGGAGAGAAGACTACAGGGCCGAACAGAAAAAGAAATGGCGGAGAAGAAGAAGGAAGAAAGAAGCGGGCTATTTAAAGGAGAAAAATTGTAACCGACGCCGACGGTTACTGGTCAAAAAGTGGAATTAGTGGGGCGGTTCATGGCGGGATTAGCGGCATGAACGAAGACGTGGGCAGTTAGGACGATGTTCTTCCACTCGTGCCTCCCACACGAGCGGAAGAAGGGGCATAAATGTAGGTGTAAATTATATACAAATCCAGGTGGCAACATCCTAGGCCTTGCACACCCAAACACGAAGAGACACGAAGCGTGGAATGAAGATTAGTGGCGCGAGATTTAAGGAGCCACATGGGTCGGGCGTGATCGCTCTACAGCTGTCGGACAAGACTTGACCCAAACTTCTGATAAAGCTGACAAGACAAGACGTGGCGGGTCAAACGAGGTACTATGGTCAAACGGATAAGAAAGTACGGGTCACATCGGCTAACCGAAAGGGCGACAAGTCAAGACAGGCGACATCGTGTCAATAGACCACCTGAAGAGATCGGCTCGGACGAAAGACAGGCGAGGAATCAAGATACTTCGGCTATATGAGGCGACATGAGTCGGCCCGATCACAGAACTGCTGAATAAATGTAACGTGACCAACACCTTAACTTGGTTGTATAGAACTTCTCCTATAAAGAGAGGGACTTGTATTCAAGAAAGGTAGGTCGTAATTTTGGGAGAGAAAGAGAGAGAAACTCGAGTCAACACTAGGAAGAAGTGAGTGAGAAGTAAGTTCATCTTGTAAGGAAATCCAACTAAGAGCAACACCTTTGTAACACTTTGAAGTAATAAGATTCATCCTTTCACCCCCCGTGGACGTAGGTAATCATACCGAACCACGTATATCTTGTGTTCATTGTTGAGTGTTTACCTTCACTTGAGATGCGTAGTATGTTCCTATCCTTTGGATGTAGTTTGTAGTAAAATGCATCTACAATTAGTAAGATAACTCATCTATTTATTAGATAAAATTTAAAAGAGAAATTTATTCTTATGACCCTGGAAATTCTGGGTCTTACTCTTTTAGCCCAGGCTTATTTAATAAAATTTACAAATTATTCTAGTGGCCCTGGAATATTATAACCGGTGTGCATATTGTATGCACATAAAAATCAGTGTGCATATTGTCTGCACGCTATAAAATATAAAGAAAATTTTAAAAATTGTTTACAAAAATCAGTGTGCATATTTTCTGCACATAAAATCGATTGTGCATATTGTCTCACACACTATATAAAATATGAAGAGAATTTAAAAAGTTGTTTACAAAAATCGGTGTGTGCATATTTTCTCAGACATAAAATCAAGCGTGCATATTGTCTCACAAGACTATAAAATATGAAGAAAATTTAAAAAATTACTTAAAAAATAAAAAAAATTATATGAAATGAAAATTTGATAGTTGTATTTACGCTCGTTGTGTAGATCTTTCAAAAAGCTTTCCATATATATAAAATTTGTCAATTCTTACGTATGATTAAGTGAGACATGTTATGTTTAAGTTGACATGACGATTATACCCTTAAATGATATAATTTATCATTTGATAATATCATCAAACATCTTTATCCAAATGACTCTCCTTCTTTTTTAAGGATCATTTCAATAAAATGGGTTAATTTTTTTAAATTTGAGTTTTAAGCCAAAGGTCATTTGAGTAAGAGAGTGAGGAGAGAGTCAAACAATTAATTTCCACAATTTAAAACTAACTAGCTCATTTAATTTAGGACGGATAGTAACTTTTTTTACAACTTCGGATCGTTATATTTATATAAATATATTCTCTTTCTTCAGTTTTATTTTTCTCGTTCGTCTTAGGTTTCCTTCGTTTTCCTTTACGCATCTGATCATCATCAGAGAACGGTAAGATCACTAAAAAATTTTCTTCTCCTATTTCTTATTTTATGAGGATCAGATCGTTCCCTTAATTTTTTTGGTCTTAATATCTGCATGATTTTTTCTACTCCATATTTTGAATATCCAAAGCTCTTATTCCTTTACTATTACGATTCTGTCCTTATAATGAGAACCTAAGACCGACCTATTTTTTTTTTCTTTTTCTTTTCTTCCTAAAAATCTCTTTTTTAGCTTTTCTTCTTCTTCCTTTTCCGATATCTCTCTCGTGGGGTTTCTGGGTTTGTGTGGACCATCTTTAGTTCTCATTTTCTTTGTTGAAGAAGTATTTTTGGAATATTAGGGTTTAGTGAGGGGGAAGTTATGGCTAGATTGGTGATTCAACCTTACAAAAGTTGTTCGGGTTTGGCAAAGACCGGTCTATTAGGATACTTCACCTCTTCATCTCTCGTGAATATCACACCCCTCACCTAATTTCCATTTCAAAGTTTTGATAAACACTTTTTATAGTTGAGTCTTTCAAAATGATGATTATATTGGACCTCATGAGCAATGGTTTTTCTTCGTTATAATTTGTTTAATTTGTTTTGCCTGCAGTTTCAAGCATCACGACGTGGCTGTTGTTTGCAGCAGTCATTCAAGGGTGTTTATACAAGTCAAAAATACACAAGTTCTGAGGAGGTTAGTGTTCATGATGCAGCAGATCCTTCACAACATTGTTTGGATCTTTACATTGCATATTTACTAGTTTATCGTTAACTTGTTTACTAGGTTTCCCGTCGGAGTATACATCCACTTCTGTTCTCCTCATCTTTCGTAAGTTACCAACCTTATCCCAATATGATATAAATTGGATGTTTTCTGAATTTGTTTGTTCAGGGTATTGCTGGGTCTGTGTGTCATCTATTTTATTTGTATTTATATATGTATCAGTATTTGGCATCTATTTTCATTACACCGTGAAGCTTTTCCATCCATTTATTTTTTGTGTTTGCTGCTTCTAGCGTCAACTTAATTAAGTTTATTCTTCCTCAACCTTGTTTTAGAGGATTGATCAGTCTAGTAAAAGACTGATCTGCTCCGTTGCAACACAACCCCAACCAAGCCAGGCAGAAGAATTCAAAATGGACACCCCTAAGGAGATTTTTTTGAAGGATTACAGGACGCCTAATTACTACTTTGATACGGTAAACTCTAAATCTTATAACACCGCCGACATGTAAATTACATAACTTTTTTCTTCTTACTTTCTAAACTGTTTCTGATTATAAATGCAACGAGTATATCTGGTTTTGATGATGTAATTGCTGAGTTGTACGATAGGTTAATCTGACGTTCTCATTGGGAGAGGAGCACACAATTGTTTGTTCAAAAATAACTGTTTACCCTAGAGTTGAAGGTAATTGCTTGTCTATTTGTCTCCATTATACATGATAATATTATTAGAAAGAAATCATACAGCGCATAAGGTTTAGTTGGTTATAGATATTGCTAAGCTTCTTGCACTGTCTTTATCCTGTCTGTTTAAAGAAAGCTTTTCGTTTTAGTTTTATGACATAAACTTGGTCCATCTTAGATGATCTTGTAAACCAAATCTGCTGTTGGGTATCAGGTGTCTCTTCTCCACTGGTCTTAGACGGGGCGGATCTTAAGTTACTCTTAATCAAAATTGATGGCAAGGAACTGAAGGTACAGAGACTATTTTAATTTTTGAGTGTTGCAACATGCTACTTTCTGAATAATTTCCTCATTGTTATTGGAGAACTCGAACGTTGTTGACGTTTGAAGCCATTCAGATTGTTTTCCTTCTACTGAATATTTGTATGGGTTGCTTACATTTGTACTTTGTATGGATTCGTGATGTGCTGTTTTTTAATCTGAGTTTGCAGTAGTTCTTGTTTTATTGTGGATATGTTTTGCACAGATCATATCTTCTTTCATTTTTAAATTAACATTTTTCGTTTTTGTTGCAGAAAGAAGATTACCACCTGGATTCACGCCATCTGACACTCTCATCAGCCCCAAGTGCAAGATTTACTTTAGAGATTGTTACGGAGATATATCCTCAAAAAAATACATCTTTGGAGGTTAAGCTCATCAACATGCGTAAACTGTATTGTGTCTTAGTTACACTTTTACGCAAATTCGTTGTCTTAAAAATGTAGTTGTCCTAATTTTCAGGGGCTCTACAAATCCTCGGGAAATTTTTGTACACAGTGCGAAGCTGAGGGTTTTCGGAAGATAACATTTTACCAGGTTTTTAGTTTGCCACTGATGATTGATTGCATTTATACTTATTAGTTTCTTTTATGGAATTCTTGTTTTGTTGGTTATTTTCCCATTCAGTAGTTTTGGTTAATTTCGATAACAGGATCGACCTGATATTATGGCTAAATACACATGCCGGGTCGAAGGTGATAAGACCCTATATCCAGTATTGCTCTCAAATGGAAACCTCATAGAGCAAGGAGACCTCGAGGTAAATATCTGATAATTTCGTGTTAGTTATTATGGGGCAAAGAGGACTCTCTGTTTTTCTACCTTTTTATAATCACTTTTGGTTATATACATGTTACCATGCAGGGTGGTAAACATTATGCCCTTTGGGAGGATCCACACAAGAAACCATGCTACTTGTTTGCATTGGTTGCTGGACAGTTGCAGAGTAGGGATGACTCTTTCATCACTCGGTCGGGCCGGGAGGTCTCTCTTAGGATCTGGACCCCTGCAGAGGATCTACCAAAAACTGTTCATGCCATTTATTCTCTTAAGGCAGCTATGAAGTGGGACGAGGATGTTAGTTTTCTTTTTATTCTATACCTGCTATTTATGATTCTGCTTCTTGAACAATATTTTAAAGTGTAGCCTGTTACATTGCCCAATCGACTTGCAACAGGTTTTCGGTCTGGAGTATGACTTGGATCTTTTTAATATTGTGGCGGTTCCAGATTTTAACATGTAAGTAATACTATCGCTTTGAGTATGTTGTACTGCGCATATTTAAGTTGTATCATGTAACATAACATTTGTTCCTATTTTTTTTGCGAAAGTGTCTCTCTGTAGAAGTAGTATTATTGCTAAATGCAATCTGAAGGGGTTTCTTACAACACCTTTTTTTTTTATATTGCAGGGGAGCCATGGAGAACAAGAGTTTGAATGTAAGGATATATTTTCTTTTCGTTGTTGCAATTATTTGTCTTCTCTCCCTTTTGATATGCATACCATTCTTTTGAGATGCTCCCGGACAGATATTTAATTCGAAGCTTGTTTTGGCATCACCTGAGACTGCTTCAGATGCTGATTATGCTGCAATTTTAGGGGTTATTGGTCATGAGGTAGTTCCACTTCTTCCTGGTTATGATACATTCCGTTTGTGTGTTTCTTTTTTTACTCGTATCACTAATAATTTAGTCTAACTATCTTTCTTTTTCAATTTTGCAGTATTTTCATAACTGGACTGGGAACAGGTTTGAGTCGGATTTCTTTAACTTTCACCAAAAATTTAGAACGTAGTACTGTATGACCATTTTGTACTTTGTTATGATGCACATGCTTATGTGTGGGAATCCATTTTGTAAATCCTTGTTTGTTCATTAGTAGAAATTGCGGAAGCTCTATTATAGAAATGACATCTGAGCTGTACGGGGAAAATCTTTGATATTACTTCAATTTAGAAATACCATTCTCATCACTCTTTAGACTTGGCTTGATTATTAAAAAATGTTGGATAGGAACATCTTGATCATTACATGTTTGATGTTACTTCCTCCGAGGTTACATTGTCTTTTTTCGTATCTGGATGCAGCCCACCTTTTAGATTCTACATTCAGCATTTGAACTTGATAGAATTTTGTTAAACTTTTAGGGTGACATGTCGTGACTGGTTCCAGCTGAGTCTGAAGGAAGGTCTAACTGTCTTTCGGGATCAGGTACATTACTTTCTGTTTTGTCTTTTGCAAATTACCTACTTTTTGCTTAGCGTGTTTGGCACCTTCGAAATCTCTATCCCAGGTTGGGTTATCTAGAAATTACTGTTAGAACGTGTTTCTCCCTTTAACTCCTATTTTCGATAGAAATTACTAGATCTTCCTTGTTTTGCAGAGGCTAGAAGCATGGTTTAAAAAAGCGTTCTGGGGCGCATATCAGGGCGCGTTTTTTTGCGCCCCAGCCCCAAAACGCTTTGTTAAGCACGCTCTACGATTTGGTTGGTATATATTTTTTTTTTTAAAATGGCTTTGAAGCCCAATAAGTCAAGTACAGGCCTTAGAGCAACCACAGTCATGGATGGGACTAAATACTAAAAACCAGACTAAAGGCTAAAAAAATTTGGCTTTAAAAGGAGGTGAAGCGCAATGGTGAAATATTAAAATTTGGTCGGGCGCATGTATTATGTACGCATGAAGTTAAGCGGGTGTATAAGGTGCGTATGGTAGTGAGGCGCATGTATTATGTACGCACACATGGGGCGCAAGTATTATTCTCGCCTGGCATGGGGCGCATGTAATACTCTCGCCTGGCGTGGGGCGCATGTAATACTCTCGCCTGGTGTGAGTTAGTTATGTAAAAAGCATGACTGTTTTTCCTGGGGCGCATGTAATACTCTCGCTCGGTGTGAGGCGTACATATAACAACCGTCTAATCCCAGACGCTCTCTATACTAACGCCTCATTCAGACGCTCACTATACTTACGCCTAATTCAGACGCTCTCTATACTAACGCCTAATCCCAAACGCTCGCTATACATACGCCTAACCTCACACGCTCATTATACCTGCGCCCCATTATATTTGGGCTTGGTCTGGGTTGACGACTACATGTAGTCTCAAACCCTAATTTGACGGACTGTATATAGCTTTAGTCCCTTCACTGCGGCTCATGTAAGGACCAAATTTGGGTATAGTCCCCAAATTTGGTCGTGACTGTGGTTGCTCTTAGAGTCTGCCTTCTACGTAAATAAACTAAAAAAAACCTAAAATATTTTATGAAGCGTTTCTTATTCTCCTAGTATTTGCCGTTCCTTCTTCTTCATCTTTTTCTTTTCTTGTGTCTCATCATCCTCTGCTCTTCAACCTTCGTCTCTTCTTTTCTATCACCATCTATCTTCAACCTTCGCTGCTGCTTTTCTGTGATCACCATCTATTCATCTTCTATTCTTCCAAGTTCCAACATGGCAAGCAACTACTAGTTTCATATTGATTATATGGTTTTATGTAGGAAGTTTCATATACATTTACAACTATTTATTTATTCATATTTTGCGGAGCAGCGCTTTACTAACGCTTTTATAAGCGCTTTACGCTTCCGCTATTTTAAACCTTGGCTAGAAGTGAGGTTTTAGTATTCCCCAAACATCAAAGATATCGAAATCCTAAACCTAGATTAGGCAGTTGTGTTTTACCGTTAAATTAACTCGTGGTTAGCAATTTATTTATTTTCCTATGAAATGAAATGAAAGTATTGAAATATTAAACATATCTAACATAAACCCATAATAGATTTAGTGGAAAAGCAAACAACATAGCATGTACCTCTCGAATTTTGATTGGTCTTTCCTTGTGGGATTAAAAATGATTGCAGGAATTTTCTTCTGACATGGGAAGCCGTTCAGTAAAAAGAATAGAAGATGTTTCAAGGCTGCGTAACTATCAGTTTCCACAGGTTGTTGATGCTATATTTAGTATTTGTTGTAAGTTTATGTTTATAACTAGATGTGTTTAATAAGCTTACTTGTAGAAGTGACCTTTGAGTAAGTAAGCAGTGTCTGACTCATATGGCTCTTGGATTCTGATATACTTATTTGGCACTTTCAGAATGTACTGAACAAATAGAATGCTGCTGTAGTTTATTTCATAAAGATCAGCTCTTATCTTTTTGGGTTTATAAGTAATGTCAGATGTTAGTTAGTAGTCATCAGCTTTTAGCCACTCCAGACCAGAGTTCGGTCATATTGGGTTGAGGATATTTCATCCGTATAATAGAGCTGAGGATATATCTTCGGAGTATTATAGAGTGAGAGACATCTCTTCACCATCGTAAATGTGTGCACCTGTGTTTGCTGGGATATTACCACTTGGCCCAAGAGTTTGAATGTGCGGGGTGATTTTGCCAATTGTGTTTAGGTTTTACTGTGTTTATACTGTATGTTCTGCGGTGCTCTAGCATGGTGCATTTGGAGATATTGATTTTTTTTGTGGTGAACTCTCCAGGATGCTGGTCCTATTGCTCATCCAGTACGACCACACTCTTATATTAAGGTACTCCAGTTGCGCATGTCTCCCTTCCAAGCCAATTTTGGTATCTCATTTTTTATGTTATTATTCTGATTGTAATATCATTTCCATGACAGATGGACAACTTCTACACAGGTGTGTGTTATATTTCTCTAGCATAATCTGAGTTATGGAACTGAATACGTCTTTTGCAGCTTACTGGGTTATTTATTCTTTTATTATTGGTTACATTTTAATACCAATGGCTGATATTCTGCAATTTGGTTTGATTTGGGACGCTCGTTTTTGCAATTTCTAGTTACGGTAGGTTTTACAATATGTTTCCTCCCAAATTCCAGTGTGAAATTTGCTATTTTGTTTCACTTGCATTTAGATTTTCAATGTCTAACCAGTTCATTTTTTCGTGTGTTACAGGTTTATGAAAAGGTTGTATCTCTGTTCTAAGAAACACGTATTTTCCCCTCTTTTATTTTTTCTTCTTACCTTACAGATGGGAGGTTCTTACTATTTTTTTAAACAGGGAGCTGAAGTTGTCAGGATGTACAAAACTTTGTTGGGAAGTCAAGGTTTCCGAAGAGTAAGATCACAAATTTGATCAGACTACAAGATGAATGCTTCACTCTTTTAATTCACAAATGTACAATTAAAACTTCTGTTGGACCGCATGAAAAAAAAAGTGGCAGATGTTATCTTTGTCTTTAATTTCCATCTGAGTATTGGTGGTGCTTGCTTACTTCCGAGTTGACCTTTTGCACTCATCAAGTATTCTTTAATGTGTATCAGGGGATGGATCTTTATTTTAAAAGGCATGATGGCCAAGCCGTAACGTGTGAAGATTTCTATGCTGCAATGCGAGATGCAAATGATGCAGACTTTGCTAATTTCTTGTTATGGTATGCCTTCTCTACTAACTTTGTTTGCTGAAATTCCCAACCCATTGTGTTATGTAGGTTAATGGTTTTGGAATGAATCATCCTATAATAGGTACTCTCAGGCAGGAACACCATCCGTGAAGGTTACATCGGTCTACAATTCTGAAGCCAAGACATACACTTTGAAATTCAGGTACTTGTTACCACTCCAAAAAATTAAAGCTGTTGTTTTTTATTTTGATTATGAGAAAAGTACTAATTAATGCCTTGGTTTGCATATTGTTTATAGTCAAGAGGTGCCTGCTACTCTAGGCCAGGCAGTGAAAGAACCAATGCTCATACCTGTGGCAGTTTGCCTGCTTGACTCAAACGGGAAGGATATGCCTCTCAAATCCGTGTATCATGATGGAATGCTTCAGGTGGTTTCCACAGATGGGCAACCAGCCTATACTACAGTTCTTCTGATAAAGAAGGTAATCTCTAAATTTGTAGTTCAATCGCATCAGCAACCAAGAATTATAATATTATAGCGTATGACCAGAACTTTATGTGTGAGCTCTTCCCTAGAGCTTTGTGTCTGTAAAACCTAAATTTCTTCAAGGCGACCTTTTTTTAACAGTTTGATGGGTTCTCATACGTTAGTCATCCTGAAATATGGGAACATTTGGCGCTGGGTTCCTATGCTTGCTTTGACTTGAAACTTTTTTTTTTTTGTTTTAACATGGGAGAGAGGGTAACCTGGACAAGTTCGTCCATTGGAAAAATCTTAGCTTACACCCATTCTTCTGTATAATGGATGTCTAGAATAAACGAATAGAAAATTTTTTGTTGTTTTTTTTCTCTTCGAATATTAATTTTTGTGGGTTAACACTACATTGAAGTTACACTTTGACCTGTCCCTAGTTCTCAAAATCTGGTTCGGTTTGGTTGAAATGGCAACTTCAATTTGATTTATGTGTTTCCCTTATTTTATTGGCGCATAATGTTACTTTTTTGGTGCTAGCAGAAGGAAGAAGAATTTGTGTTCTCTGAAATATCTGAAAGGCCAGTTCCATCTCTCTTGCGGGGATACAGCGCTCCTATTCGCCTTGACTCTGATCTTACTGACAATGATCTTTTTTTTCTACTTGCTCATGATTCAGATGAGTTTAATCGGTATTGATTCTTTCCTTCTTTAGCTTGCCGTAGTTGGTTCTGACTCTGATGAAGCTTAATGTAACGGGTAACTCATATTTTCAGTTGGGAGGCGGGGCAAGTGTTGGCTAGAAATTTGATGCTTAGCTTGGTTGCTGATTTCCAGCAAAACAAACCATTAGCTCTGAAAGCAGACTATGTGCATGGTCTCAGAAGCATACTATCTGACACTAGCTTGGATAAAGTAAGTAAAAATACTAAAAAATGATATAATGAAATTTTGTCCAATGATCAGATAGCTCATCTTACCTTTGCTTTTAATTTTTTTCTAGGAATTCATTGCCAAGGCAATTACTCTGCCCGGGGTAGGGGAGATCATGGACATGATGGAGATTGCTGATCCTGATGCTGTTCACGCTGTCCTATCTTTCATCAGGAAGCATCTTGCTTTTGAACTCAAAGCAGAATTTCTCAGGACGGTAGGACTTATTATGACTGCATCAATTTCTTTTCTTGACCAGTCCAGAGACTAAGTTACAATTATATTTACTAGGTTGAAAACAATAGAAGCTCTGATCCATATGTCTTCGATCATTCCAATATGTCAAGACGCGCTTTGAAGAACATCGCCCTTGGTGAGAATCTTACTATATTTGTTCTATTTAGGAAGAAGAGTATGTATATATGACTATATGAGCCACTGATGTGCTTTATTTACTCCTTTTGATTTCATATATTCTGGTCTTCTCATACAAGCCTATCTAGCCTCTCTTGAGGATACCCAGATCACCGAACTTGCTCTGAATGAGTACAGGACTGCTACAAATATGACCGACCAGTTTGCAGCTCTAGCAGCCTTGGTCCAAAATCCTGGCAAAACCCGCGATGATGTTCTTGCCGATTTCTATGGCAAGTGGAAACATGACTATTTGGTGAGTATCTGTCCATTACTTCTTCATTTGTTCTTTTGGTATATAGGTACTTGATCAAGTTAGGCTATTAAAAATGCATATTTTTAAGGCCCTTTCTTTTTTTTGCAGGTTGTGAATAAATGGTTTGCTCTTCAAGCCATGTCAGACATTCCTGGAAATGTTGAAAATGTCCGCAAGCTGCTGCAGCATCCTGGCTTTGACTTACGCAATCCAAACAAGGTGAAGTAGCCTGATAGACAGTGAAGTCACGTTATGGACTTGATATACATACAAATACACTTGCATATTCTTTTTAGTGGATTGTAGACTCAGATGCTAAAGCATCGTACCGCTCTCCCACTTGGCGAAGTGTGATTAGGAACTTGTGTTTGAAAAATTAATAATGTACTAGTTCATTGAGTTGTTTTCTTTAATCGTTTCCAGGTGTACTCACTCATTGGAGGATTCTGCGGGTCACCAGTTAATTTCCATGCAAAGGATGGTTCGGGCTATAAATTCTTGGGAGAGATTGTAGTGCAACTTGACAAAATAAACCCCCAGGTTTGGTCTTCTGCAAAACACAGCCCCTCCCTCCCTTCACCTCCCACCCACCACAAAATATTAAGATTAATTTTCTTTTTTATCTTCATTCTTCTTTCTTTCTGGCATAAATTGTAGGTTGCCTCCCGTATGGTGTCTGCCTTCTCGAGGTGGAGGCGTTATGATGAGACCAGACAGGCGCTTGCTAAGGTGATTAATTTACCTTAATTTTCATCTGTCAGAGGACATTCTTATACTGACATGAGCTTATTAAATAACCCATGATCCTTTGGTTACCATTACTGCTTCTGAAAGGTTCATTAGTCCGGAGGGGACGAATTCCCTTTCTAGCAGCACCATAGGTTTCTATTGCTGCTTGTTTACAGTATTTTTTCAAATGGTTGTTTACAGGCACAATTAGAGATGATAATGTCAACCAATGGACTCTCTGAGAATGTGTTTGAAATTGCGTCAAAAAGCTTAGCTGCTTAGTTACATGCTCACCAGATTCATCAGGGTATAATTAGACATTGTTAATAAGTTTATTTCTTATGTCTATTTATTTAAAAAAAAATATATTAGATGGTAATACCGATTTTTTAACATTCATCGAGCTCTATGGCGTTTCTCTGCTTGCATACCTTGTTAATTTTTGTGTTTATTTATAGCGGCATTTTAAGCATAACATCTCTTATCAGGCTATCGGCGCAACATTTGCTGACGCATTTGTGACCTTGTTGCCAGCTTTATAATTAATTAAACATAACGTTATATTTATAACGGAAGGTAGAATATAGCACATCTTTGTCAAATGAACCCCCATGTTCACGCAAAGCAAGGGAGAGTGGTTTTGCTTTGAGCTAGTATTGTGAAGTGTGCTCCGCACCTCTGCAACATAATTTTTTTCAATGAAGATTTTCCGCCCGAGTAGGATCACTGGAGAACTAATGGGAATAATGATTTTAGGTAATGCATTATCTAGATTCATCGGTTTCCCATATGGTCGTCTGATTGTTTTTTAGTTATGTTGGAATTTTCTAGTTATGTTGGAAATTTGATGCAAAGAGTCAGGATACCCCTAATCTTGCCATAAATTTTCTCTCGTCAGTTGGTCTTATGATGATAATTGTTAGGGGGAAAGCCAGTAAAGCTGATTTTTGTCAAAATTGTTTGGGTGGATTTAAAATTATGCTTCCAGTCGATAATTGCTCTTGAATTTTGATTGCATTTATAATCTTTTCCCCAAACTATGCAAACCGTAAAACCCTAACATCATCAAGTACGTTCAAGTGTTCAGGATTATTATCTTAATCCTAAGATATTGAAGCGAAATGAAAGAAGATCGTAGTTATACTAAATCACCAGACGATCAACAATTTGAGGTGAACAAATATATTAACTTAGACGATCAACAATTTGAGGTGAACAAATATATTAACTTGATAATACAGTACATATATATTTCGATTGTCATGATCACAACCATTGATCTCATAGTTTTATTTTTACACAATTGGTTCATTTCTCTTTCCCTTTATAATGGCGTCATTAGCTTACTGCTTTAATTATTTGTTTGTATATACAACTTACATTTTTATGTTGTATGGTGCTCTCTCCGATGATGAAGATTTATATACGATGAGTTCACTGGATCTAATTTGGACTCTACTTTGGACTCAATTGAACAATTCTTTCCACAACTCATAAAGTATGGTGGGTAATATTACTCAGCTCAAGTCTAATGTAGTCGTTCAGCTTAGTTATTTAATTTGTTTAATTATTTTATGTGATTAGGCGATCGAGTCCAAAAAGGCAGTTCATGATAGGTGGGTGAATGGAATTAAACATGCAATGACAAAAACAGGAAGGAACAGAAAGTGTTGTCCGGGTAGCCCTATACAGGAGGAAAATTACGGTTTATGATATTGTTCGTGTTTTTTAATTACAGATGATTCAATGGTTACACTTTGGGTAAAGGGTGAGATGGAAATTAAACTCCAAGAATAATTTTTGATGGGAGGAAAGCTTACTATTATTATTAAACTCACCCCGTATTGACCCAAAGTCAACGAGAATAGACCACAGTCAGCTTTCCCTTTAATAAAAGTGGCTTTCTTCTTATTAATTATCTTTATTATGGATGGCTCTAGCCATTAAATTCTTTCCAACGTTTTTATTTGCTTTTTTTTTCTTTGTTTTTTTTTTTTTTTGATAAACAAGGAACCTTTTCATTAATGGAAATTTGAGGTTACAGTGAGTTTAAGATCGAAATTAAAGAGAATACAAAGTAATAAGAACATGCCATAAAAGTACAAGAGAAGAAAAGGATTGTCGGAGTAAGACAAATATAAGTATGAATAAGATCCGATTTCGTAGGAGAATGGTTTTTCTCGGAATTAAAATCCGACCATTTAGTTTGTTTTTCTTCTTTAGAATGATATGCTCTCGAAATAGGAGTGATTTGCTCAAATCTCTTATAATTAGTGATGAAGCTTCCGTCATCAAAGAAATCACCGTTGAAGATTCCATAGCCGGATAAGTTGATGATGAGGATTTCATCGCCGGAGACAACAAAGATGAAGATTTTGTCGTTGGAGATGCTATTGATCTTAAAACCCAACCCAACCTAATTAATATAATAATATGATTTCAGGTGATTTTCCTTTGTTGTGGTTAAAAGTTGAATCAAGCTATCTTCTTAGAGCTTCTGGCCCCACCTATAATATTTAGACCAATAGGAGTCGTTCGTTTTTTAATACCACCGATCTTGGGTATTTTTAACCCCACTTCTCTTTTATTTTACTCGAGATATTACCTCCTCTTTATTACTCTTTATCCCTCTCATCGTTACTTCTCCTTCTCCATTCTCTCTTTTTATTCTGTTCCAATCCAAACTGATACCCCCTAATTTAATTATTATCGTCGCTTTTCCATTCTCATCTCTTTTCTGCGCTTTCACCACTGATTTTATTCTGAATTAATCGGTAAATTGTAGAGGCGATTTATTTGATCAAACAGCCTTAATAATTGGATCAATGGGGTTCCTTTTCATATATGAAACTAGGGTTTTTGATTTGAATTTAATAAAAAAAAAGCTCAAAAGGGTTTGATTTCCTATTATTAATTAATGATGTCTGCTTTCTGTTCTACGTGGTTCTGATTTTCTATTTTGTAGCACTGATTTTTGATTGAGCTATCTAGATTTTAATTTGTTCACCAAATATTATTATTGCTAACCCAATTGAAGCTTGGAAACGTAATACTATTCCTGTTAATAGTCATGTTTTGATTTTACAATTAGTTATTTAGATTGCCACAAAACCCTGATTTAGAATGGCTTAATGTTATTACAAGTATATGCTTAAAAACCAATTGCTTGATAATTTTGTTGGCTTCTTATGGTTGTTTTGAGTTACACCAAGCACATCCGCTGTTGTAAGACTCAAATATTGTTGTTGTAGGATCAGAATATCGCAACATCAGTGCTCTTGCGAATTTTATAAATAACATTTCTGCGAGCTCTTCAACAACACTCTGCGAGCGTCGCAGACTGATTCAAAGAATGACTCAAAGAATGACGTAACGGATGACGATAGCAGAGACACGGGAAGAGCATGACAATCCTGCGAAAATTACAGCATCTCCGAGTCAGATCCGAAAATTACAGCATCTCCGAGCATGACGATAAGCATTATAACTACTGCGAGAATATCGCGAGTCAGATCCGAAATTAAAGAACAGCTTAGCTGTCATCCACTATGTAACTACCCTATATAAAGAGAGCTAATAGACTCAGAAAAGGAGAGATCAATTTTTGAGTGTTGAGAAAGTTTTGAGGAGAGAGAAAGTTCCTGTGAGCGGTTGTATTCTTGATTTCTTCCATTTCCCGTAACATTTCTGAGAATCAATCAATAAAAGTGTTGTTCTTAATCTTCAAATATGTGTTGATTATTATGAATTCTTATGAGAGGTGTAGTGTAGGAATTCCTGCAACTACATAATGGCGCTAGAAACAGGGACTGAAAGTTGAAAATGGTAGAAAAAGCAAGATTAAAGATTAGCATTCAAGATAAGAAGAGGATCGATCAAGTCGGTGAAATAGTTGAAGGAAAAATGATTAAAGCCAAGGAGAATTACAGGGAGTTGGAGTGTAATACGATAACAAAAGCGATGATCAACCAATTCCATGAAAATATTAAAGGAAGGATCCATAAACGAGATTTTGAAGGAAAGAAAATCATGACGGTGGAGAAAGTATCACCTTTGAAAGATTGGGAAAAGCAGAAAATCACATTCACAATAGCAGAAATACCAAGAGAAAATTTGGATCATACATCTCCTTTGGTAATCACGGTATCCATTATACAAATGAACAAGGAAAAATCAACAAGATCTGCGGAAGAATGGGATGTGAATAGAACTTTGGTGAATTCAGGAAGTTCTGTAGATATAATATTTTATCATGCATTTAAGAAGATGGGATACAAAGATGAAGAGATGTCTTGTTCAACTTATCATATTCATGGATTTGGAAAATCTTTAACAAAACCTAAAGGCGAAATAGCGGTACGAATTCCGTTAGGAGAGATTGAAACACAAATAACATTATGTGTGGTAGATGTGGAATCACCATATAACATGCTATTGGGGAGACCATGGATACACGCAATCAAGGCTGTGGAATCAACATTGCATCAATGCATAAAATTTCCTATGCCCAGTGGAGTTGGAGAAATTAGAGGAAATACCGATCATGCGAAACTATGTTATCAAATCGAAGTAAGAAATTATGAAGGGCGTGCAAAGCTGCGAAAAGCTCGCAGAAAAATGGCGAAAGAGACAAAGAAAGAAGAAGAATTTAAAGTTTACATGATAAGAGCAAAAGAAGGAAAAGGAATACCCAGCGAAGTTTCGCAAGAAGGAGATAAACCTGCGAAACATCAACACTAATGGGGGAACCAGAGGCCAGCTACACCGCAGCAGAACCAACAAAGGAAGTAAATATTGGCAGTAAAGAAGAACCTAAGATGCTGAAAATTGGAACTAAAATGGATGTAGATGAGGAAGAGCGAACCATAAACCTTTTGCGAGAATATAAAGACATCTTCGCGTGGAGTATGGATGAGATGCTTGGAATAGATCCGCCAGTTGCATGTCATAAGCTAGAAATTAACAAGGATGTAAGACCATTTAAACAAAGGATAAGAAAAATCGCGACAACATATCATTCCCAAATAGAGGAAGAATTACAGAAAATGCTTGACGCAGGAATTATAAGGCAGGCAAAGTACTCGGAATGGATTGCAAATATGGTGGTGGTTCCAAAGAAGAATAAAGGAATAAGAATTTGCATAGACTTTTCTGACTTAAACAAAGCCTGTCCTAAAGATAGTTTTCCATTACCAGATATTCCTCAAATGGTCGAATCAGCAGCGGGAAATGATATAATATCTTCATTAAATGGATATAAAGGATATAACCATATTCCTCTCGCTGAAGAAGATCAGGAACACACTGCATTCTTCGCTCCATGAGGGTTATATTGCTATACAAAGATGCCCTTTGGTTTGCGAAATGCTGGTGCAACATATCAAAGAATGGTGGAGAAAGTGTTTGCGAGGTGGATCCATAAAACATTAGAGGTGTATGTGGATGACATGTTAGTCAAGAGTAAAGAAGGTAAAAACCATGTGCAGGATTTGAAGGATATTTTGACCAAATACGACACTTTAACATCAAGGTGAATCCCGAAAAGTGTACTTTTGGAGTGACTTCAGGATTTTTTTTAGGATATATTATGTCAAAAGAAGGAATACAAGTTGACCCAGAGAAAGTATAAGCAATTCACGACATGCCAACACCAGCAACAGTAAAAGATGTGCATAAGTTGAATGGGATTTTGGCTTCGCTAGGAAGATTCATCTCGCGATCATCAGAAAAATGCAAGCATTTCTTCAATATACTCAAGAGAAAAACAAAATTCAAGTGGACAGATGAATGTGAAAAGGATTTTCAAGGAATTAAAGAACATTTAATGAACATATCTATCTTACAGAAACCGGAGCCAGGAGAAGAGTTATTGATCTATCTTGCGACAACTTCGCATGCATTAAGTGCAGTGCTACTGCGAGTGGACGCATGAATAGAAAAACCAATTTATTACATTAGCAAAACATTTAATGCTGCAGAGAAAAATTACTCAAAGATCGAGAAGTTAATTCTGGCATTGGTTTATGCAACCTTTAAACTTCGCATCTATTTTCAAGCGCATAAAGTAAAAGTATTAACAAAGGTGCCAATTGAGTCAGTAATGAAGAATTCAAAAAGATCAGGCATAGTTGAGAGATGGAATACACAAGTAGGATACTTCTAAATCAAATATAAAATTCTATCTTCGCCAAAATCACAAGTTGTAGCAGATTTTTTAGCAAAGTTTCCTCTAGAAGATGACGCAGATGTAGAAGAGATGATGGATGTAGAAGAAGAACATGGAGACCCAAGAGATATGTTAACAGAACCCAACAGGTGGGAAATATTGGTGGATGGGTCATCAAATAGGGAAGGTAATGGATTTGGAGTTATCTTTATCTCGCCAGAAGGAGAAAAAATGGCTTTTTCATTTAGATTGGAATTTGCATCCACTAACAATGAGACAGAATATGAAGCTGTAATACATGCTATAAAATTCACAATAGAAATGAAGTTGGAGAATGCTAGTAGAATTACCAGTGATTCGAAATTGGTCATTCGTCAAATAAAAGGAGAATACCCAACAAATAAACTATCTTTGAAGAAATACAAGAAACTTGTTGAAGAACTGTCAGCAAAAATTCCAAAAATAAAATGGAGACATATATCAAGAAAAGATAACAGATTCGCAGATGCTTTTGCTTTCATATTCAGCATGATGACAAATCCAGCTGCGAGATGTATAAAAATTCATACACTTATATCACCTTCAATCAATAAAGAAGAAGAAGAAGAGGCAGATATGATATGATAGAAGGTGGCGAAGAAGAACCGAGAGGCAATATTGCAGATTGGCAAGCAAAACTTCATGCATATTTGGCGAGAGGAGAAACGCCAAGAAATAGATTAGAAGCACATAAATTAAAAGGCCGAGCAACAAATTATGAATTAAGAGATGAAGTATTATATCGCAAATCTTTTAATGGACCATCACTAAGATGCTTGACACGGGAAGAAGGAGAAAAGGTGTTAAAATTATTGCATAGTGGAGACGATGGTAGTCACAATGGGGGAAGATCTTTGGCATACAGAACAAAAAATGCAAGGCTATTACTGTCCATACATGCATGAGGACGCGAAGCAACTTTCAAGATGTTGCGAAGATTTTCAGCGATATGGAAAGAAGATTCATGCACCAGGGGCATTATTGACATCTTCCACAAGTGTATGGCCTTTTGGAAAATGGGGATTGGATATTGTGGGACCATTTGTATCCGGTTCTGGACAAAGAAGATATTTGATTGTCACTACAGATTATTTCACAAAATGGGGAGAAGTAAAGGCCGTACAACACATTCGCGATAAAGACATTTTTACATTCATATTTGAAAATATAATTTGCAGATTTGGAATTCCAGCACAGTTGGTATCTGATAATGGAAAGCAATTTGAAGGACAAAATATAGAAATGTTACTTAATGCATTTAAGATCAAATATGGAAAATCAACACCTCTTTATCCACAGGCCAATGGGCAGGCAAAAGCAACCAATAAGACAATCGCAAATATACTGAAGAAGAAATTGGAGGGACACCATAGGGCATAGTGCGAACAAGTGCATAATGCAATATGGGCCTACAATACAACTAGGAGAGAAGCAACTGGGATGTCACCTTTTTGTCTAACATATGGTGTCGAAGCAGTATTGCCAACAAATTTTGTTATTCCTACAACAAAAAGAGAGGCTTGGGAAAAGAATCTTAGTGCTGGTATGATTTTAAGTAAACTTGATGAGTTAGAAGAGAAGAGAGAAAAAACTTTACAACATATGGAAAATTATCAACGGAGGTTGGCTCGCGAGTATAACAAACGTGTCAAAATACGTGAGTTCCAACCAGGTGATTTAGTGCTACGAGAAACACCAGGTTATCAGCGAGAAAATGGTGGAAAGTTGGCGAGAAAATGGGATGGACCTTATATTATTAAAGAAATAATTAGAACAGGGGCATATAAATTGATGGATCCAGAGGGTAGAGATGTTGGTCAAAGACTTGGAAGACCATAGAACAAACTATATCTAAAAATATATTACCAGTAAGAAATTCTGAGAAAGGCTAGATGGTGATATAATATATGATGAAACAAAAAGGAAATGAATAAAATAAATTTTTATCACAGCTGCGAGATTATTCGCAAGAAATAATATGAAAATAAGAAATGGCGATATTCGCAAGAGAAATATAAGAATGGGACGAACCTTTATGGCGTACACCCTAGTTCGCGGATAAAATTTCGCAAGAGGCAAATGTAAGACCTAACGTGCATCATATAAGGGGGTATCTCTTTGCATGGCTCAGGGATAAGGTTATACCGCTGTTGGAACCTGATTCATGGAGATTTGGGGTCAATAAAGCCCATCAGGGGGAGGTACCTTGGATTTTCAACCTGAACTTATGATTTAGGTTGGACGATTGAGGGTTTTTTCCAAGGAGTGTAGAGTATGATCAAGGCGCCGAGGTACACGGTTGAGTCAAGGGTGCCCGGGGCGTATGAAACTACCCTGTCCATTCTTGGAAAGTCTAGACTATGATGCACTCGGCCCGAAGAAAACCCCACCTAGGGAGCAGTCTCGTAACCATAATCCATATAGGTGAACGGGATAAGAGGCTGCAAAAATAACTGGTTGTTGTTAAGACCAGATGGGAGAAGATAGTCTTGTATGGCCGATGTACGCCTCCTTGAAGGGGCAACCATGGGGAAGATAAGGGCGTCACCCTCCATTAGGGAGCTGGTAAGTGTCTTAAGATGCAAATGTCATGAGGATTTTTACTCACGGGAGTATTAAGGCTTGTCATATTTGTGCAACAATTATACATAGGCAAAAATCCAAGAGAAAAAGATAAGATGAGATCAATGGGTTTTTACATGAAAGTGTAAAGACTTCCTGCGATTTCATCGCAAGACGGCAATGTCATGGGGCTTTGTCTTCGCAAGAAAACTTAGGCCTGTCATATTTTCGCAGAGAAATTGACAAAGTGCGGATAAGGCAAGATCAATGGGTTCTTACATGCGAGTATAAGGACATCCTGCGATTTTGTCGCAGAAACAAAATTTGGAAAAATAAGACCTTTAACTAGGAAGGCAAAATAAGACCAAAAGAATAATCATAAACATTAACTATTTTTTGGGGGGTTATCAGAGAAACTCTCGGTCAGGTCTTTCTTAACCATAAATATAACACGGATTGGTTACCTAGTCGTTGTCCATTTTACATCCGGAATTTCTAACTGACACGATGTGCCATTTTTTTTTTTGAGAAACTCAAATACCGTTACTGGTAGAATTCCTAATCGAGAAAGGTTGTTTACAATTAGGAAACCAGCCGATGTTGAGAGGTCTGTTATTAGATAATAATTATAGGCATTTATGGCTAGGTTTGGTGAAGCATCGGCCTTGCCATAAGCGCACAAGAATTTCAATAATGTTTATTTTTCATCATTGTGCTTAGATTTGGACAAAAGGAAAGATTAACATTCGTACATGTTAAGTTATAAAAACTCATCAGTCCAAATCCATTACCAAACAACCAAAATACTAAATAGACAAAGTGTTAGATAATAAAAAATCCACGAAGAAAAATACTAAGAATCCACTACATCTTCATAAGTCATTTAATGGATTCCTTACTCGATCCGGACACCGAACCCGATCCCGATCTCGATGCCTCATCCGAATCCTCGTCCTCTTCCTACTCTTCCATAACCTCTTCTACCACTTTAGCACTTTTACCTCGACCATGTCCACGTTGAACTTGACCTTTTTTTACCTCCACCACGTCCACCTCGATCGCTTGGAAGTTTTCCACTTTTATCACTTGTACCTCGACTTCGTCCACCTTGGATTGGACCTTTTTAACCTCCACCACGTCCACCTCGACCGCCCTTTCCTTAATTTTGGCCGATGATATTTGGTTGAACATGCTCATTGGAGGGATTATCCGTGTCCTCATTAGAAGAAGCAGACCTAGCCTTCTTCCTTCTCATTGGCCAGTCCTCTTCATAATCATGCAAACCTCATTTGTTAGGGTTTATTATTCCTTTAACTCGATTCCTGAGTAATATTTTTTTTTGTGACCGTTCACGTGCCACACGCTATAGTTGTATGTCTAACTCTTGCTCCATCCATCACCGTCTTTCCACTATTATCCTTGGTGCCAGAATCCTCAAACTTTTCCATCAAATGAACCAAGTTAATCTTCCTTACAATGCACACTAATTCATGAGGTTCACCCGCTTTTATGAATTTCGTTTTAGCTCTAGGCAAGGCTCTGCCACCAATCTCAAGCTCTTCTTCTGCTTCATCTTTGCCCCAGCCTAGACAGTCTTTCGCCAAGACATAAAGATCTTAAAAAGGAATATAATTGTTAAAACCCTCAAATACAACTTTTCCATCCAAAGCAAGATACATAGTTTGGTGAGCATCATTCGGAGTGATAGTCATCTTGCCGAATGGGACTATAAAAGTCGTGGTTTCGGGCCAAAATCTTTCTCTAAACCACAAACATTTACAACATCATAGGTCTTCTGCAATGCCTCGATCCCAGACCATAACCCCAAATTTTTTACCAAGGCTACCACATTTGGATGCTCTCTATCCAACAACTAAAACTTTCCTTGTTAGTGCTTTAGTTTAGGGGCTGCTTTATCGGAAAAAACTACAAAAAATAAAAAAATTGGATTGTTAATTATAACAATCCATAATAAAATTAAAATTAAAATAACAAATATATATATAATTTGATTTATAACCTTTGCGTCACAAGCCCTAGCATCCCATGAAGACTTAACCAGATAAGACGGATCAATCTCTTGGCTCACCCCAAGGTATCCCATTCTTCTTGGGAGGTAAAAACTCCATATCTTCAAATTTTCTTGCTGTATCTTTTGGTGGATACTTCTTCTTTTCCTTCTTATCCTCCTCTACTATGGCTTTATCCTTATCAATAGCAGAAATACTTGTTTCAGCCAAATTTTCTTCTTAAATCTTTAGATTTGGTGCAACAACCACAATTGCACGTTAAACAGTCTCTTCTCCAGTTGTGCTACCAATAATAGGTACACGTGTTTTTATTTTCACCCAATGGTTTTCCGTGATGAGGGACCAGAGTCGGGTTGTTAGAAGGTGTTACTTCTTGTGTTCACTTCTTCTTCTTTTCTTCCTTTGCTCTGTTCAATAGATACATTTAACAAAGTTCAATATTGATCATATAGAAAATAGTGTTCAAATATTTACAAAATGGGGGGAAAATGGGAATAAATTTATCATTACGGCTGGGAAATTGTTACTCGACCAAACCGTAACAACACATATGGCTAGGATATTTTTATATTCCAATATGTGAACAAGATCTATGACTGAAAATTTTAACACGACCCAGCCATATCAGGTCTTACGGCTAGGAAATACGTGTTACGACTTGGTTATTTACTATCATGCTTGAGAATACCTAGACGTAAACCTGACCGCTTATATTTTTTCAAATGCAAGACGAAATACGATTGGGAAAACCTAGATGTGTAAAATCAATTATGGCTAGGAAACTAAAATTTCCAAACCGTTTGTAACATATTACGGCTAGGAGCTATTACTTTCCCAGCCGATAACATATTAAGAAAAATAGCCGTTAATAGTTTCAGAAACCATTTTTTCAGACCTAAAATTTTCAGATCGAACTAAATACTCAACCAAAGGCATAATTAAAAGTTGTGTTTTCAATTCATACCTTATATCAGTCATATCAGGAGTATTAACGTCTTCTTCGACACCTTCATTTACTAATTGTGGATTTTCAGGTTCATCTTCATTTGAAAATGATGATGGTGAATTGTCCGCTTCTCCATCAATGGGTTTGGTTCTATTTTTCTTGTTGTCTTTAGTCTTCTTTCTCACCATCATTTATAAAAAGAGGTTAATCGACGATAATTTTTTTTGAATCGACGATGAATCGTCGTTGAAATTGTAGTACCAGAATATCGCTACAACACTATTCCCGCGATATTAACAACATTTATGCGAAAAGACCAAACGTTTCTACAAGTATTAACGACACTTTGACGAGATTGTCGCAAGATTCTTCAACAACATTTGGCGAGTGTCACAAAATAGTGATGTAATGATTAACGATTAAAGATATATGAAGAATAAGTCTGTTTCACGATGGTTATAAAGTTGGCGATGGTGAAGACTGAAGTTATGGCGATGAGATCACAAAGAAGATCCGAATTAGTGGGAAATCTTAGCTGTCTTCCACTATGTAAATCCATATATAAAGGGCACGATAGATCCAGAAAATGATGATGCATTTTTGAGAGCTGAGAGAATTTTGAGGAGAGAGAAACTCCAGAAATAAAGTTGTACTTCTGAGTTTTAATATTTCTTGTAAATCTTCCTGAAAGTGAATTAATAAAAGTGTTGTTGTTTATTCACAATTATGGCTTAGTTTTCATAGATTCTTGACAAGGGTGTAGTGTAGGAAATCCTGCAACTACATTTTGGCGCCCGAAACAAGGAATGAATTAACGAAAATAGAAGAAAAAGCGAAGAAGAAGATAAAAATTGTTCAAAATTAGGTGAGAAAATTGAAGGAAGAATGATCAGAATCAAAAAGGATTGTAGAAAATTGAAAGGTGATGTAATAACAAAAGAAATGATTGATAAATTTCATGAAAATATCAAGGGAAGGATACATAAACGGGATTATGAAGGAAGGAAGATTATGGCAGTGGAGAAGATATCATCATTGAAAGATTGGGAAAGACAAGAAATCACGTTTACATCAGCAAAAATACCAGGAGAAGATTCAAGTCATACATCTCCATTGGTGGTCACAGTAACCACTATACCAATGAGAAAGGAGAAATCGATAAAATCTGAAGAAAAATGGGCTATGAATAGAAATTTAGTAGACACAGGAAGTTCTGTAGACATGATATTTTATCATACCTTCAAGAAGATGGGATATAAGGATGAAGAAATGTCTCATTCAATGTATTATGTTCATGGCTTCAGAAAGTCTATAACAAAACCTAAAGGCGAGATAATGGTACGAATTCCACTAGGAGAAATTGAAACACAAATATCATTATGTGTGGTAGATGTGGAATCGCCGTACAATATGATACTGGGAAGACCATGGATACACGCAATCAAGGCTGTGGCATAAACATTACATCAATGTGTTAAATTTCCTATGCCTAGTGGAATTGGAGAAATTAGAGGAGATGCTAATTTCGCGAGAGTGTGCTACCAAATTGAAGTAAGAAATTGTGAAGAACGTCCAAAGATGCGAAAAGCTCGCAGAAAATTGAACAGAGAAGCAAAGAAAGAAGAGGAATTTAAAATTTACATGATAAGGGCAAAAGAAGGAAAAGGGATACCAAGTGAAGTTTCGTGAGAAGGAGATGAGTTCGCGAGAGTCGTGAAAACGCCAACACCAATGGGAGAACCTGAAGCCAGCTACACTGCTTCTGAACCAACAAAATAAATAAATATTGGAAGTAAAGAAGAACCTAAAATGCTGAAAATTGGGACTAGAATGGAGGCAGATGAGGAAGAAAGAACTATAAATCTTTTGCGAGAATATGCAGATATCTTCGCGTGGAACATGGATGAGATGCCAGGGATAGACCCGTCAATAGCATGTCATAAATTATAAATAAAAAAAAAACATAAGACCATTTAAGCAAAGAATAAGGAAGATCGCAACAACATATCATTCTCAAATAGAAGAAGAATTACAGAAGATGCTCGACACAGGAATTATAAGACAAGCAAAATATCCAGAATGGATTGCAAACATGGTGGTGGTCCTAAAGAAGAACAAAGGGATAAGAATTTGCATAGATTTTACGGATCTAAACAAGGCATGTCCAAAAGATAGTTTTCCATTGCCAGATATTCCACAAATGGTTGAATCAGCAGCAGGAAACGCAAGAATATCATCATTGGATGGGGTATAAAGGATATAATCAAATCCCTCTCGCTGAAGAAGATCAAGAACATACTGCATTTTTTGCTCCAAGAGGATTATATTGTTATACAAAGATTCCATTTGGCTTACGAAATGCTGGTGCAACATATCAAAGAATGGTGGAAAAGGTGTTTGCAAAGTGGATCCATAAAACATTAGAAGTGTATGTAGATGATATGCTGATCAAAAGCAAAGAAGCTGAGAATCATGTGCAAGATTTGAGAGAGATTTTCGATCAAATGCGGCAATTCAATATTAAGGTGAATCCTGATAAGTGTACCTTTGGAGTAACTTCAGGGAAGTTTTTGGGGTATATTGTGTCAAAAGAGGGAATACAAGTTGATCCAGAAAAGGTACAAGCAATTCGCGATATACCAACTCCTGCGACGGTAAAAGATGTGCAAAAACTAAATGGACTCTTAGCCTCGCTAGGAAGGTTCATTTCGCGATCTTCAGACAAGTGTAAACATTTTTTCGACATACTCAAGAAGGGAACAAAATTCAAGTGGACAGATGAATGCGAAAAATCTTTTCAAGGAATAAAAGAACATTTGGCGAGTATATCTATATTACAAAAAGCTGAACCGGGAGAAGAATTATTGATTTATCTCGCAACAACTCCATATGCATTAAGTGCTGTGTTATTGCGAGTAGACGCAGGGGTAGAAAAACCAATTTATTATATCAGCAAAACATTTAATTCAGCAGAGAGAAATTATTCAAAGATTTAGAAACTAATTCTAGCATTGGTACACGCAACCTTTAAGCTTCGAATTTACTTCCAAGCGCATAAGATCAAAGTGTTAACAAGAGTGCCAATTGAATCGGTGATGAAAAATTCAAAAAGATCAGGCAGATTTGAGAGATGGAATGCGCAAGTAGGGCATTTTAATATTCAATATGAAATTCTATCTTCGCCAAAATCACAAGTTATCGCAGATTTCTTAGCTGAATTTCCTTTAGAAGATGACGAAGCTGTAGAAGAGATGATGGATATAGAAGAAGAACATCGAGACCCAAAAGATCTATTAATGAACCCCGATGGATGGGAAGTATTAGTGGATGGATCGTCAAATGGAGAAGGAAATGGGATTGGAGTTGTTTTCATTTCACCAGAAGGAGAAAAAAACAGATTTTTCATTTAGATTGGAATTTGCATCCACTAATAATGAGACAGAATATGAAGCTGTAATCCATGCATTGAAGTTTGCGATAGAAATGAAGTTGGAAAATGCTAGAATCACCAGCGATTCACAATTGGTTATTCGCCAGATAAAGGGAGAGTATACTACAAATGAACCATCTTTGAAGAAGTACAAAAACTTGTTGAAGAATTGTCTGCGAGAATTCCAAAAATAAAATGGAGACACATATCAAGGAAAGATAATAGGCTCGAAGATGCTTTTGCTTTCATATCAAGTATGATGACGAACCCACTTGCGAGATGCATAAAAATTCAAACACTTTTGCAAACGGCGATAAACAAAGAAGAAGAAGGGGTAGATGTAATGATGGTAGAATCTGGCGAGGAAGAAATAGGGAATAATGCTACAGATTGGCGAGCAGATCTTCATGCTTATTTGGCGAGAGGAGAAATCCCCATAAATTGATTAGAAGCACATAAATTAAAAAGTAGAGCAACCAATTATGAACTAAGAGACGGGGTATTATATCGCAGATCATTTAATGGACCATCGCTAAGATGTTTGACGAGGAAAGAAGGACAAAAGGTATTAAAAATGTTGCATAGTGGTGATGCTGGTAATCACAGAGGGGGTAGATCTTTGGCATATAAAACAAAGATGCAGGGTTATTATTGGCCGTATATGCATGAGGATGCAAAACAACTTTCAAGGCGTTGTGAAGATTGTCAGCGATTTGGGAAGAAGATACATGCACCAGGATCACCATTATCATCTTCGTCAAGCGTATGGCATTTTGGAAAATAGGGATTGGATATTCTGGGACCATTTGGGCCTGGTTCTGGACAAAGAAGATATTTAATCGTTGCTACAGATTATTTCACAAAATGGGGAGAAGTTAAGGCAGTAAAACATATCCGCGGTAAGGACATTTTTACGTTCATATTTGAAAATATAATTTGCAGATTTGGGATCCCAGCACAGTTGATGTCTGATTACGGAAAGCAATTTGAAGGGCAAAATATTGAATTGCTTCTTAATGCATTTAAGATAAAATGTGGAAAATCAACTCCTTTATATCCACAAGCAAATGGTCAAGCTGAGGAAACTAATAAGACAATCGCAGACATCTTGAAAAAGAAGTTAGAAGGTTATCACAAATCATGGTGTGAGCAAGTGCATAATGCGATATGGGAATATAATACAACTAGACGAGAGGCAACTGGAATGTCACCTTTCTGTTTAACATATGGAGTTGAAGCTGTCCTACCAACAGAGGTTGCTATCCCAACAACAAAAAGAGAGGCATGGGAGAAAAATCTAAGTGCTGGCATGATTTTACATGAGTTAGACGAACTAGAAGAAAAGAGAGAAAAAACTCTACAACATATGGAAAACTACCAGCGAAGATTAGCTCGCGAGTACAACAAACGAGTCAAGAAACGTCAATTCCAGCCTGGCGATCTAGTTTTGCGAGAAACACCAAAATATCAGCAAGAAAGTGGTGGAAAATTAGCGAGAAAATGGGATGGACCATACATCATTAAAGAGATAATTGGAAATGGAGCATACAAATTAATGGATCCAGAGGGAAGAGATGTTGGTCAAAGACTTGATAGACCATGGAACAGATTTTTTCTGAAAAGGTATTATCAGTAGCAGTTTTTGCGAGGTAAGAAATACAAATGTAAGATGAAATAATTAAAAAATTCTTCTTTCAATATCAAAATTTATGCGAACATCATCGCAAGAATAGCGAATAAAATTTCGCAGAGATTAAAATAATGTGACGAACCTTTATGGCGTGCACCCTAGTTCGCGAATAAAATTTCGTAAGAGGCAAGTGTAAGACCTAATAGCGCGTCATATGAGGGGGTATCTCTTGACATGACTCAGCGATAAGGTTAAACCGCTGTTGGAACCTGAGTCATGCAGACGATGGGGTTAAAGAAAACCTATCCGGGAGAGGGATCTTGGATTTCCAACTATATATGGTTATACCCTGGTTGGACGACTGAGAGTCTCTTCCAAGAAGTGCAAAGTATGACCAAGGCGCCGAGGTACACGGTTGATCCAAGGGTGCCCGGAGTGTACGAAACTCTCTTGCCATCCTTGGTAAGTCTTGGCTACAATGCACTTGGCCTGAAGAAAACCCCACTTAGGGTGCAGTCTTGTAACTATAAGCTATATAGGCATAAAGGACAAGAGGCTGCGAACACAACTGGTTGTTGGCAAATCCGGATGGGGGGAGCTAGTCTTGTATGGCCGATGTTCCCTCCTTGAAGGGGCAACCAGGGGGAAGATAAGGGCGGAACCCTCCATTAGGGAGCTGATAAGTGTCATAAGACGGCAATGTCATGGGGATTTATGGTCGCAAGAACATTAAGGCCTATCATATTGTCGTGTAACGTAAATAATGCAGAGGCAACAAGACACGAGAGCAATGTTAAGATGGGATCAATGGGTTTTTACATGAAATTGTAAAGACGTCCAGCGATTTCATCGCAAGACGGCAATGTCATAAGGGTAGAATGAAGATTTCTTTCGGATTCTGCGAGCAACAAAATAAAAAATCAGTTAGACAAGAATCTCACAAGGAACATAATATAAAATTTTATGAGAAGATCAACAAAAGAGGCAGTCAATTGACTACCTTCTTTTTGCGAGGTTAAGTTTTGGATTAAAGCAAATAAACAGTTCTCCCACTGATTCATGGCATCATCGAATTTATCGCCAACCATACCCTTCAGACGAGATTTCATGTTTTCTTCTTTGTTGCGAAGATATGAATTTTCCTTTGCTAATGAAGAATAAGATTCCTTTAACTGAGAGTATTAGTCTTGAAGTTCGCTGGCTCTTAAACTAAGAGTTAATCTACCCTTGATAAGCTTATCCTTTTCGGCGGAAGATGATTCAGTTAACTCCTTGAGCTCCTTCTTAAGAGAATGAAGAGATTGCTCTTGACTATTACATGTACTTTGAAGATTACTTATTTGCTGCGAGGAAATCATCATCAAGCTTGAAAATCTATGTTTTCTTGGGACAGGGTTTTATTCTCATCTGATAAAGATTCCATCGCCAAATTAGCCTTAAAAAACAAATATGAGAGGCGATCAAGCTCGCCACTCAAAAAGTTCTGCCTTTGCAATAATTGATTGTTCTCATTAGTAAGATTATTTATTCGATCAATTGAATAAGTGTACAGATTTTCTAGTCTAGTATGTTGATCTATCCAAGAATCTCTTTCAACGTGAACTTCTTCAGCAATAGATTCAGATTTGAGTCTTTCTATGAAATGAGCCCGATTTGAAACTAATATATGAATCAAAAATTTAAGAAGGAAAAGTAACAGAAAGTATGTATATGAAACAAAAAAGCAAAAAGAGCAGAGGCAAGAAAAAATCACCTTTCAGCTCGTCATTTCTTCTGCGAAGATTCTCGCAATCTAGAGAAGAGTTGCAGAGCATGTGATTCAAGGTATCACATTCAGCAGTTTTATCTTGAAGACTTTTCCTCAGAACTTCAATCTCATTCTCTAAAGCCGCTCGTGAATCATTACGATCAGAGCCAAAATACTTAAACAGAGTCTCGCAAGCTTCCTGTTGGAGAGGGTCAGTGGAAGACTTTCTAGCATTGTCTATAACATTAGACAAGAATTTAAAAGCAACATCAACACCTGCGAAAGTTTCGCTCGATGAAGGAAAGGATTTAGAAGATGAAATAGTAGTGAGAATAAGTTGGCGATCATTTGTGATGGTTGAGTTATCGGGAGGAGTATGTGGAAAAACAACAGTTGAAGGTCGTAAAGGACTATAAGGAACCTCAGTCGCGGCAGCATTAGAATCTTGGTTTGTCAAAATATCAGAAGGGGTAGAGGTATGAACAGCGATATTCTCGCGAATAGGAGAAGAAAGATTTGGTTGCGATGGTGTGGGAGTAATCTTCACAGATATTAACGAGGGCATAATAAGATTTTCCCCGAGTGTCTTAAAATGGCGAGACCTTTTGGGAGGTTTCTCAGGATTCACGTCATTCTGCGAATAATAACCCAGATAAGAAACAGAGGCAACAATATTGTTATTAAAAAATAAAGGGTGTTTCTTACTACTACCTTATCATTCGCAGAACTTTTCTTCTTCTTCTCAGTTGGTCTTTTGCGAGGGTTAGGGTTGTGAGTAGTAGATTGTGTGTTAGAAATCTTTCCGCTAAAAAGAAGACATAACAAAGAAATAAGAAAGATTGAAGAATGAAAATAAAAACTGGCTTAAAAATCAAGAAACAAACCTTGAGGACTCCATTAGAACAGTAGCAGAAGAATATGAAGAAGAGGCAAAGTTGCAGACGGAAGATGAAGAAGATGAAGAAACAAAAAAGTAAAACTAATTTTGAAGATTAGTTCCACCTTTTATAGGAAAAAGGGAGTGGACCTACGGAGTAGGAACGTGTCAGTAAATGAAGGGATTTAAAACACGTGTAAGAAAGGCTGGAATAACGGGATCTTGTCGAGGAGAAAGTATAAAAGGGGAAGAAGTTGCGAAGAATAATAAAGAATATTAGTTCTCATGATCTTCTCTTCTTCGCAGAAAAGACATGAGAAGAGGCAAGATGTAGTACCAGAATATCGCTACAACACTATTCCCGCGATATTAACAACATTTCTGCGAGAAGCCCAAACGTTTCTATAAGTATTAATGACACTTTGACGAGATTGTCGCAAGATTCTTCAACAACATTTGGCGAGTGTCACAAAAGAGTGATGTAACGATTAACGATTAAAGATATATGAAGAATAAGTCTGTTTCACGATGGTTATAAAGTTAGCGATGGTGAAGACTGAAGTTATGGCGATGAGATCACAAAGAAGATCCGAATTAGGGGGAAATCTTAGCTGTCTTACACTATGTAAATCCCTATATAAAGGGCACGATAGATCCAGAAAATGATGATGCATTTTCGAGAGCTGAGAGAATTTTGAGGAGAGAGAAACTCCAGAAAGAAAGTTGTACTTCTGAGTTTTAATATTTCTTGTAAATCTTCCTGAAAGTGAATTAATAAAAGTGTTGTTGTTTATTCACAATTATGGCTTAGTTTTCATAGATTCTTGACAAGGGTGTAGTGTAGGAAATCCTGCAACTACAGAAATGAAGAAGAATAATAGACGAGGAAGAGGAAGAGGAAGAGAGAGGGGTGACTCATTATTTTTTTAATTACATTAGGTAGTTAATTAAAGGGAAATAAGGAATTTTTTTTTTATTTGGGGGTATTTTTGAATTTTTACAAGGATTTGGTCCCTCTATATTCACAATTTGGTCACCATAATCCGGTGCATCCCCAAAACCATTTGGTTTGCCGCTCAAATAATAGAGATCTATCCTACAAGTTAAGTAGTCCATGATCTCGAAAGTGGGTAGGATTTTTTATGGGAATATTATTTGGTAATTTGTTAGTTTTTGATAAGTGAAGTTATTAGTTGACAAACAAAAGAAATATAGAAGATTTAGACAGAGAAACAACGGGAAAAAGAGAACCAGATCTCTCAGCAATTGCTTTTGTTGAAATTTTTTATTTCCCCCTTGTTGGGTTTTGATAAACTCTATGAAAATATCGACCAAAAATCATCTTTTTCCCGTAACATTTTGGATTTCCTTAAAACAAACGAGAAGAAAGATCAGTTGACATGGTGCACTAATTTTCCTATAAACCTTGATGATAATGATGCTGAAGTTAAAGGTTTTGGTAATAATTTCCTTACACCATTGTATCTTCTTACAAATGACAAAAAAATGAGCACAATACGAGACGTATAACAAGAAAAGACTTAATGTTTGCATTTATATTCCACACAACTTGGTGGAGATGATTAGTTCCTTTCATATCCAGGAGTAGTTTATAATAGATTAGATGATAAATTAAAATTTACAAACCAAAGTCAGTAGACTTTACTCTTAGATAGATGGTAAAGAATAATTAAGAAACACTAGTTCAACTTATTGAAGATTCATCAGACTCGGTTTTTTGCAAGCTGGTTACGTTCAAATTAGTTTCTTAGACACCCCCTTTAAGTTGAAAATTTTCAACTTGTCACGCAAATATATAAAATATGGAGAAGTTAGGCCCCTTGTGAATAAATGTATCTGAAGTAGAACAACAAATTCTAGGTATAAATGTTGTTTTATAAAATGTGTAACTTCAAGTTACACATATTGTCCTGTAGTAGGTGTAACTGTTGTTGTATTTTCATGTTTTGGATTATTTCGTATGTGAGATCTGAGAAGAGATTTACTAGCTGAATTTCGTTTATTATTGTTGTTAATATTTGTTGATACAAGAAGAAAAAAACAAATCTAGTTAGGCATGCTGTTTTATAAAATGTGTAACTTAAATGTAAGTTCAATTTGGATGTTAAGGTTCACTTCAATTGTTTAAACTCTTTGGTTTGAATGTATCATATTAAAATTGTATAAACTTTATGATTTGAGTTTACTATTATTTTCTTCAGAATTTGATTAATATTTCAATGTGATTGAGTTTCTCATTTTGATGATGATGCACAACATGTGTAACTTTCGTCTACACATCCAAATTGCATGTGTAACTTGCGTATACACATCCGAATTACTTGTGTAACTTTCCTCTACATATCCACTATATATTTTGTTAGTTAGTTTTGATCGTGTTTGATTTGTTTGGTTTTTTGTTTTTGAGTTGTTGTTTAATTTTTTTGAACAGATCTAAAGCTGAAACAATTTCAAAACCAGATAAAATTGTGAATGAGAATCACAAATCAAAGGATTTAAATATAGCTGTTCAGCCATAGCTAATGAAAATTGTGTTCTGTAACTCCCAGTTACACTAGACAGATCTTTGTTATTCGCTTTGCCATTGTTCTATAATTTTATTTCTTTCTTTTTGTTCATCAAACCTAACCCTATTGATGTTTATTTTGTAATAGATATGCAAGCATTTTGGAATCAAGGAAGACAATAAGTAAATACAGCATGTCTAGTGTTTTAACACGTTTGTTGTGTTCAATAACAATCGATTATAAACATATAAATTATTGTAAATGAATATACAAGCAATACATGTATTTTTTGTATGTTTCTTTCTGATGTGTAACTTCTGGATACACATGTAATATAAATGTGTAACTTTTGGATACACATGCGATATTCATGTGTAACTTCCCTCATTAATGAAATGATGAATATAAATTATACTTTAGGATGTGTATCAGCGATTACACATGCATTTTAAGGATTTTCACCAACCATAAGCATGTGTTACTTATAATTACACAAGTAATTATGTATATTTGGTTTTCGTACCAACATAGAATGCATTTGTAACTCTTAGTTACACATCCTATATGCGTATATTACTTCTAGTTAAATGAGTCAGATACATGTGTAACTTCTGGTTACACATGATAAAATTAACAAGTAAACTCGGTATAGAGATATGTAACTCCTACTATCTGATATACGCATGGTATACAAAAATTAGCAAATTGAGAAAGCTTAACAAACAAAATATAATCTAAAAATCATACTCGATCTTTTCATTGTACACAACACATCAATAAAAGTATACATATATAAAAAATACTTACTCAAGTACTTAACAAACAAAAATCATAAAAGTAGTAGTTTTATTAATCTGTTGCAATCTCCAAATACATAATTCTTAGGTGTTTTGGGTTTCAAAATTGTCCAATTCTTGCAACACACATATAGCTAGCAGAGTCATATGTTTTTGTACATGAGCCAAGTTTCTCCCAACTGACAAAAGGACGCTGAAACAAAGGGAAAACAGTCACAAATTAGTAAGAAAACAACTACAATTGAAAGAAAAAAAAACTAAATAATCAATGCAGCTTAATACACAAGCAAATATGCATGTGTAACTGTTAGTTAAAAAAAAAGACTTAAACCTGGAAAAAACCATAATCAGTTACACAAGCAATATGGATGTATAGATGAAAGTTACACATGCCATATATCTGAAGGAAAAAAAACAGACTCGGACCTGAAAAAACCTGGAATGAAGTACACAATCTATAAGAATGTGTAACTGTGAGTCACACATGTTAATTGGATGTGTATGAAAGTTATAAAAGCTAATTAGATGTGTAGACAAAAGTTACACATGTTAATTGAATGGAAAAAAACAGACTCAGAATTAGAAATTTCCGGAATCAAGTACACAAGCTATATGAATGTGAAACTACGAGTTACACAAGTTAATTGGATGTGTAAAGGCAAGTTACACATGCTAATTGGATGTGTATATATAAGTTACACATGTTGTACATCATCACATAGCAAAATTCATCTTACAATAACAATATTACAGTTACATACAAAGATAACCAATCAATCCAGGATAAGATTGAAGTTGATTTGAAAAAGATTCAATAAGAAAAGCACAAACAACATCCCTCATTTTCCTAAAATTCAATTCGACTTCATTTCGAGCCTTAAAATGGCCAACTACACTACACTGATTGTAGTCAACAACTAAGACAAATTCGTATTAATGTTAGATCTGAAAAAATTCATACAAACATGTCAAAAATCACAATTATATCAACAAGATCATGAACCCTAAAATGAATTAAAACAAAAAAATTCAAAAAATTTAAACAACATGAACTAGTCGTAAAAATTAAACTAAACAGTTTGAAAGCCTAGAATTGAAATCAGAATCAACATACAACAATATCTCTTCTGCTAATATTAATTTATTCTACAATCCCTAAAACAACATTAAAATTGGCTAAATCATACCTGTTAAAGGTCGATTCTCTTAGTTTTTCTTCTTCAGCGACTTGATTGTTGTCTCTCATGTTTTCGATATGGAATGATAATAGATTAGGTTTTTTAGATCGGAGAATCAATCAATAAAGTTTTTCATCCTGATCTTGATTGATTTTCTCAATTTCTTCATGAATTGTGTATCTAGATATGATTACTTTCTTTCGAGTTTTCGTTCTCTTGAATTTTCGCTCTAGATTTTCTCTCTCTCCAGAAACAAACCGAATGTGGAAGAAGGTAGGTTTAGATACATATATGCTAAAGGGTAATATAGTCTTTTTATGCTATATTAAAACTAAGGGATTTGTCATAAACTTATTTTAATTAGGGTCCTGATATTATGGGTAACCCATGGGTGGGGCCTTATCCTAATTTTCCCTAACCCCAAAGGTGTCACTATCCATCCACAAAAAACCCATAAAAACAAAAGTAACACAGAAACCCCAAATAACAAAAGTAACACAAAATATCCAAAGGTGTCAGTATCCACCACCAATCACCACCAACCAGTAACACCATTACTAATCAACGGTAACATGACAAACAACATCACTGCCACCATCCTACCATCACCAACCAGCAACACCATTATCGCCGCCACCACTACCATCACCACCATATCCACCATCAATATATACCAGCACCACTATCTCCAACAACCAACACCACCCATCACCATCCTTATCACCACTAACCACCACTTCTAGCAAACAACACCAGATCCACCAAAAAATACTAACACTACCATCACCGTAAAAAGCACCACCACCAACCAACACCACCACTAACTAGAAAGACTACCACCAAAATTTGGTTTCATCATAAACTTACTGATCCATCATTAAAATCTTTGGTTTCATGATAACAAAAGGCAAAAAATAGTTGAAACCAAATTTGGTTTCATCATAAAATTTGATGACCCCAATTTTGTTTGGGGTTTTTGTATCAATTTTTAAAAATTTGGGTTTTTTGTATCAATTTTGTTTAATACGGAGTTTTAATGGATCCCAACATTTGAACGGAGTTTTTGTACTCCAAATTTGGTCACCTTGGTGTTTTATTACTAGTTCTGTAAATATAAACAACATAATGCGAAAAAGGAAATAACACAAGATACCAAAATATAAAAGAGATTGTGATGATATGTACCGGCGTATTGAGGGTGACGGGTTTTCGATGATGCTAGCTCCTTGAAAAATATCTCAGCTTTATGTGAAACTCTAGTTCCGTGGAACATCTCTCATTCCGTGAATCATCCTTTATTATGTGGAAAGACATAGCATTAGAGATGTTGAGAAGTGAGGAACTCATAATAGGCGGAGACCCATGATGATTGGTGAAAGGATGAAGGCTTAATGGAGATGAAGGCTTCATGGATTTGAAAGTTTCCTTTTCACGTCTTGTAATCGTGGTGCCATCGCAGTCTCATGTTATTATCAATATTTAAGATGACGTCAGTCCCTATGACCATGTAATGTGATGTCTGGCACTGAATAAGTTAGTATTGTTTGACTCTGACATTTCTCATGGCTTAGACACTCCATCTAGATTGAACACCTTGTTTGGATTGGACGCTTCATCGTCTGGCTTAAACATATTATGTGGAGAGCTTGTAGATTCCAAAGCAGATAATGAAATACTTGAGGTTGAAAGGCTATCTCAGGAGTTGAAGTTTTCAACCAAAACCATTAGACAAACGTAGAAAGCATGAATAATGTGGTATCCACTCTAGGTGTCTACTTTAAGTGGTGAGATGGTTCATGTTTCCCTAGACGTTGTGATGAGGTATTCGAACATCTATACTTCTATGAGGGATAAAGCTATGTTATGAAAGAGGTAAAGCTAGACCAAATGAGATGCGCGTGCTACCGCTTCAGGATGATGTGAGTGTACGATCTTGTTGTTAATACCGTTGTTGATCAGGTATTCAGGTCGAATGGGGTGATTGTATTAAATTTCTAAAACTGAAGGAGCCTTCAGTCCCCATGTGCATCTACTTTGGCATGTTACTAGATGAGAGTTGATTTCCTAGCCTCACCGTGATTCCATGGCCCTAGGATATGATTAGGCAAGAGAAGATAAGAAGGTTGAAGTCTCCCTTTATTTTTTTGTCTTTGCCGCATTAAGAATAAAGCAAGAAATTAAATTGAAGTTGAAGCTTCCATTGGCGTCTGGCCTGTTGAGCCGCAACTTGGATATTTTCCGAACTCTTCAGCATTGAGTGAATGAATCTGTGTCTTATTCCGACTCTAAGACATAAGACCTTATTGTACGCTTCTGGATGATAATGATGGTATACTTGGAATGCTCATATAGGAAAAATCATATGGAGACGTCGGGGGTGAAGAGATGAGCTGAGAGGTGTCCTGTTGCCGAAACAGTGTTATAGGTATCTTTAAAGATTTTGTTCCCAGAAGCTGTCTTCAACTATCTTCTGAATTCATTGATTGTTATAGGGGATGGGATGCGGTGAGCAGTCCCCAGTCACATTCTTTTTTGGTAACTGAAGTTGTATTTTATGGAATATGCTTGGGATGCGTCTCAGCCTCATCAAGGGTTGTAGGCACCTACCAGATCTGATAACATAGTAGGGAGAGGTAAAGATATCTTTGCGGCATGCCTTTGGAGACTAGAGGACCTTATCAAGGTTGTGACTCTCTGGATAACCTTCTATTATAGGTGTTGATGGTGGTTTTTAGTTTAGGGTTAAAATCGTAAAACCCTAATCAGACAGTGACATCACAGAATTTGAGTAATAATGTCTCCGCTAAGCGCATTTATTGAACCCTTTAATATGTCTGCGAGAAAATTACCAGGGTACCTTTTTTTAATACTATTTAGGATTTCGATAGGCCAAACCCTAATTCCCACACCACTGTGCCAATGGAAAACCATGCCAGCCACATCCACTGTGCCAAGGCATGCCAACCATGCTAGCCGCACCACTGTGCCAATGGAAAACCATGCCAGCCACATCTCCGCACCACTGTTCCAATGGCAAACCATGCCATCCACATCTCCACTCCAAGGCATTCCAACCATGCTATCCGTACCAGTGTGCCAATGGCAAACCATGCCAGCCACATCCAATACGCCAAGGCATGCTAACCATGCTAGCCGCACCACTATGCCAATGGAAAACCATGCCAGCCACATCTACCACGCAAAGGCATGCCAACCATGCTAGACGCACCACTATGCCAATGGCAAACCATGCCAGCCACACTTACCGCGCCAAGGCATGCCAATCATGCTAGAAAATCCAATCGCACATTGACTTGTCCCTAACCCGTGTTAGTCGCACCATGCGCCAATGGCATGCCAAACCTTTGGCCCTACGTGTGCCAATGGCATGCCAGCCACCTTGCCGCGCCATACCGTGTTGGCCTTCCCCATGCGGCTACCAAAACAAATGCCTGCAACAATCAACGACCATATTTCCATCTAAGATGCAAATCTTAGCCGTCCAAGGTCACCAACCAATGCATGGTAACCTTTGGCCCAACGCCAAAACCCTAGTTTTGGCCACGCCTAAACCGCGCCAAGGCATGCTAACCATGCTAGCCGCACCACTGTGCCAATGGAAAACCATGCAAGCCACACTTACCGCGCCAAGGCATGCCAATCATGCTAGCCAATCCAACCACACCTTGCCTTGGCCCTAACCGTGCTAGTCATACCATGCGCTAATGGCATGCCAAACCTTTGGCCCCACGTGTGCCAATGACATGCCATCCACCTTGTCGCGCCATACCGTGTTGGCCTTCCCCATGCGGCTACCAAAACAAAGGCCTACAACAATCAACGACCATCTTTCCATCTAAGATGCAAATCTTAGCCGTCCAAGGTCACCAACCAACGCATGGTAACCTTTGGCCCAATGCCAAAACCCTAGTTTTGGCCACGCCTAAACCACGCCAAGGCATGCCGACCATGCCACATGTGCCAATGGCATGCCGTGCCAACCACCTTGCCGCACCTAACCTATACCATGTCGTCCTTCCATGTATGGCAACAAAAACGAAGGCGTGCAACAATCAATGGCCACCCTTCAATCCTATATGCAAATCCTAGCCGTCCAAGGTCCTAAAACAACGCATGGTAACCTTTGGCCCAAAACCCTAGTTTTGGCCACGCAAAATCCACGCCGGCCATGCCATCATGCCGCTGGCTACCAACACCCCTCTTGAGATATTCCTGAGTTTTACTTTTGGGATATTTCACCTCCCGAATGAGCTCAAACCTAAATATTCCCTTGTAGGAAGATAGGAAATTCTTTTTCGTTCAGAATGGAGGTGCGGATCGTCAAAATCCGAGTCCGTATGAGAATTATACATCGATTCTAGTGAAGGGCACTAATTAGGGTTTCAGCATGCCAAACCCTAATTTAGACAAGGCCACAGGCACTTCCCTTCCAAACCATCCTGGCCCTAAACCATGCTGCTGGCTACCAAACGAAGGCCTGCGACGATCAATGACCACTCTTCCATCTAAGATGAATATCTTAGCTGTCCAAGGTCGCCAAATAACGCATGGCCACCTTTGGACCAACGCTAAAATCTTAATTTAGCCACACCTAACCATGTTAAAGCCATGACCAGTCATGCTTTCATGCCTCTGGTTACCAAACGAGGGATTGAAATAATCAACGACCACCTTTCCTCTTGAAATGAAAAATCTCAACCGTCGAAGGTCACCACGCAAGTCTCCCAAGCTCAACTTGCCAAGAAACAACAAACATGCTACATGTTTTCTACAAAAACATTCGAGAAAACAATGCGTGTCACAAATTGGGGGATGCTCACTGGGTATTGGTTTGGCGGTTACAATATGCGGCGTACACTACGCCCGTTATAAGAGAGTTTCATAAGGATGCAACGGTTAGTAAACATAGTGAGTAATGGTGAAACATTTTCTTTTATGGAACATCAATTCCAGGCGTTACCAGTTACCACCTCCTCCCATTTACTCACCCGTTTTTCATTCCTTAATGAGACCATAGTACGATTCATTCCGACTTGCATAAATGGGTCTTACCTATTTTTATCGAACAACAGGTTCATGTAAGGAACATACAACACTCAGAGAATATTTGCTAGCTCTCCATCTGTTAGCTTCCCACTTTATGATACAAGTCGTAAAATAACTACTCTTCCAGAATCAACTATTCTGGTCTCAACACTTTCTTCGCTTCCCTCCCCAAAACTAACCCTTCTCCTTTAATTTGTGACCGAAGCAAGTTTGGAACGGCCATTTATTGGTTTAGGCCGGATTTGTACAGATTGATCTCTCGAATCTAAAGTACTCCCTTGCAGTACATTGTTTAGAGTTTATATTCGTTTCTCACCCACACACCCGAAATTACCGAAATCAGCAGAAACCGTTTTCACCCTCAAATAATTGGCGACCACAGTGGGAGATCAATCTCTCGGTTACAATATCGATTCCCAAATTTCTGATATCACTTTTCACTTACAACTCCAACATGGTAGAACTCAGATCTGGATCAGCTGCCGAGAACACCAGCGTAGAATCTATCCCTGGTGTTAACGTTACTTCCAACAACGTCACTATATTACATACTGACCACAATAACCCCGAAAGCACTCCTTCAGGTGTAACTCTGCCAATCACCAGGGCCAGAGCCACTGCCGCATCTAATGTCCCTGCACAACCTGCTAATAACGACAGTACTGAAAACGCTCATTAATGCATTACGCCACCAGTCACTAGGGCCAGAGCTTCCGCTACTGCCCCTAACGCTTCGTCAAGCATGGAACCTCCAACCGTCAGTAAGACTCCAATTACCCCACCAACAGGACGAGAAGCTGGAGGAACCAGAGGAAGCCGACCCTATATTACCATCGCTAATTTGATGGAACGCCAGGAGGATCTCGCTAGAGCCCAGAAGGATATGGTTTTGACACAGAAAGAAGTACTCGTCTTCCTCAAAACCCTGACAGAGCGGCTGCCGCGTGAGTCACGCCCTCCAGAGTCATTTATAAACGCCTCCAACACCCCCAACGCTAGCATCTCGGCGGAACGCGTCTCCGCGAACGAGGGGATTCGTAAGAAGTCAGCCGTCCAATTTTATCACACGAGAGGATCCGGAGAAACTTCTCCGGAATCGAGTCAAGAATTATGAAATAGACATGCATCAGCATCAACCTCCCTACCCATCTGAAATGCAAAGAATTCCTCTTCCAAGAGGATACTCCTCTCCTCAATTCACCCTGTACGATGACACCGAAAATGCATGTGAACATGTCTCTCACTTTCTAGAATACCTAGGCGAACATGAATACAATCACGTTCTCCGTCTGAGGGAGTTTTCGAAATCTCTTACCGGAAGAGCGTACACGTGGTACAATAGCATTACGCCAAACAACATCCCCAACTGGGGTAGCATTGCTACTGTATTTTACAAGAAGTACTTCTTTGTGTCTGAACAAGTTACCTTCTCGGACCTAGGAAGAATGTACCAGTGGGACAACGAACATCCGAATGATTTTGTTAAGAAATTCAGGGTTCAAGCACTAGACTGTCATGACCCAAACGTAACCGAGAAACAACTGGTGAACTCATGCATCAACGATATGGCTCCTATTTACCGTGCCTTACTAAAGAACCTACGTTTCCATACATTCTCCAAACTCCATGAAGCTGCCAGATGATCCGCAACGACAGCACCAGCATTATTAGAAAGAGCTAGACCAACCAGAACCGAATACGTACGCGAAACTCGCGGGAATATACATCTCATCAGCAAGCAATTTAACGCTGACCCCTTATCTATGAGTGTAGTAAACAAGGGAGGAAAAAGAAAGGTCCCAGCTGCAGACCAACAACCTAAACGTGAATCACCAGCACAAGGGCCAACTCCACCACGGTGGGCGGCCGCTAAATCTCCCATGCGTCATCACGAAGCTGAAGGAAATACCCTGGATTTCCCGTTCCCTATTGAGGATATAATCGATCTCTTAGAAGCATGGATTCAAGAAGATATTATCAGACTACCATCTCCCAGGCGCCCACCGACTGAGGCCGAAATGGCAAACCCAAAATACTACCACTACCACAGATTTGTTCACTACCCAACCAGTGATTGTAACAGACTGAAGCATATCTTCAAAGAAAAGATAGAAAAAGGGGAACTTCAACTAGGAAACGAGGGAGTACGTCGAGACCCACTTCCGGTGAGGAATTATGGGGTCTTTGGGGACTCTATGCATGAGATTGTGCAATCCATGATGCAACACGTGTGCAAAATTCTCTACCTTTCCAAGGCACAAGATATTTTCACAGCTCTCAATCGCGTCGTGTCGGGCAAACGGCTTTTTCCCTCCATGGAAGCCACGCCAAGATCCCAAGCTCTCCCAATAAGCAGAATCGAAAAGGATGACTGGGGATTGCTGACCACGTCCTATTTAAGAGGTATTAAATTCGACAGCACGCTCATTGATACGGCTTCTGACTTCAACATTGTTACTTTCAAGACTCTGAAAGCTGCGTGATTTACAAAACAATAGGCTACCCATTCTCCATCCATGATTAAGAACCCGAAAGGGGAAGCCTTGAACGCGCACGACTACATCAACCTCGAGGTCAAGATGGGAGACGCTATAACGCATAACAAATTCCACATTGTCAAAGAACTGGATTACGACATGATATTGGGGCACTTGTGGGTACTCAACAACAATGCAAAATTGGGAACATCTCCTTTACCGATGTCAACGCCCGAAAGAATCTCCAACAAACCGCCCCACTTGCTACCGTATCAACGAGTTAATAATGGAACCCGGACACCTGGAGATGACCTGTTGGCGCTAACCCGTGGATTCCAAACGCAAGTAAGTTTAGCCGAACGATCTTATCTACAACCAGTTGTTTCTTCCCCTATTATGTTTTGGGGAATCAACGCGATTACTGGCACGGACACTGTCAAGAGATGTGAATGGGGAGCTGGACCATTCAAACTCTTTGCAAAGAATTTGGAAGTTTCCATCGAAACTGACGAGACCAAGATTCAAGCGGTTACACAACAACCGAACTCGTTTCAAATCGGAGATATGGTGGTCAAAGTGAACTCGTTTCAGATTGGGAAGATGCCGGTAAAGATAGCTGTTCGGACCGATTCACCCAAGGAAGAAGAAGATGAGCCATATCTAGTGGCAGATGTCCTTCTGGGAGGTTACTGCAAGTTCATCAATACAGACAAGTTGGGAGGTGCGATAGTTCACTCGCAATGGCTCAAGCTTTTCAATCCATAAAAAACAACAACGATGTTCTACCCTCTTCCAGCCATTCTCCCTTTAGTATTCCCTTCAGCAATTTCTCCTTCCGCTTGATGTTTGTATTTCCCAAAGACGAATGCACCGTTTGTATTCTTCTTTAGGGTTTTTTTTCTTTCAAAAAACATACATTTCTTTCCGAATGAGTTTTCCAAATCTCAGAAAATATGCCAAATAAATCCCAAGTCATTGAGAAGCCATTAACCATCATATCACAACCCAAAAAAAAAAAAACACGAAAGCTTGCCAGAAAATACCTTATTCAATTATTCAAAACTCCGAAGGGAATAATGTAAGGACGTGGAAAGTCGAACAACCTATTCTAAAAGGAAATTCGGGTCTTTCAAATAAGAAGCTTTATTCAAAAACGAGAAACCGCAAGCATGATGCTAATTGGCGTAACCCTAGTTTTTCTACGAATATAAAGAAGGTAAAGATGAGTCTACAAAGCATCAGGACGACTACGCAACAAATAGAAGTAATAAAAAGGAAAAGCTAGTCATCGAAAGTGGATGTGCGAGTCGCCTCGGTCAGAACTCTTTTCAGGCACTTTCCCCAGCAATCTCTCGGGCAGCAGAGGTTCCATCCAATAACCACGTCAGCAGAAACAACCTTAACGTCCCACCCCGAAGCCTCCTCAGCAGCAACAACACCCGTCTCCTTCCCGACACCCGCTTCAACAACCGATCCAGCATATGCCATCATGACTTCCCGCAAACAACAGTTTCGGCGTCCACTCCGAAGGATCTTCCAGTTTTATCAAACACGACGTATTCCTTGAAGGTTTTCTCATCAAATTTTCGGGGAGGATTTCCCGATTCATCCGCATCAGAATCAAGAATTATGATGCCATCCTGGACAAAAAGGCTACGTTGGCTTTCCCCTAAAAGTTTCACAAACTCAGTATTCCGTCGTTCCAACCTAGAAGCGGTCCGTTCCGCCATGGCACTGGACCGAGGGGAAGTTTTGCTGCACTGAAGCCTCTCAATACACCGGGGCGCTTCATCATTTTCCCATTCCACCTCCATCTTTACCGAGCCCAAGAAAGTCTGAACATGCACCCGCACTTCACCTAGATAGATAGTAGGTAAAACCTGAATAATTCTGCAAGCTTCATGGAATAGAGATTCAATTCTATCTAATGCCTCCTCATGAGAAGAAAATAGGTTTTCTCCGATTCCAAAGTTTTTCTCCGAAGAGTTAGAGGTACGGTTGCCTCTGGAAGATCCCATTATGCACTACAAAACCAGAGAAAGTGGACAAGTTTTCACCTTATCTACACCAGTAACGTGCATAAGAAAGAAGACGAAATGGAAACTAGGAGAAAAACACGAGACGATACCTGTAAAGAGGATAGACATGATTTCAGGACGAACTATGCGAATGAAGTATTCAAGATCACCTCTTATGTTCAGCAGAATGATGCAGTCCCTAAAAGGAAAGATTTTTACTAGCCGTGTGTTAAGGCGTAACATCCAGAAAGGAAACACAGTCCCGAAAAGGAAAGCTTTCTACTACACCAAGGTATTCCAACCATGCTAGCCGCACCACTGTGCCAATGGAAAACCATGCCAGCCACATCTCCGTGCCAAGGCATGCCAACCATGCTAGCTGCACCACTGTTCCAATGGCAAACCATGCCAGCCACATCCACTGTGCCAAGGAATGACGACCATGCTGGCCGCACCACTGTGCCAATGGAAAACCATGCCAGCCACATCTACCGCGCCAAGGCATGCCAACCATGCTAGCCTCACCATTGTGCTAATGGAAAACCATGCCAGCCACACCTACCGTGCCAAGGCATGCCAATCATGCTAGCCAAGCCAACCGTACCTTTCCTTGGACCTAACCATGGTAGTCACACCATGCGCCAATGGCATGCCAAACCTTTGGCCCCACGTGTCCTAATGACATGCCAGCCACCTTGCCGTGCCATACCGTGTTGGCCTTTCCCATGCGGCTACCAATATAAAGGCCTGCAACAATCAACGACCATCTTTCCATCTAAGATGCAAATATTAGCCATCCAAGGTCACCAACCAACGTATGGTAACCTTTGGCACAACGCCAAAACCCTAGTTTTGGCCATCCTAAACCGCGCCAAGGCATTCCGACTATGCCACATGTGCCAATGGAATGCAGTGCTAGCCACCTTGACGCACCTAACCTATACCATGCCATCCTTCCCTATACGGCTACCAAAACGAAGGCGTGCAACAATCAATGGCCACCCTTCAATCCTAGATGCAAATCCTAGCCGTCCAAGGTCGCCAAACAACGCATGGTAACCTTTGGACCAAAACCCTAGTTTTAGCCACGCCGGCCATGGCATCATGCCGCTGGCTACCAACACCCCTCTTGAGATTTTCCTGAGTTTTACTTTCGGGATGTTTTCACCTCCCGAACGAGCTCAAAACCTAAATATTCTCGCGAAGGAAGATAGGAAATTCTTTTTCGTTCAGAATGGAGGGGCGGACCGTCAAAATACGAGTCCGTATGAGAATTCTACATCGATTCTAGTGAAGGGCGCTAATTAGGGTTTCAACATGCCAAACCCTAATTTAGACAAAGCCACAGGCGCTTCCCTTCCAAACCATGCCAGCCCTAAACCATGCCGCTGGCTATCAAACGAAGGCCTGCGATGATCAACGGCTACTCTTCCATCTAAGATGCGGATCTTAGCCGTCCAAGGTCACCATCTAACGCATGGCCACCTTTGGCCCAACACCAAAATCTTATCTTAGCCACGCCTAACCATGTGAAAGCCATGACCGGTCATGCTTTCATGCCGCTGGATACCAAACGAAGGATTGCAATAATCAACGGCCACCTTTCCTCTTGAGATGTAAAATCTCAACCGTCGAAGGTCACCACGCAAGTCTCCCAAGCTCAACTTGCCAAGAAACAACAAACATGCTACATGTTTTCTACAAAAACATTCGAGACAACAACGTGTGTCAAAAACTGGGGTATGCTCGTTGGGTATTGGTTTGGCGGTTTACAACATGCAGCGTACACTACGCCCGTTATAAGAGAGTGTCATAAGAATGAAGCGGTTAATAAACACAGGGAGTAATGGTGAAACATTTTCTTTTATGGAACATCAATTCCAGGCGTTACCGGTTACCACCTCCTCCCATTTACTCACCCGTTTTCCATTTCTTAATGAGACCAGAGTACGTTTTATTTTGACTTGTATAAATGGGTCTTACCTATTTCCACCGAACAACAGGTTCAGGTCAGGAACATACAACACTCATAAAACATTTGCTAGCTCTCCATCTGTTAGCTTCCCACTTTCTGATACAAGTCGTAAAACAACTACTCTTCCAGAATCAACTATTCTGGTCTCAACACTTTCTTCGCTTCCCTCCCCAAAACCAACCTTTCTCCTTCACTTTGTGACCGAAGCAAGCATGGAACGACCATTTCTTGGTTTTGGCCAGATTTGTACAGATTGATCTCTCGAATCTAAAGTACTCCCTTGCAGTACATTATTTAGGGTTTAAATTCGTTTCTTACCCATACACCCGAAATTACCGAAATCAGCAGAAACCGTTTTCACCCTCAAACAATAGGATATGAAGGTTTCTGACATTGAGGAGGAAGTTGTAAGCCTTCACTCTAGAGCTTCTCAATCCCAAAGAAGACTTAAAATTGAGTGATCGTAAGATATTTCACCTAATTAGATTACTCTCCTCCCCGATAGGAGGCTTCACCAGTAACAAAGACAAAAGAGGAAGTCTATGTCACGCAGGATTAGTTTTCTATAGATGCAAACTCCAAGTATTTATAGAAAAGGAAGTTTGGACACCAAGGAATTTCCAAAACCGAAAATATTCTCAAGATATTTTTCATTACTCCACCAAATTCGGTTTTCATAATTCCTATGAATGCACTGTCCAAAAATAACGATCGAAATCTCCTTGGAAAATCTTTAATTAGCAAATGCACATTTCTAATTCTTATTTTCCATATATAATTAAAAACCCTTAATTAAAAAGATTCTTAACTTATTTGATTCGATCTTGGGATTTACTTCCTTCTTAGCCTTTAAGGAATATATTCTAATAATAAAGAATAAGCATTAATGCACCGTGTTCAAAGAGTGACGACATTTTACTCTTGCAAGTTCTTTTTCATATTTGCTCACTTGAAACCGATTTACCACGCTTCCAAAAAAGTTTAGAATTGGTTCATCTGACTTTCAAGAACTATGTAATTGATCAAGTACCACTCAATCACAACTCATGGGTTTACGGTTCTACCAAAACAAGTTTCGGTTCTACCTCCATGTGAGTATTGTGCATAGTTACACTAGCTTACCGAAAATACGGCTGACTAGGTACTAGGATTGGTTCCCCACATATATTTGGTATCTAACTTGTATGCATTGCACATGTCCATAGGATCGGTTCCCCCTTCCCAAAAACGTGTTCCACATGTTCATAAGATATGTTCCCCTTTCTTCCATAAACCTTGTTGTACCTCATACAAGGATCGGTTCCCATTTTGATGCACTGCACCTCTTACTAGGATCGGTTCCCCTTCTCCCAGTAATAAGTTCAGACATACATAACCCCGATCATACCCCAGGTGATTACTTAAGATCAGTTTCACTAATAAAAGTCATACCAATACATGAGTCAAGCCTCATGTGAATAGTTTTACCAAGAACACAAACAAGTCATGAACAGTTATACTAATCACACATATTGGTCGTTCATAAGATATGCAATAAATAATAGCCCCAATAATGCCTGGCGATTTCCTTTTCGGTTCACAACACATATCATGAACTTACTTCCTTAGAACACATGTAAACATTGTTCCCTAGGATGAAATCCTCACCTCATACCCATACATAATCACAATAACATTCATACGATTATGTAGATGTCTTATATACAAAGTTTAATGGTTAAGCAAGAAACCTCATATTGTATTCCTTAATACTATGTCTATCTAGAGTGTTCATGCTTCGCAGTTTTACGTTTTCAATATACACGACATGAAAGATACGTTAGGGAATCAAACAGTTCAATTTAAATATCACTAACCTCAAGTGGAAGGATGATGTTGTCGTTATAGCTCCGTACTTCTTCACTCCTTCAAGTCTTCGCAGTACTTGTAATGCCTCACCCTAATACTTTCAAGCTAACCTATACGAAGTTGACTCTAGTACATTTAAATCAAGCGACTCTTAAATGAGTTTTGGCTCACTAAAATATGACAACCAAACTTGACATACCAACGCTTGGTGGGTTCAACCGATCAATGCTCTAACATCTACCTTGTGTTTGCACCTGATAGTGGCAAAGTGGCATTTTGGTGTATGCCAGTGGTAATGTGGCATGGCTCGTGCATGCCAGTGGCATGGTGGTGCAAGTGGCGCCTGGCGTAGATATTTCCACTAGATTTAGGCGTACAGTCGCCTAAAACTTTCCACAAGTCTGTCAGTTCTGTGGCGGACTTGGATGGATGAGATTGTAATTCAGAAGAGAGGGTGGCCGTTGATTATGGCCACATTCTGTTGCCACCTCTTAATGGAATAATGGCATAGCCGCGGCGTAGTGGCATGCGCCTACGTCATGGTGGCATAGCTCCGTGTGTAGTGGTGTGGTATGGCCACGCTTGTGGCGTTGTGGCATGGCCAAGGATAGGATATGGCGCCTTGGCCAAAGTTAGGGCTTGGAGGCATGGCCAAGGCTAGGGTTTGGTGCCATGGCCAAAGTTAGGGTTTGGAGGCATGGACAAGGCTAGGATTTGGCGCCGTGGACAAATTTAGGTCTTGGCGACATGTCCAAGGCTAGGGTTTGGCGCTGTGGCCAAAGTTAGGGCTTGGAGGCATGGCCAAGGCTAGGATTTGCCATCGTGGCCAAAGTTAGGGCTTAGTGGCATGGCCAAATCTAAAGTGGTTCGTGGCATGTTGTGGACCATGACCAAAAATAGGGTTTCGACTTATGCTACTGAAGCAAAAGTCTTGTTTCGATCATGAAATCCTAATTGGAGTCCGTTATGGCATTGGCCACGAACAGAAAGTAGATTAGCACGTAATGGCATCATTTGTGGCACATTGGCATGTTACTGCGGAAGAGTGGTATGTTGGCATGCCGATTAATATGTTGTTGTGGCAGGGCGCCTTTGGCTTTCCAGCTAGCATGGTGGCGCGGAAGGGTGCGTTTGTCCATCAATGTATGGTGGCGAGTTTAGAGTGACTTAATTGGTTAAGAAAGGAGGCGGCCAAGCGTAAGGCATGGCCACACCTCTAGTGCTCGTGGCGCATTTTAAAGCGACCTGATTGGTCGAGAGGAAGGAGAGGGGCTGGACAAGCATGAGGGTGGATACACTTCTGGTGTGAGTGTGGCGGGTTTAGAGCGACCTGATTGGTCGATGGAAACTGGAGACGACAGGTATGGGCCCAGCCACAATTGGTGTGAGCGTGGTGGCTTTAAGGAGACCTGATTGGTCGAGGGAAGTAGGGACATCTTAGGATGGGGGCATGGCCAATGGAAAGTGGCACCGATTGGCCTAAAGAATGGCCACGCCTCCCTTTGCTGTCCAATGGCTCCTTGTTTTCCGATTATGGGCAAGGTTTTGCACCTACTAATCCATGGAAGATTAATTACCTAGTTTTCCTAGGATTAAATTCGACAAGCGAGGTCTAATATACTGCGCAAGGCGAAAAACCCTAATTTTTGCAAATTAGTCTGGGTAATTAATTATATTCTATGTGTTGACACAGAGTTCTTTAAGTTCATTGCCATAGAGCAGCATGCTTTCTGATTGAATATCTTATGCAAAGACCTTATCCTTGATATTTGGAAACTTGTGCTACTCCGCTGCGAGTGAACAAAAATTGTCATGCCATATCAACATTAATGGTTCAGCGAACATAGAACATAAAGTATTCAAAGAAACTTATATGAAGTGAATATAGGCAAGGCGCCAAAATTTACAGAACATCTGGGATGGTTGCTACATGCGCCAGTCTGGATAAATTTCGTGTAAATATGTTGAACGACTCAATATTTCGGAGGAGAGGTTAACACTCACGGCTCCATTTCCTTACAGTGTGACGTCACATCATATGTAAGGTTTTTAACAATTTTAACCCTAAGCTAAAAATCACCATCAACATTAAGTCCCCATCTTAGCTCGGAACAACGACATTGTTGTGGGGTAAGCATGAGATGGTGACAGACGAGGATAAAATCAAAACGGCAAGTCATGAAGAGATTGTCAGGAAGATTTGGCTAACCTTTGTCATGAGGTATGAAGAATTTGTGATCCTTGCATTGGCGGTTCTGCATAAATTATGCTTGGCCATGGGGCGCTGGCATCAACACTGCAACTTTGGCCGCGGAACGGGCGCTGGATGGCTAGGAAAGGTAGATGGCGTTGTTGGCTTTGAACGAATAAGATGTCGCTTCCTTGGATGGTGAAGATGGCGTTGCTTTGAACGGCTAAGATGGTGCCGCTTTGGATGGCTAGGTCAGTGGCGCTTCTGGCTACGGAAGGATGAATGACGCTGCTTCGGCTGGTGGAGATGGCGTTCGGCTTCATTCCTTGGAATGATGAAAACTTGACTTGGAATTTTGGCTATCCAAACAGTGAGGATGGAGACTGCTAGGTCACAAGATGGGTGGAGATAATACAACTTTGATCGCGGAGTGCTGGAGTCATGCAACCGACCGGATTATATAAGGCATGTCTCTCACCCATCTACGCATCGTGCGGGTGCGTGCGCTGCTGCTGAAATGACTTCTAGATGGGATGTTGAAGTTGTCGCTGAAATGGCTTCGGGATAGAATGTTTGCTATCGAAGAGGGTTCTGGGCCAAGTGCTTGAAAAATCTCTAATGGAGGCGTCATTGACCAAGGTGTCTTGTCATTGACAACTGGCTTTCTATTTTGTGATTTTCTTCCGCACCGAAAATAATATTTTCGTAGATCGTAGATGTTTTTGATACTTCAGTTTTTCTTTTTGTTCGTGTGACTGAAGCCATGTTTCACTAAGTAATATTCTTTCATTTATGCTGCTTTGATAATTTTGTATCTTTGATTGAATGAATAAAATCTCCCAGAAGAGACCTAAAACCCGTTTTACGAAGAAAAAGTTCTTCCGCCTTTCCAAAGCGATTCAGTGGATGGGAAGACGAATCATATAAATGACGTATCAATAATGCTAGTAGGCGTGTCACATTCTCTACGTTTAGCTACTTCCTTGGGAACGTGATAGGTGCCTAAAAACACCTCTCTAAGTATCGATTGGTTATGCTTTCTTGGCTAGTTTTCATGTGAAATTATATTATTATCTTTCTTTTTATATTTTATGGGAATTTTGGAGCTTATTCACGAAAAGAACAAGAATCGTCCAATTTGCCAAAAGAGAGACGGAGTTATCATTGCATGGGAAACCACATCGTAGCTGCACCCGAATTCAGGGATGTACAACCACAAGCTAGGTAGTTTTTGGAGCTTTACTGTATGGGATTTAGTTAGGGGCTTACTGATGGGATTAATAAGTCACAGCAACAGAAGTGACTTATGGAATAGTGCAGACGGGTGGTTGTGGACATGACTGGCAGTTGATGGGTTTTGATGTAAGCTGTAAGTTAAAATGCTGTCTAAGCCGTGAGTGTTGGGTAGGACTGCATGATGGATCATGATGGGCTTGGAAGAACATGGCAGTAGTTATGGATCTGGAAGGTAGATTATCAAGGGTTTCTGTTTAATGTCGGGGGATGGCTGAGTTCAGAATGGTAGGAATCTCGAGTGGTGTTTGGATGTAACTCGAGCAACAAGCTTATGAAGACTTGGGCTGAATTATTCAGTATTAGACGTGAGCCCATTTGGATGTTCATGTGATTTGTTTTCCAACCGAGCATTGGACGTGTGTTGCATGGTTATTCAGACTTGGCCGTGAACGATATCTGATGAGTTTTGCCAGGATTTTGCACGGGGTGTTATTGAAGCTCGAGTTGAACAGATGGAGGTTGTGTAGTTTCTGCCAGTGAAGGTTACAGTTTGAATGTAGAGCAGTGATGGTTGAGACGATATGCTGCTACCATGAGGGAATAACGAGAAGAATGGGCTGCTGCCATTTTGATATTAATGCCGGTGATGCTCGGGGTTAATGGAGTAGTTTGAGTGTTTCGGTGCTAATGGGTTTGAGAGTTAAGGTTCGAAATGGGTTGAGCAACTGGAAAATATAGACATGGAAGAAGTTGGAAATTGGCAGTGAGTTGCCGTGACTGAAGATGCTAGGAAGTCGCGTGTTGCTGCAATGGTGTAGAGCTTGGTAGTTGAGCGGAGTGATGGAGCTCGAGAACGTATTTTGGAAGAGACACAAGGGTTGCTGCTGGTTGGTCATGGCTGAATAGTTGGTTGTAGTTAGTGCCCGATATAGATGGTGGTAGTTCGATAGAGTCTGGATCAGTTGGAGCTGAGCTCGTGAACTTTGGCCCGACGAGAAATGATAGGTCACTGCCGTTCGATATTGAGAGTAAGAGAAGATGTTCCGGTGATTGTGGAGAGAACATATGAAGATAGAACTTGAGTTGAAGATGGTCAGGGAGATATGGAGCTGAATGAGAGGTGTGCACGAGTTCAGTTTATTTAAGGGAAGTAAAGATGACGCTGACGCCGTTGTTTTAATGGGTGTTGGCCGTTAACAGTATGATGGTGACAGAAGCCTAGGACTTGGTGGAGTTGGCGGAGATGCTCATGCTCGATATGGCAGTAGATGATGTGAATGGAGGCAGTGAAGTACAGGGACGGAGCAGTTCAGGAAATGGTGGAGTCTGTGGTTTGATTTGTTACTCCATTGACGGGAGAGATGGAGTTGTTTTGGATGCATGGCGGATAAGGTGCAGTTATGTACGAGTTGAAGAAGATCAGTTGAATATGAAGACGAGTACGGCCTGAGTCGAGAATGGGGAGAAATGGGCTTCTCCCATACGTAAGCCAGTAACGATACATGGGCTGGGCTTCTACATACGCAAGCAGCCTTAACTTCTTCTTGGATGTTCATGCGACATTTTTCCTTCCAAGCCTTGGCCGTGAGTGTGCAAGAGTTTGTGACCTACTTTGCACGGGGATTTGATGCACGGGACACTCTCCTATTTTTGCTAGGTTTACTAGTTTTCTTCAAGAGGAGGTGCATATCCCTATTTTTGCTAGGTTTCCTAGTTTTCTTAAAGAGGAGGTTACAAAACTCTATATATAGGGAACCCTAGGCAGAATTTTATATATTATCTTCTTGAGACATATCTTCTTTTCACCGTTTTTCTCCCCCTTAGGGGGGAGAACTATCTCTTTTATATTGTAAGGATGAATTCAAAGTTCTAATGTGAAGCTCAATTATTTTGCAAGTTTGTTTCAAGTTTTAAATTGATTCATTGTGGATTGTTTTTACCATAACCAGATTAGTTTATTAATCATTCTAATGCTAGTAGAGAGTTGAGTCGACCCGTAATTGTCTCTTATCTCCTACACAAGTAGAAATCACAAGACTTTACAGAGGGATTCTGTGGAGCAACTGCGAGTAAAGACAACACCAGTAAGTGGACCGAGCGTACCGAGTTTTACTGCTGGGATCAAACCTAAATTCACAAATCTTATTGCATTCTGGGAATTACATCTTGTAGTCGAGCGCTTCCGTGTCAAGGTGGTTCTTTTGAATAGAATCCGGTAGTCGAGCGCTTCCGTATCCGGTGATATATGGAGTTTTTGGGGATTGCTAAGCGTACCTGCTGTCCTACGGTTGGTGACAATTGTTTCTAACAAGAGATAAACAGGTACAATGTTGAGTTAACGGTTAGTAACTGCGAAGGATTTCTTCAATATCTTTTCCTTTTTATCCTTCTTTATTATTTTCGCCGATTTAGATAACATACAATTGCATTACTCTTCGTGGGAACGGTCTCTTACTACCGCTATATTATATTTAATTAGTGGGAAATATATTTTTATTTTGTTGAGTAAACGACGATCACCAAATAACAATAGCATTACTCTTCGTGGGAACGATCTCTTACTACCGCTATATTATATTTAATTAGTGGGAAATATATTTTTATTTTTTTGAGTAAACGACGCTCACCAAAATTGGCGCCGCTGCCGGGGAGTAATTGTTAATTGGGATGTTATTCTTTTTGGCGTAAAGGTTTTGTGGGTATATCTCTCGTAAGCCCTCACGAGAATATAACTCGTCCACTAGGGACACCTAGGGGTTTAAAGGCCTGTTATTCATGCTAAGAGTAACCGTATCCTCACGACATGGAGTTGTATTATATTTTTGATTCGTTTTGTTTGCTCGAGGACTAGCAAAGTTTGGGTGTGGGGGAATTTGATAGGTGCCTAAAAACACCTCTCTAAGTATCGATTGGTTATGCTTTCTTGGCTAGTTTTCATGTGAAATTGTATTATTATCTTTCTTTTTATATTTTATGGGAATTTTGGATCTTATTCCCGAAAAGAACAAGAATCGTCCAATTTTCCAAAAGAGAGACGGTGTTATCATTGCATGGGAAACCACATCGTAGCTGCACCCGAATTCAGGGATATACAACCACAATCTAGGTAGTTTTTGGAGCTTTACTGTATGGGATTTAGTTAGGGGCTTACTGATGGTCTTAATAAGTCACAGCAACAGAAGTGACTTATGGAATAGTGCAGACGGGTGGTTGTGGACATGACTGGCAGTTGATGGGTTTTGTGTAAGCTGTAAGTTAAAATGCTGGCTAAGCCGTGAGTGTTGGGTAGGACTGCATGATGGATCATGATGGGCTTGGAAGAACATGGCAGTAGTTATGGAACTGGAAGGTAGATTATCAAGGGTTTCTGTTGAATGTCGGGGGATGGATGAGTTCAGAATGGTATGAATCTCGAGTGGTGTTTGGCTGTAACTCGAGTAACAAGCTTATGAAGACTTGGGCTGAATTATTCAGTATTAGACGTGAGCCCATTTGGATGTTCATGTGATTTCTTTTCCATCCGAGCCTTGGACGTGTGTTGCTTGGTTATTCAGACTTGGCCGTGAACGATATCTGGTGAGTTTTGCCAGGATTTTGCACGGGGTGTTATTGAAGCTCGAGTTGAACAGATGGAGGTTGTGTAGTTTCTGCCAGTGAAGGTTACGGTTTGAATACAAAGCAGTGATGGTTGAGACGATGTGCTGCTACCATGAGGGAATAACGAGAAGAATGGGCTGCTGCCATTTTGATATTAATGCTGGTGATGCTCGAGGTTAATGGAGTAGTTTGAGTGTTTCGGTGCTAATGGGTTCGAGAGTTAAGGTTCAAAATGGGTTGAGCAACTGGAAGAAATAGACACGGAAGAAGTTGGAAATTGGCAGTGATTTGCCGTGACTGAAGATGCTAGGAAGTAGCGTGTTGCTGCAATGGTGTAGAGCTTGGCAGTTGACCGGAGTGATGGAGCTCGAGAACGTATTTTGGAAGAGTAACAAGGGTTGCTGCTGGTTGGTCATGGCTGAATAGTTAGTTGTAGTTAGTGCCGGATATAGATGGTGGTAGTTCGATAGAGTCTGGATCAGTTGGAGCTGAGCTCGTGAACTTTGGCCCGACGAGCAATGATGGGTCACTGCCGTTCGATATTGAGAGTAAGAGAAGCTATTCCGGTGATTGTGGAGAGAACATATGAAGATGGAACTTGAGTTGAAGATAGTCAGGGAGATATGGAGCTGAATGAGAGGTGTGCACGAGTTCAGTTTATTTAAGGGAAGTAAAGATGACGCTGACGCCGTTGTTTTAATGGGTGTTGGCCGTTAACAGTATGATGGTGATAGAAGCCTAGGACTTGGTGGAGTTGGCGGAGATGCTCATGCTCGATATGGAAGTGGATGATGTGAATGGAGGCAGTGAAGTACAGGGACGGAGCAGTTCAGGAAATGGTGGAGTCTGTGGTTTGATTTGTTACTCCATTGACGGGAGAGATGGAGTTGTTTTGGATGCATGGCGGATAAGCTGCAGTTATGTACGAGTTGAAGAAGATCAGTTGAATATGAAGACGAGTACGGCCTGAGTCGAGAATGGGGAGAAATTGGCTTCTCCCATACGCAAGCCAGTAACGATACATGGGCTGGGCTTCTACATACGCAAGCAGGCTTAACTTCTGCTTGGATGTTCATGCGACATTTTTCCTGCAAAACCTTGGTCGTGAGTTTGCAAGAGTTTGTGACCTACTTTGCACGGGGATTTGATGCACGGGACACTCTCCTATTTTTGCTAGGTTTACTAGTTTTCTTCAAGAGGAGGTGCATATCCCTATTTTTGCTTGGTTTCCTAGTTTTCTTAAAGAGGAGTTTACAAAATTCTATATATAGGGAACCCTAGGCAGAATTTTATATATTATCTTCTTGAGACATATCTTCTTTTCACCGTTTTTCTCCCCCTTAGGGGGGAAAACTATCTCTTTTATATTGTAAGGATAAATTCAAAGTTCTAATGTGAAGCTCAATTATTTTGCAAGTTTGTTTCAAGTTTTAAATTGATTCATTGTGGATTGTTTTTACCATATCGAAGGCTTATGATTGGTTCTTAGATTGGTTTGGGTGCGCAACCAGATTAGTTTATTAATCATTCTAATGCTAGTAGAGAGTTGAGTCGACCCGTAATTGTCTCTTATCTCCTACACAAGTAGAAATCGCAAGACCTTACGGAGGGATTCTGTGGAGCAACTGCGAGTAAAGACAACACCGATGAAGTGGACCGAGCGTCACCGAGTTTCTTCTTTGGGATCAAACCTAAATTCACAAATCTTATTGCATTCTGGGAATTACATCTTGTAGTCGAGCGCTTCCGTGTCAAGGTGGTTCTTTTGAATAGAATCCGGTAGTCGAGTGCTTCCGTATCCGGTGATATATGGAGTTTTTGGGGATTGCTAAGTGTACCTGCTGTCGACAATTTTTTCTAACAAGAGATAAACGGGTATAATGTTGAGTTAACGGTTAGTAACTGCGAAGGATTTCTTCAATATCTTTTCCTTTTTATCCTTCTTTATTATTTTCGCCGATTTAGATAACATAACAATTGCATTACTCTTCGTGGGAACGATATCTTACTACCACTATATTATATTTAATTAGTAGGAAATATATTTTTATTTTGTTGAGTAAACGACGCTCACCAGAACGCCTCGCATGCCGTTCGAAACAATAACTCAAAACAGGAAAAATAGTTGCAATGATTAAGGATTATGACCAGCCTTTTATTGGATTTTTCCTCGCAAATTACATAGGACGTCTGTGACATGCCGCGTGAGTATATAAAAGTGTGAGCCATCACAATCTAGGAAGTACACCGTGAGAAGCAGAGAATCCTCGTCGGGCAAAGGTTGAAGCCACATGTTCTTGAAGGGAGTTGTCAGTGCCGCCACACGATGATTTTCTTCCTTGCATATTCCCTTCTTTAGTATTTTTCTTTTTCGAATAAGATATTTCTTGTAGGGTTTGATTTTTATTTTTGGTTTATAATTGATGCGTAATGACTTTGTGGATTTTCTGGATACTTTTCCCTTGAGATGATTTAGGAAAAATTATTTTGAAATAAAGATGCTTTTAATTAAAATCGAAACCCTAATGCAGGCAGTGCAATCATTTTGGAGGGATTACAATTATTGCAGGAAAAAGGGAAATTACTGAAGGAAATACTTAAAAGGAAAACGCGGGAGGAATAGGTAGCACATCATTTTAGGTATTGAAGGATTTGATCCATCGCGAGTGAATTGTCATGCCTTCCAGTTTGTCGACATTGATGAGTTTGCAGTAACCACCCAAGATAACATCTGCCACTAGGTATGGCTCATCTTCCCTTTCTTTAGGCGAATCAGGTTGAGCGGCTAGCTTCACTGTTACACCTCTAACTTGAAACGCGGTCGCCTTGACTTCCATATCTCCAATTTGAAACGGGTTTGGGCATTGTGTAACCACTTGATTTTTGAGCTCATTATCTTTGACTGAGGAAGCTTCTAAATTTTAGACAAATCATTCGAAAGGCCAAGCATCCCATTCAAATATCTTAATGACGTCCGGGTTGATAACTTGACTGAGTCCCCATGCCTGACCGAGAGGAGAAGTGATTGGGTGCAGAAAGGGTTGTCCAATAAGACTTACTTGTGTTCGAAATCTTCGGATGAACATCGACGGGATTTCTCCAGTTAATTGGGTTACCTTGGTAAGTTGTTGATATGGAAACTTGTGATATTTAGGGTTGGATGTCTTGTTGGAAATTCTTCCAGGTATGGACACCGGCAGAGGGGATACTCCTAATTTCGCTTTATTTCCATGAACCCATGAACGCCCCAGAACCATGTCGTAATTTGAGATTTCTTTGACAATGTGGAATTTGCCACATGTTAGAGCATCTCCCACCTTAATTTCAAGGTTGATATATCCATATGCGTCTATTTCTTCTCCTTCCAAGTTTTTGACCGCGATAGGGGAAAGAGTAGCCTCCTGCTTCGAAATTCTCACGGATCTTAGAGTCTTGATGGTAACGATGTTGAAGTCAGATGCCGAATTGATCAAAGTGCTATCAAATTCGGTGTCCATCAGATAAACCGTGGCCAGCAGTCCCTAGTTGCATTTTCCAACACCGCTTCCTGAGAGAGCTTAGGATTCCGGTGTGGTCTATTCAATAGGAAAAAGTCGCTTGCCCGATACAACGTGACTAAGGGCTGTGGATATATCTTGACGTTGCGCCTTGGAGAAATATATAATTTCGCATACATGTTGCATCATGGATTACACGGTTTTGTGAACAGAGTCCCCAGAGAGTATGCAACTTATAACTGGAATAAGATTTCTGTGAACTTCCTTATTTCCCAGTTGAAGTTCCCATGCCTCCACCTTTTCTTTGAAGATACGCTTTAATTTATTGCAGTCACTGGTCGGGTGATGGACAAACCTATGGTAGCGGCAATACTTAGGGTTTGCCATTTACTTTTCAGTTGATAGGCACTTGATAGGAGGCAGCTTGATGGCGCCATCTTGGATCCATGCTTCCAAGAGTTCAATTACTTCTTCAATTAGGAACGGGAAATCGAAGGCCTTTCCTCCAGTTTCTTGATGCTGCGCAAGAGCCTTAGCTGCGGTCTTTCAAGGAGGATCCGCCTGATGTACTGGCATTGCGCGCTTGGATTGTTGTTCTGCCAATGGAAACTTCCTTTTTCCTCTTTCACTTACCATGATCACAGAGGGGCCAGTGTTATATTGCTTGTTGATGAGAAGTCTATTTCCTCGAGTTTTGCGTGCGTCTTCAATTTTGGATGGCCTGGTTCTTTCCAACAATGTTGGTGCTGTTGTGGACGACCATTTAGCAGCCTAATGAATTTCAGAGAATATCTGGAATCTCAGGTTCTCCAGTAAGGCACGGTAGTTGGGAACCATGCCATTAATGCAAGAATCCACTAATTGTTGTTCGGTCACATTTGGGTCGTGACAATCCATCGCTTGAATTCTGAATCTTTTGACATAATCATTTGGATGTTCATTGTTTTGCTGAAACATCCTTCCTAAATCTGAGAAGGTAATTTGCTCAGACACAAAGAAGTTCTTTTTGTAGAAAGTCGTGACCATGTCACCCCAGTTGGATATGCTATTTGGTGCAATGGTGTTATACCACGTGTATGCTATTCTGGTAAGCGACTTCAAAAACCCTTTCAAACGGAGAACATGATTATATTCGTGCTCCCCCAAGGATTCCAAAAATCGAGAGACATCTTCACGTGCATTACCAGTGCCATCATACATGAAGAATTGAGGAGAAGAGTATCCTCTCGGAAAAGGAATTCTTTGTACCTCAGGAGGATATGGGGGTTGATGATTATGCATGTCCGCGGAATCGCTTTTTTCTCGGTTTTAAAGAAGTCGTTCCAAATCTTCTCGTGTGACAAAATTGGATGGTTGATTCCTCTCTGATAGAGCTCTTGAACGAGTCTCTTCATCTACAAAGGTGCGCCCTTCTAATTTATCGGCACCAGAAGTATTGAAGGTGTTCCTCATTGGATCTGGTTGGCATGATTCCTATGGTAGCCGCTCTATCAGTGTCTTGAGGAAAATAAGCACTTCTTTATGAGTTGAAGCCATGTCCGTCTGAGCTATAGCGATAACCTACTGTCCTTTCATCAAAGAAGCAATGGTAATATGGGATCGGCTTCCTCTAGATCCCCCAGTTTCTCGTCCTGATGGTGGAGTAACGGCGACTCTGGTGACAGTTGGAGGTGTCACGCTTGAAGAAATATTGGGGGTGGCGGCAGCGGCCCTGGATCTGGTGACCAGAGGTGTAGCACCTGAAGGAACGTTTTCCATGTCGCTGGTGTTGATAGGTGGTGTATTAATTCCACTAGAAGGAACGTTGATACCGAGTGTATTTTCAGTGCTAATGTTTTCAGGGTTTGTTGCTGATCCGGACCTGAGTTCTACCATCTTGAGATCGGGATTGAAAAGTGAAACTGGAAATTGATATTGCAATCGAGAGATTAACCTCCCACTGTGGTTTCCAATTGTTTGTGGGTGAAATCTATTTCTACTGATTTTGGTAAATTTGGGTGTGTGGATGAGAAACGAATCTAAACCCTAAACAATGCACTGCACGGGAGTACTTATGATTCAAGAGATCAATCTGTACAATCCTGGACTAAACTAAGAAATAGCCATTCTAGGATTGCTTCGATCACAAAGTGAAGGAGAAGGGTTGGTCTTAGGTAGGGAAGCGAAGAAAGTGTTGAGACCAGAATAGTTAATTCTGAAGATGTGGCTTGTTTTATGACTTGTATCAGAAAGTAGAACTGGATTGTGCAGTGAAAAGCTATCAGTTCTTGGTGATTTCTGGATACTATGTTGTTGCCGACCAAAAACTTTTTTTTTGGTAAAAATAGGTAAAGCCTATTTATACAAATCATATTGAAACGTACCCTGGTCTCGTAGGAAGTGAAACGATTGAGTAGTGGAAGAATATAGTAACGTGTAACCATCAGTCATTACGCTTCCATGATGAAGGAAGTGAATTCGTTTACACCGTTACTTTTTACCACCACTAATTATACCGCTTCATGACACTTTCTTATAACGGGCGCATTGCACGCCGCACGCTGTAAACCGCTAGACCAATACCCTGATGAGCATCCCCCAGTTTGTGACATGTTTGATGTCTCGAGTGTTTTTCATGGAGGAAATGTAGCACTTTGCTATGTGTGGAAATTCAAAGTCAAGGGACTTACCGCAGGAAAATAACATGTGATGCTATTAGGCTCGTTTTGGTGGCATGGACAAGGCTAGGGTTTGGAGCCGTGGCCGAAGTTATGGGCTTGGCGGCATGTCCAAGGCTAGGATTTGGTGCCATGGACAAAGTTAGGGATTGGTGGCATGGCCACGGCTAGAGTTTGGCGCCGTGGTCAAAGTTAGGGCTTGACGACATGGCCAAGGCTAGGATTTTGCGTCGTGGCCAAAGTTAGGGCTTGGAGGCATGGCTAAGGCTAGGTTTTGGCACCATGGCCAAATTTAGGGCTTGGCGGCATGGCCAAGCCTAAAGTGGTTCTTGGCATGTTGTGGACTATGACCAAAAATTAGGGTTTAAGCTTATGCCACTGAAGCAAAAGTCTTGTTTTGATCATGAAATCCTAATTGGAGTCTGTTATAGCATTGGCCACGAACAAAAAGTAGATTAACACATAATGGCGTCATTTGTGGCACATTGGCATGTTACTGCAGTAGAGTAGCATGTTGGCATGCTAATTAATATATTGTTATGGCAGGGCGCGTTTTGCTTGCCAATTAGCATAGTGGCGCGGCATGGTGCGTTTATCCTTTAATGTATGGTGGCGAGTTTAGAGCGACTTGATTGGTCAAGAAAAGGGGGCGGCCAAACGTAAGTCGCGCCCACACCTCTAGTGCTCGTGACGCATTTTACAGTGACCTGATTGGTCGGTAGGAATGAGAGGAGCCGGCCAAGCATGGGCGTGGATACACTTTTGGTGTGAGTGTGGAGGCTTTAGAGCTACCTTATTGGTCGATGGAAACTGGGGCCGACAGGTATGGGCCCAGCCAAAACTGGTGTGAGCGTGACGACTTTAAGGTGACCTGATTGGTCGAGGGAAGTAGGGATGGCGTGGGGCGTGGCCAATGGCAAGTGGCGCCGGTTGGCCTAAAAAATGGCAACGCCTCCCTTTGCCGTCCTGTGTCTCCTTGTTTTTCGATTATGGGAAAGGTTTTGCACCTACTAATCCATGGCAGATTAATTACCTAGTTTTACTAGGCTTAAATTCGACAAGCGAGGTCTGATGTACTGCACAAGACGCAAAACCCTAATTTTTGCAAATTAGTCAGGGTAATGTATTGAATTCTATGTGTTGACACAAAGTTCTTTAAGTTCATTTCCAGAGAGCAGCATGCTTTCTGATTGAATATCTTATGCAAAGACCTTATCCTTGTGTTGATGGTGGTTTTTAGCTCAGGGTTAAAATTTTAAAACCCTAGTCGGACAGTGACGTCACAGAATTTGAGTAATAATGTCTCCACTGAATACATTTATTGAACCCTTTAATAGGTCTGGGAGAAAATTACCAGGGTACCTTTTTTTTCCTTTACTAATTAGGGTTCCGATAGGCCAAACCATAATTCCCACACCACATGTGCCAATGGAAAACCATGCCAGCCACATCTACCACGCCAAGGCATGCCAACCATGATAGCCGCACCAGGGTGCTAATGGAAAACCATGCCAGCCACATCTACCGCGCCAAGGCATGCCAAACATGATAGAAGTACCACTGTGCCAATGGAAAACCATCCCAGCCATATCTACCGCACCAAGGCATGCCAACCATGTTAGCCGCACCACTGTGCCAATGGAAAACCATGCCATCCACATATACTGCGCCAAGGCATGCCAACCATACTAGCCGCACCACTGTGCCAATGGAAAACCATTCCAGCCACACCTACCACGCCAAGGCATGCCAATTATGTTAGTTTGCATCATCATCATCTTTTCCTTGATTTCCACTGCCGGTATCACCATCAGTACATTTGGGTAGCCACTTCAACATTCTTCACAAGTATTTTTCTTGTTCTTCTTTCTACAATCGGTATCAACATGACCAACAATTTTGCAAAAAAGAACAAAACTTGGGTATTTTTTGTAGCTCTACAAACTGATCAAAACTTCTTTAACTGTTACATGAATTGAATCTGGAATTTTTTTCCAAAATCAATATTAACCAAAACAGCTGCATAACACCCATACTCATGATTTAATGTCTTCTTATCTACCATAACTGGATTTCCAAGAGTTTTTCCAAGAGATAACAGAAACTTTTTCCGTCCATAGCTCTACATACAAAGCCGGAAAATTGACCCAAAATCAAGCATGAGAAGAACTCTCTTTATCCGGATCAAACCATGGGAACCAATCCACGAAGATGTAACTCTTGTTGATTGACTTTCCAAGTTTTCTCACGGACTTTTAGCTTGTTCTCTTCAGATGAAAACTTGATAATAAAAAGCCCTTATTCATAGGTGTGAATTTTACCATCGCTGGACCGAAACCCCATTGATTTTCCAGGGATCTTGTAACATCATTAAACTTTGCAACCCTAAAATCCAATCTTCCAATAAGACTGAAATTCCAGGCACTTTTCCTTCTTGAAAAAATCTAACGGAAGTTCCACAGAGGGTTTATCATCGTTAAAACTAGGATTTGGCAGACTGCCAATATCAATTATAGTAGATTCAGATTTTGTTTACCTTTAACCATGTCTGCAAATGATGTATTCGCCGTAAGAGAGTTAGACGAAACCTGATGTTGTTGTTCTCCCATTGTAGATCATCCAAAAATGAGCAAACAATAGAGAAAACGATTGTAAAAGCAAAAACCCCAAAGACGATGAGATTCAGGAGAACAAAGAATCGCTCAAAAAAAAAAAACCAACGAATTTAGGAGAGAGAAAAAGTCAAAATTTACTGTAGCACCTCAGATTTATTTGATACTCGAATTTCCAGCCACTGAAGTTGAAGAAACGTAAGATTGGGTCATCAAAAACCAATCGAAATTGATTTAGATGATCAAAAACATGAACAAAAACGAATCTAGACGAGCTGAAATTTGGAGATGAAAAAATCGCCTAGGAGAGAGAAAACGAGAGCTCCATCTAAGAGTAAAATCTATCCTAAAGCTCCATCTAAGAGTAAAATCGCCTCAAAAAAGAAGTGCGTTTATCCTTTAATGTATGGTGGCGAGTTTAGAGCGACTTGATTGGTCAAGAAAAGGGGGCGGCCAAACGTAAGTCGCGCCCACACCTCTAGTGCTCGTGACGCATTTTACAGTGACCTGATTGGTCGGTAGGAATGAGAGGAGCCGGCCAAGCATGGGCGTGGATACACTTTTGGTGTGAGTGTGGAGGCTTTAGAGCTACCTTATTGGTCGATGGAAACTGGGGCCGACAGGTATGGGCCCAGCCAAAACTGGTGTGAGCGTGACGACTTTAAGGTGACCTGATTGGTCGAGGGAAGTAGGGATGGCGTGGGGCGTGGCCAATGGCAAGTGGCGCCGGTTGGCCTAAAAAATGGCAACGCCTCCCTTTGCCGTCCTGTGTCTCCTTGTTTTTCGATTATGGGAAAGGTTTTGCACCTACTAATCCATGGCAGATTAATTACCTAGTTTTACTAGGCTTAAATTCGACAAGCGAGGTCTGATGTACTGCACAAGACGCAAAACCCTAATTTTTGCAAATTAGTCAGGGTAATGTATTGAATTCTATGTGTTGACACAAAGTTCTTTAAGTTCATTTCCAGAGAGCAGCATGCTTTCTGATTGAATATCTTATGCAAAGACCTTATCCTTGTGTTGATGGTGGTTTTTAGCTCAGGGTTAAAATTTTAAAACCCTAGTCGGACAGTGACGTCACAGAATTTGAGTAATAATGTCTCCACTGAATACATTTATTGAACCCTTTAATAGGTCTGGGAGAAAATTACCAGGGTACCTTTTTTTTCCTTTACTAATTAGGGTTCCGATAGGCCAAACCATAATTCCCACACCACATGTGCCAATGGAAAACCATGCCAGCCACATCTACCACGCCAAGGCATGCCAACCATGATAGCCGCACCAGGGTGCTAATGGAAAACCATGCCAGCCACATCTACCGCGCCAAGGCATGCCAAACATGATAGAAGTACCACTGTGCCAATGGAAAACCATCCCAGCCATATCTACCGCACCAAGGCATGCCAACCATGTTAGCCGCACCACTGTGCCAATGGAAAACCATGCCATCCACATATACTGCGCCAAGGCATGCCAACCATACTAGCCGCACCACTGTGCCAATGGAAAACCATTCCAGCCACACCTACCACGCCAAGGCATGCCAATTATGTTAGCCAAGCCAACCGCACTGTAGGACTAGAATATCGCTACAACGATATTCCTGCGATATTAAAAACACTTTTGCGATATTAATAACATTTCTGCGAGAACATCGCGAGTACTTCAACAACATCTGACGAGTGTTGCAGAATTGCTTAAGGAATGACATAATGACTGACGAATGAAGAAACATGTAAAGAGCATGTGTTGACCTGCGATAGTTGTAAAATTAGCAAGAAGGAAAATCATGGTTGTCACGATGATGATCGCAGTGTAAATCCGAGATAAAAGGAATACTTAGCTGTCATCCATTATGTAACTACCCTATAAATAGAGATCCAATATGTCCAGAAAAGGATGATATATTTTTGAGAGTTGAAAGAGTCTTGAGGAGAGAGAAACTTGAAGAGAATAGTTGTAAACTTGATTTCTTCCATTTTATGTAAACATTTCTGAGAACAAAATAATAAAGTGTCGTTTTTAATCTCCCATGATGAGTTGATTATAGCAAGATCTTAACAAGGGTGTAGTGTGGGATTTCCTGCAACTACATTTTGGCGCCCGAAACAGGGAGAATCAAGCTAAAAAAATCTCTAATTACAACTTGAAGATTTGAAGAAATTGTTAGAATTAAAGAAATGGCTGGAAGAAGAAGAAGAAATACATCAGAACCACCAACAATTGTGAGGAGAAGTAAAAGACTTGCAGGTGGAGAAACAAATGAATTAGGAGAATCTTCAAGGACTTACAAGAAGAAATAGAACGAGGATTGAAGGAGAAAATCAAATTCCACAACCATATCAACAAACACCAATACATGATAGAAATGTGGATTATGATAGGGTGAGTGTGCATACTTGGAGATCAGATTCAATGGAAGAAGAAGAAAATCAACAATTAAGAGACGTAAGAGGAGAAGAAAGAAATCAAAGAATGGTTGAAGGACTAATTCATGGAGAAGGTGAAAATGAAACAGTAAGTGATCTAAGACAAAGAATACAGGAGGAAAGAAGATTAGAGGCGGAAGAACGTGCAAATTTAACAAGACAAAATCATGAGTTGAGAATGGAGAATTTGAGATTACAAAGTAGAAGATCAAGAAGTACTGTTAGATCGAATTCAAGGTCATTTAGAGAAGAGCCAAGACAAAATTCCCCAATGAGAAATGCTAGAGAAAATACTCGAGAAGAAAGACAAAATCCAAATGAAGAGCAACGTCATAGATAATAAGAGGTAATTGAAGATCGCTATGATCCGCGTGGTCAAACTATGGAAGATAGACGTAATAATGGAAATCAAGAGGATGGAAATAATCAAAATGGTGAAGAAAATCGAGAAGAAGGTAGAAGAATATTACATGGGCGAGAGATTCAAAGAAATCGAAGAATAATTGAGGATGAAATTGAGAGGCATTATGCTGAACAAGCATGCCTAGCTTGTGAGAGAGAAAGGTTAAGAGCAGAAGTAGAAGAACATGAATTCCAAGAGGCAATACGACAAAATAACCATGAGAATCGAGAAAGGAGACGTACACAAAATCACCATAATAATAATATTCAGGAAGAGTATGATAGAATACAAAGGAGAATATAAGGACAGCGAAGAGAAATGATGAGAAATAAAGAAACTCGCAGAGAAGAAAATAGACAGTATAATCAGCTGCGATTGCAAGAAGAAGGTGAAGCAGAAGATCGCAGAAGAAGGAATGTGGATGTAGATAAAGATACACAAAATCTCGCAAGACAAAAAGTACATGAACGCAGGAGAAGGGAAGCTGCATTGAAAAGACCGATGGAACCAAATTCAACGGCGAATGAGCAAATTTTAAGAGAATTAGCAGAGATGAGGGGAGTAATAAATAACAGAAGAGAAGGAGGTAGAAGGAAACTTGATGAAGCTATTGAAGAAGCTACGAGAACTCCATTCACTCAAGAAGTACAATTAAGAGGAATACCTCCAAAGTGCAACTTACCAGCATTAACCAGTATTTTTGATGGAACTACCTGTGTCGTACAACATGTTAAGGCTTATATTAGATGTATGCTACAATGGGAAAACCATGATGCTGTATTATGAAAATATTTTTCATACAGCTTAACCGGCGAGGCACTAAAATGGTTTGAGGGATTTCCAAAAAATATTATAACTTCTTTTGATCATTTGCAAGCTACATTTCTGGGAGCATATATAAGCAACAATTCATCGCGGCCAGGAATTGAAGATGTGTTTGGGTTAAAGTAGAGGGTTGGCGAGAGTCTGAAACATTTAACCATAAGATGGAAGACAATGTGCAACGAGATGGCAGGAAGAGTAGACGAGAGAATATCTTATCTTTTATCAATGCAATGTTCGCGACCAATCTGCTGTACATACAAATTTTCAGAATCAAGAATACAATCACTATGACAGAGCTGCGGGAATTACAGGAGGAATACATTGCTTTGGAGGAAAAACAAAATGAGATGGAATCATATCCAATCGCGAATACCATTTCAGTAGCAGCAAATTGGAGTTTACTTCCTAATATGATTAACAATGTGGCGAGCAGCTCGCAAGCACAACAAGAGAAAGTAGAAATTGATAACCAGCAGAAGTTGGTAGCTATGGGCAGTCGAGATCAAGAAGAGTATGAGAGGGAGAAGAATTATTACAATCGCGGTGGAAATAGTAAGATTCAAAGGCTTGATCAGCCGCAAGAAACCTATGGTGGACAGAGGCAAAATAACTTTAGAGGGCAAAGTAATCAGAAGATAATATGGGAAGAAATTAAGATGCCACCTCTAAATGCTAGTATAGAAAAGATTTGGGAGGCTATTATTTTGATGGAAAATATACCATCACCATGGAATATGGGAAAAGAGCCACATCCCAATAATCGAAGTCAAGAATTTTGTCCTTACCATCATTTTCATGGTCACACAGTAAATGATTGCAGGAATGTAAAAAGAATAATTTTAAGGATGATTGACCAAGGAAAGTTAAACCACTTTGTAGTAGGACATCCACAATCTCAGCGATTACCTCCAGCACCAGAAATTCGCAGGGTGAATACTGTAAAAGGAGCAGAAACATTCGTAATAGAAGTTGGGGATAAAGCAAAGAATTTGTTTTGTAATTCCATTGTACATTCTTACAGAACTATCGAGGATTTCCATGATAATGTTCTAAGCAGAGTCTTCGCGAGGGACACAGATGGCAGAGAAATAATGAATATAGCGAGAGCCTCGCCACTAGAAGAGTGGCAAAAACAAACTATATCTTTCACCGCACAAGAAGTACCAGATCCTGGCGAGCAGCATGATAACCCATTGGTGGTAAGATTAGAGATAAATCCAAAGCAAGTAGAAGAAGAATATTAAGAAAATGATGATAAAACTGAAGACTCTTGGGCCATCAACAGGATTTTAATAGATACATGGAGTTCAGTTGACATCTTATTCTATCATACCTACAAGACCATGGGTGGAAGAGACGAAGATCTAATACCATCAACGTATAAAATCTATGGTTTTAATGGTACTTCCAATAAACCCAAAGGGGAAATTGCAATGCGGATTCCATTAAAGGGGATAACTTCCAGGATCTGTGTTGTTGACATTGAATCACCTTACAATACCCTGATTGGTCGACCTTGGCTACATGGGATATTAGGTGTAGCATCTACTTTTCATCAGTGTATTAAATTTCCTCATCCTAATGGTGTTGGAGTCATTAAGGGAGATTGGGGAGAAAGCAAGAAATATTATGAGACTGATATAAAATATTGCGAGGAAAGAGCTGAGAAGAATAGCAATTGGAAGTAAAACATCAAGCAACGGCAGAGATGTGAAAGGTTGATGATTGATACAATAGAGCGACGAGAGGAAATTGATGGCGAGCGTCTCGCGGATAAATAAAAAACAACAAAACGTAACAAAAAAGCAGAACCAGAAAATAGTAAGTAGAAAGGTAAAATGTTGGATTTTAAGAAATTTATGGATGAATTGTTTGAAGAAAATGTTTTGAAAAAATATTTTGAGATAAAATTTAAAAAGTGTACAAGAAAAGAGAAGTTCAGTATACAGAAATTTTATCAGAGTTATAATACTCGCGAGAAATGCGATTAAAATTTCGCAGAGATTAAAAGAATGGGACAAACCTTTATGGCGTACACCTTAGTTCGCGAGTACACTCTCGCAAGAGGCAAATGCAAGACCTAAAGTACGTCATATGAGGTGGAATCTCTTTACTTGACTCAGGGATAAGGTTATACCGCTGCTGGAACCTGAGTCATGCAGATGATGGGGGTTAAAGAAGACCTATCCCGGAGAGAGACCTTGGATTTCCAGCTTTATAAGGTTATACCCTGGTTGGACGACCAAGGATCTCTTCTAAGAAGTGCAGAATATGACTAAGGCGCCGAGGTACATGGTTGAGCCAAGGGTGCCCGTGACGGACGAACCTACCCTGGCCATCCTTGGTAAGTCTTGGCTATGATGCACTTGGCCTGAAGAAAACCCCACTTAGGGTGCAGTCTTGTAACTATAAGCCATATAGGCATAAAGGACAAGAGGCTGCGAAAACAGCTGGTTGTTGGCAAATATGGATGGGAGGATCTAGTCTTGTATGGCCGATGTTCCCTCCTTAAAGGGGCAACCAGGGGGGAGATAAGGGCGGCACCCTCCATTAGGGAGCTGATAAGTTTCTTAAGACGGCAATGTCATGGGGCTATATGATCGCAAGAACATTTAGGCCTGTCATATTGTCGCGTGACGTAAATTATACAGAGGCAACAAGCCATAAGAGATATGTTTAGATGAGATCAATGGGTTTTTACATGAAAGTGTAAAGACGTCATGCGATTTCATCGCAAGACGGCAATGTCATGGGACTTTATTCTCGCAAGGGGATTTAGACCTGTCATATTGTCGCAGAAAATTCAAAGAAAAATGGATAAGGCAAGATCAATGGGTTTTTACATGAAAATGTAAGGACGTCCTGTAATTTTGTCGTCATTAAAAATGTGGCAAAATAAGACCTTTAACTAGGAGGGCATAATAAGACCACAAGATTGAAAGATTGCGATAAGTGACGCAGAAATTATGAAATTTGCGATATTCATCGCAGAAATTATTGAGGCAATATACATAGGTTTTACAACTGATATCTCTACTCAATTTTTTCTTATTGCAGATGAATAATATAGGCAAGTATGGGAATGCATAGAATAATGAAATTATTATTCATTATCATAAGATAAAATTGCATAGATCTTATTATATGACGCATTTATATAGATAGTTAAAGGGGAATAGTTATGTTAATTGACTATGTTGCAAAAAAAAAAAAAAAAAATTGTTCACTAATTCATGCAGATGGAGGCAAAGAAGTTTATACATCAAAGAAATTCATAAGTTGGAGGAACTCGCAGAAAATGGGAGAAGCTCGCAGCAATATTACAAGAAAAAGGAGATAAATATACAAAAATTACAAGGAAGTTAAAAAGAAGAAAAGGAATTATTTAGATCCATCACTTTCTTCGTCAGATTTCTTTTCATCGCCAGATTCTTCTTCTTTATCGTTATCATTATTACCTTCATCTTCATCAGAATTCTCTTCCTCGCCAGATTTTTATTCATTACCATCATTATTATCATCTTCATCTTCGCTAAATTCTTCAGCTTCTCTATCAGAGATAACAAGGTTTGGAGTTTTTGCTGGAACTTCTTTTGCAAGATCAGGATACTTAGAATGAGAAATGTCATGATCATCGCAGACCAATTTAATGGAATTATTGCGAACCTCAATAAGGGAAGTACTAAAATTCGCAGAAGTAATCCTCAACTTTTCTTTAAATCGTGAATACTTCTCATTGCGAGCGGAAAGGGTGCTCGCGAGTTGATTCTTCAAGTTCTTTTATTCTTTCAAGACATCTCTTTTCAGATCCTGCGAGTATATAACAACATGTTGTAATTTTTATAAGGAAGAATAATAAAAACAAGGAACCGATAAGGAGGAACGGTTAACAACCTTATCTTTCAGAAATCATGTCTTTAATTAAAGCTTCTTGTTCAGTATGAAGACTAACATCTACACCTAAATTATTTCTGGCATTATCAAGAACCATCGCAGCCCAAGAAAATTCATCATCGCTATTAATAATAAGACGAGAGCGAACTTGAGTTTCTCTCACAAGAAGATCTTTATTCTCGCGGATAAGTCTATCTCTTTCCATTTGAATGCTAAGAAGAGTTTCATGGAAATCTTCTAGGGCCTTAGTGCCATTTTTAATTGCACGATCTTTCTCGTCAATAAGATCACTATTCTTACTTCTTAATCTATTGATTTCTTCTTTTGAATCAAGATAAAGGCGTTTAAACTTATTAGTTAAACTTAAATTGAATCTGTGCTCAATATTTAAAAGATTAAGTTTGGATTTAAGTTCATCTACAGAAAGGGATAATTTGATCATCTGAGAAACTACTTAAAGAACTATTAAGGCGAGCAAGAAGGGTACTCTCATCTACAGATTCAGGAAAAGATTGGAGGAATGTAGCCTCGTCAGTAAGACCATAAATATCTGCAAAAATGGTTGCTTGAATAAGCTGCGATAGGGTGAGAAGAATTAAAAGAGATAAGAAATAAATCATACCATAGAGTTGTTGATTAGCTTTATCAAGATCAGAGATTTTTTGCTTATCAACTGAAGCTTCAGTCTCCAGTTGCTTATTTTTCCTGCGAAGCTCAGCAACTTCAACTTCTAGTTTTTCTTTATCCTGGCGAAGATTAGCAGCTTTCTTTTAATAAATAATACGTCTATTATCCAAATCAGAAGCAACAGAAAAAGAAGCTCTTCCAACCTACGATAGAACTATATAAGTCAAGATCTGGCAAAAATATCAATAAATACATAAAAAGGATGAACAAGTAAAAACATACCCGGCTGCCAAGTGAATTTAAGAGACTTGGAGTCAGCGATATTGAAACCCCGCAAAGGGAATCATTATCAGCTAATATGGAAGCATCGCAGACTTTGGCAAGAGACTGGGATATTCCATTAATAGCTTCATCTCCATACTCATTTGGGTTACCAAATGTACCATCGCCAATTGTTTTTTTGATAGTTGAGCCATTGCAGACTCAGAAGAAGAGGAATCCTTTATGGAAGGAACGTCATTATCAAAACCAAAATTATCATCATTATTGTCCTTATCGAAATCAACACTTAAATTTTCTGGAATAGATTGAGGAGTTGAAGAAGAAGAGAGTTGGGTTTTTCTTCTCTTTAAGGGAGAATCGTCATATCCCTCACTGCAAGGAGCAGTAGTCTTCCCTTTGGGAGGAGCAGTAGATTTCCCCTTGCGATATGAAGATTTCACAGATTTCACCTTGGTTTTCGCAGGATTTATTGGTTCTAATTCTTCGATTTCCTGCGAACACAGATGAAGATAAGAAATAGGGGCAACAATATATTGTTAAAATTCATGAAAATATATTTCTTACTTCATCTGTGAAAGGTTTAAGATCTAAGAGGGTGATGGGTTTCCTAAAGTTCTGGTAATTGAGTTTCATCCTGTCAATCTGGAAAAGATCGAAGTCATTTAGCGAGAATATGAAAACATAAGGAAGATTATGGATAATAATTATGTAAAAAGTTGAGAGGATATACTTCTTTATATCTTTCAGGCCAGTTGAAGACCCATGGTTGATACTCTGAAAGATTCGCAGGTAATGTGAGAGAACTGGAAATATAAGGACCTTCAAGACATAATGGAAAAATGAACCACTTGTCATCGCTAGAGTGGCGTGGACCTTGATTAGTAGGTGTATGAAAGTCAATATCTAGCATGAGAATTTTGTCTTCAGCGATCTTTTCTTTCTTCTGCAAGCGAACACCCCAGCAAGTGTTATCCCTCTTCATAGGGATTATCTTGTAATTTTCAAAAACGTTCTCCACAGTATAATTTGCAGAGACAATTGGAACATCTTTATATTGAGGATTCTTTGCAGCTTTAGGGTAGCGAGATCCTTTATTAGCACCACGAGAAGCATATTCAAGCAGTAACCGAATACAATCTCCAAACAATTGATATATCGCTCGCGAGAACCTCTCGTCAGAAATTATTTCATAGAATAGAGGAAGTTCCGGATCATAGAGTGGAATGGGAAGACCATCTTCAAGTTGACCTAGTAATACTATAATCTTCTCGCGAGAGCATTGATAATCAGTGAATAATTTGATGGAAAGATTGGATTTAGGGCCCTGATTTGGAATTGTAGAAAGAATAAAACCTTTGCTTTTGAGTTTTTCTTGCATCTCACCAAAAGCAACCAAATTTTTAGCACCAGCGGCAACCATTTTTAAGTATGGGAATGAAAGAAAAGGTTGGAAAATAAGAAAGAAATCACAGCGATAGCAGATGCGCAATTTGCGGAAGAACAGTAAACTTGCAGAGAAATTATGAAGAGAAAGAAGAAGAAAGTAAAAAGAGGAAAAGAAAAGAATAAAAGGAGTATTTATAGAAGAAGAAGTTTCTCGAGAAGATGAATGCAATAAATGCAAAGAAGATACATGAACGGTCAGATCGCAGCGGTTAGAAAAGACGTGTCAAAGATTTATTGGAAGAAAGAATGCATGAAAACAGCTGGCGAAGGATACAGAAATGTGTCAGAACAGAGATTAATGTGAAAAGATAAGTAGTTGCAGCATTTAGTTCTCATGATATTCTCTTCTTCGCAGAAAAGACATGAGAAGAGGCAAGATGTAGGACCAGAATATCGCTACAACGATATTCCTGCGATATTAGCAACATTTCTGCGAGAACATCGCGAGTAATTCAACAACATCTGACGAGTGTTGCAGAATTGCTTAAGGAATGACATAATGACTGAGGAATGAAGAAACATGTAAAGAGCATGTGTTGACCTGCGATAGTTATAGAATTAGCAAGAAGGAAAATCATGGTTGTCACGATGATGATCGCAGTGTAAATCCGAGATAAAATGAAGACTTAGCTGTCGTCCATTATGTACCTACCCTATAAATAGAGACCCAATATGTCCAGAAAAGGATGATGTACTTTTGAGAGTTGAAAGAGTCTTGAGGAGAGAGAAACTTGAAGAGAATAGTTGTAATCTTGATTTCTTCCATTTTCTGTAAACATTTCTGAGAACAAAATAATAAAGTGTCTTTTTTAATCTCCCATGATGAGTTGATTATAGCAAGATCTTAACAAGGGTGTAGTGTGGGATTTACTGCAACTACACGCACCTTACCTTGGCCACACCATGCCAAACCGTCCATACCGAACCCTTGGACCTACATGTGCCAATGACATGCTGTGTCAGCCACCTTGTCGCGCCATACCGTGTTAGCCTCCCCATGCGTCTACCAAAAACAAAGGCCTGCAACAATCAACGACCATCCTTCCTTCTAATATGCAAATCTTAGCCGTCCAAGGTCACTAACCAACGCATGGTAACCTTTGGCCCAACGCCAAAATCCTAGTTTTGGCCACGCCAAACAACGCCTTGGCATGCCAACCACCTTGCCACGCCATACCGTGTTGGCCTTCCATATGTGGCTACCAAAACGAAGGCGTGTGACGATCAACGGCAACCCTTCAATCCTAGGTGAAAATCCTAGCCGTCCAAGGTTTCCAAACAACGCATGGTAACCTTTGGCCCAAAACACGCTAGCTTCCCAAAACCTGCTAGCTTCCCAAAACACGCTAGCTTCTCAAAACATGCTAGCTTCCCAAAAACACACCAAACATGCCACTGTCCCTCTTGAATTATTCATGAGTTTTACTTTCGGGATGTTTTCACCTCCTGAACGAGCTTAAAACCTAAATATTCCCTTGCCGGGAGATATTAATTCTTTTCCATATAAAATGGAGGGGCAGCCCATCAGAATCCGAGTCCGTATGAGAATTCTACATTGATTCTAGTAAAGGGCGCTAATTAGGGTTTCAGCATAATAAACCCCTAATTTAGACAAAGACGCGAGCGCTTCTCTTCCAAGCCGCACACTGCTTGTGGCTCCACTCCACATTAAAAGCCATGTCGAGCATGCTTTCATGCCATTGGCTACCAAACGAAGGGTTGCAATGATCAACAGCCACCCTTCTGTCTAAGATGCAGATCTTAGCCATCCAAGGTCACCAGCTAACGCATGGCCACTTTTGGTTCAACACCAAAATCCTAGCTTGGCCACGCCTAACCACGTTAAAACCATGTCGGCCATGCTTTCATGCTGCTTGCTACCAAGCGAAGGGTTGCAATAATCAACAACTGCCTTTCCTCTTAAGATTCAAAATCTCGACCGTTGAAGGTCACCACGCAAGTCTCCCAAGATCAACTTGAAAGACAACAACAAACGTACCACACGTTTTCCACAAAAACATTCGAGACATCAACGCATGTCACAAACTGGGGGATGTTCATTGGGTATTGGTTTGGCGATTTACAACATGCCCGTTATAAGAGAGTGTCATAAGGATATAGCGGTTAGTAAATATGGGGAGTAATGGTGAAACACTTTCTTTTATTGAACATCAATTCCAGGCGTTACTGGTTACCACCTCCTCCCATTTACTCACCCGTTTTCCATTTCTTAATGAGGTCAGAGTACGTTTCACTTCGACTTGTATAAATGGGCATTACCTATTTACACCGAATAACAAGTTCAGGTCAGGAGCATACAACACTCAGAAAACATTTCCTAGCTTTCCATATGTTAGCTTCCCACTTTATGATACAAGTCGTAAAACAACTACTCTTCCAGAATCAACTATTCTGGTCTCAACACTTTCTTCGCTTCCCTCCCCAAAACCAACCCTTCTCCTTCACTTTGTGACCGAAGCAATTCTGGAACGGCCATTTCTTGGTTTAGGCCGGATTTGTACAAATTGATCTCTCGAATCTAAAGTACTTCCTTGCAGTACATTTTTTAGGGTTTAAATTCGTTTCTCACCCACACACCCGAAATTACCAAAATCGGCAGAAACCGTTTTCACCCTCAAACAATTGGCGACCATAGTGGAAGATTGATCTTTCGGTTACGATGTTAATTTTCAACCATCGATCTCATGCTTCGACCCAGACATCAAGATGGTAGAAGCAGGCGATCCGTTCATGGATCGACGACTCAGTTACCAGATGAACCGATTATTAGTCTTGACATGACAAGGGATGACTGGTACTGCCTAGAGATTAAAAGCGAATGATCCAACCAGGGATCTGATAAGCATGTAAATTCTACATTTTATACCCATATTTATATTAGCTAGGATACAATATTTTAGTTACTAATACTATTTTAGTGCTTTTGTAGAAAGTACAAGTGAATTCGATCATCCAACGAATAAACAACAAAATGTGAGACTTATTGGTGTTTGCGACGAAAATGGCAAAATGTGGTTGGCCTGGTATCTCCATGTATCAGCAACCACAATGATCAAATATGTTAGCCTGGTATCTCCATATATCAGCAGCACTTATTATGCTGGCCTGGTATTTCTATATATCAGCAGCACAATGATAAGTGGGGTTGGCCTAGTATTTCCATGTATCAGCAACCACAATGATAAAATAGGTTGGCCTGGTATTTCCATGAATCAGTAACCACAATTATGAAATTGGTTGGCCTGGTATTTCCATATATCAGCAACCACGACGATAAAATATTGCTGGCCTGGTATTTTTTATATATCAGCAGCACTTATTATGCTGGCCTGGTATTTATATATATCAGCAACACTTATTATCATGGCATAAAAAAACGTTGCAGCTGGATTTATGAATTAAGATGTTGGTGTTGGTTGCATCGGTTTTGGTGAAGTTCGACGAATAGAGAATAGATGGTCAAGAAACATAAACTGTAGCCGAGATGTAGTGGAGATCTGTGCAGGCAGTGGTAGGATATTGAATGAAATTGTTTGGTGAAGGTGTTGTGATCGGTTGGTGATATAAGAATGGAGTTGGATTAAAAGATTTGAACGGACAGAGATTGAGCAGGTGATGGTGGAAATAATTGCAAGAAGGAAGAATTGCATGTGCCTGGGATTTCAACCGTTGGAGAAAGTACATAATGGTGGTCGGACTTTGGCAGAGGATGTTAATAGAAATGTCGCGGCAACAACAGCAACTAGAGAGAAGAGAATGGCGTTGCTGTTGATATTTGGGTCGAGAACTTAATGTTGCAGACACGATGCAGATGGAGTTCGGTTCACTGTACTCGAGAGAAACGAGAGCAGTTATGAGATGTAACTGAAGATGAATGGAAGCTTGTCAGAATATTAGAGTTGGTGCAGTGACTGAGAGAGGTGGTCTGACTTGGACGGAACTGAATTTGGATAACCGGAGTTTGCTAATCGCATGAATTTGGTAGAGCTGGTTTTGTGTTTGGTCTGCAAGAGTTACATGAAGCTGGTGATTTGTTGGAGTGTATCTGCCGGTTCTACAAACAGAAGCAAATGGAGATGGTAGGAAGCTTAGAAGTAGCCACGTATGAAAATGGAATTTAATTAGGGGCTCGGTTAATGGTTTCTTGTCATGAGCTGATGGTTTTTGCTTAAGCAAAATGATGGTTCGAGTGGAAATGGAGCTACGGGCCAACTATTGGGGCTATTGTGGCATTGATTGAATTCTGTAGTTTGATGGTATTGCATCAATTCTTAAGAAAACCCAAATTGTTCATTACAGAAAAGATAAGTTTTATTACAGCCGCACTTCAATCTTCTAGAGAGAAATCAATGATATATTTAAGAAGATACAAAAGTTAAACCCTAAAGAGGAAACAACACGTACTGCTCACATGTGGTCTTATCCTGTACTATAGCCCACCTTATCCTGCACTACACCTTTTGTGTTATTATCCCCCCACAAGCTGATGGGTGTGACAGCAACCTGAAGCTTGGTTCTGAGCATGATGAATCGAGAAGCATGTAAGCCCTTGGTGAATATGTCAGCAAGTTGATCAAGTGTATTGATATAGAAGATATCCAATGACTTGTTGTGCACTAACTCCCGGATAAAGTGATAATCAAGATGAACGTGCTTCATGCGGGAGTGCATGACAGGATTAGAGGCTAAGGAGATGGAGCTGATGTTGTCACAGCCAAGTTTGGGGATGCCAGGTAATGAAAAGTGAAGGTCTTGTAGAAGATAGCATATCCAGACCATCTCAGCAGCACTGTGAGCTAGTGTGCGATATTCTGCCTCTGTGCTTGAGCGAGCAACTATAGTTTGCTTTTTCGATGACCAGGAGACTAATTTATTACCAAGGAAAATACAGTATCCCCCTGTGGAACATCTGTCGTCAATGCAGCCTGCCCAATCAGCGTCAGAGAATCCTAATAGAAATGAATTGCCCTTTGTGAACTTGATGCCGTAACCCAATGTGCCCTTAATGTATCTCAAGATGCGCTTTGCAGCAGCCATATGAGTGGTTCTGGGATGTTGCATGTGTTGGCATACAAGGTTAACAGCATAGGAGATCTCTGGTCTGGACCAAGTGAGGTAGTGAAGAGCACCAACAAGTGATCTGTAGGAAGTAGGATTGTCAAGGAGGGTGCCATCTTCTTTGGACAGTTTGGTGGAAGCTGCAATGGGTGTTTGACAGGATTTGGAGCCTTCCATTTGAAATTTGTGCAGCAAATCCACAGCATACTTGGTTTGAGACAGAAATAGAGTGGTGGGTGTTCTAGTAATTTCAAGACCAAGAAAATAGTTGATAGAGCCCATGTCTTTGATTGGAAATTGGAGCTGAAGCTGAGCAATAAAAAATTGTATGAATGCCGATGAGGACCCTATAAGCATGATGTCATCAACATATACTAAGGAAACTGTAGTATGAGGACCATCCTTGTGGACAAAGAGTGATGAGTCAGCTACTGAATTTTTGAAGTTGAGAGAGTAGAGTGCTGAACTCAGTTTTTCATACCATGCCCTTGGAGCTTGCTTAAAGCCATAAATGGCTTTGTGTAGGAGACAGACATGATTCAGCTTGGCTGGATCAATGAAGCCTGGTGTTTGAGCCATGTATACTGTTTCTTTTAGGTCTCCATGGAGAAAGGCATTGCTCACATCTAGTTGATGTATTTCCCAATCAAACTGAACTGCCATGGATAGAATAATTCTGATTGTAGTTGGTTTGGCCACATGGCTGAAAGTCTCCTCAAAGTCCATACCTGGTTGTTGATGATATCCCTTGGCTACCAGTCTGGCCTTGAATTTATCTATTTCACCATTTGCATGATACTTTATCCTAAATACCCATTTACACCCCACAATGTTTTGCCCTGCAACTAGTGGAACCAGTGACCATGTACCTGCATCTTTTAAAGCTGTGTACTCATTGACAGAAGCAATGTTCCATACTTGCTCCTTTTTAGCAGCAGTGATGCAAGTTGGAACAGTGACCATGTAAGCAGCTGGTATAGGGTGTTTGGTGGCAAAATAAGATTTGGGAGTGTAGATGCCATGTTTTCCTCTAGTAACCATAGGATGAGCATTAGTGGTCATGACTAGTGGGCTTGAAGTAGGTGCACTGGAGGATGATGTGGATGGAAGTGGCTTAGTAGGTGGAGTGGGAGGGTGAGTGACGGCAGGTACTGAGGATTGCAAGTTGAGAATAGTGCTGTAAGGAAAAGAAGTTTCATTGAAGGATACATGCCTGGATATATAGACTGTGCTTGTGATAAGGTCAAGGCATTTGTAGCCTTTGTGTTTCAGACTATATCCCAGAAAGACACAATGCTTTCTTCTTGGTTCTAATTTGGTAGAAGTATATTGTTTGAGCCAAGGAAAACATGCACATCCAAAGACTTTAAGAAAATTATAGTCAGGAGATTTGTGAAAAAGCATCTCAAATGGAGAAGTAAAGGCTATGGATTTAGTGGGTAGCCTGTTAATCAGGTAGTTTGCAGTGGAAAGGGCATCAAGCCAGTATTTAAAAGGTAGGTTTGCCTGATGCAAAAGTGTTCTAGTGATTGCTAAAAGATGCTTGTGTTTGACCTCTGCAACACCATTTTGTTCTGGTGTGTGTGGACAGGACAACTCATGAGTGATGCCCTTAGAGTCACAGAACTGTGCTAGAAGAGTGTTTAAGAATTCACCTCCATTGTCAGTTCTGATAGCGACTACAGATTCAGACAATAGATTTTCTAGTCTTGTCACTAAAGAGAAAAAAGCATGTTTAAAATCAGATTTGGAGGATAAGGGAAGTATCCAACAATACTTTGTAAACTCATCAACAACATTAGCATAATATAAAGTACCATTAGTAGAAGTTGTGGAGCAGGGCCCCATAAATCTAAGTGTAAAAGTTGAAGTGGTTTAGTAGCCACAGTGCAAGACATTTGAAAAGGAAGTTTAGTACTTCTACACAGTTTGCAATCAACACAAAAGAAAGGTTTATTAAATACTTTTGAAAAATTCAGTCTTGTGCATAGTTTTTGAAGAGTCTGAAAAGAAGGATGCCCAAATCTTCTATGAAGGAGAGCAATGTTAGGAGCAGTGGTGGTGGAGAGAGCTTGATGTGAGGAGCTGAAGGTGAGAGGGTAGAGTCCATTTTTATGTGGCCCTTGGAAAAGGATCTTCCCAGAGTTGAGATCCTTCACAGAAAATCCAGTGGAGTCAAGAGTTAATGAGCAATGATTGTCAGAGGTAAATTTATGAATAGAAAGAAGATTGTGAGAGGATGCAGGAACTATGAGAACATTATTTAAGTGAAAGGAATGATTATGAATGTATTTACTAGAGTTAGCCTTGTGAGTGATAGTCATACCTTCACCATTAGAAGTTTGGATAACCTCAGTACCATCATAAGGGGTCACCTCTTGACAACCTTCAGTAGTAGAGGAAATGTGTTGATTGGCTCCACTGTCAGCGATCCATTCATCATTGTCAAAGATGTCTGCTGCTGCAAACATTGATTGAATATTAGGGGGTGGTGCTCTTCCTTGATATGTGACATTGAGTCTCTGAACACAGGTTGGTGCAAGATGGTCCCTCTGTCCACAAAGTTGGCATTTATCTAAGGTTGGGGAGTTTATGCCATAGATGTGAGGGTGAAATAGTGCTGGATTTGGGTGTCTGCCACCTGTATAACCTCTGCCTCTATAGTTGGTATGGTAACCACCTCTGGGATTGTAATAGGTATTGTTGTAACCTCCTCTTGGAGCAGAACCACCTCTGTGATTGGAATAAGAGCCCTTATTGGCTAAGAAAGCTTTGGAATCTAAATCTTCCTGATCCTTAACAGTTTTAATTCTTTCATTGATGACAACAGCCTCACTGAGTAGGTTATTGTGAAGTTAAATACAAGTGACTGGTGGATATCTATGCCTCATGGATGTAGCAAAGGGTATATAATCTGAATGAAGGGCTTTGAGGGTGATAGCCACTAGTTCTTTGTCAGAGATTAACTCACCTGTTGCAGCCAATTGATCAGAGAGAAGTTTGATTTCATTAATAAGAGCTGGTATGGATTTGTCTCCCTGTGAAATAGAGAGCAGTTTGGTGCGTAGCTGAAGAGTGTGAGTTGAAGATGCTCTGCCAAATCGTTCCTCTATACTGATCCATAGCTGGTGTGAGGTTTCAGCTCTCGAGAAGTAAGCAATCACAGAGTCAGAAATTGTTGAATTGAGCCACATGATAATGGATGCATATTCATCCATCCAGTCAGTATACAAAGAATTTTCAATTCCATTCATTTGATTTCTGGGATTTGTGTATTGTGGAGGACATGGGTATGAACCATCGAGATATTTCTGTAGTTTGTACTTTTGAATTACTGGTTTTAGAAGATTTTTCCAGGTGATAAAATTATCTTCAGTGAGTTTGAGATGAACGAAATTGGTTAACTGATTTAAAGGTACGTTGGAAAATGAATTGGAGGTTGGATTTTCCATTAGTGTGTAGAAAGAAAGAAAACTTAGCAAAAAAGGGTATAGGAATCTCAAGAAAGAAACAGATTTAATGAATCTTCTCTGAATAGAAGATTGATGCAATAGTGAAGATGCATATGTGTAAAAGACGGCAGTGTGAAGAACACTAGTATTGAAGGAAAATAAAAGTAACAAGATCGAAAAATTAGAGGAAAGAAAGAAATTCTAACCTCCCCTGTCTGATACCATGATGGTATTGCATCAATTCTTAAGAAAACCCAAATTGTTCATTACAGAAAAGATAAGTTTTATTACAGCCGCACTTCAATCTTCTAGAGAGAAATCAATGATATATTTAAGAAGATACAAAAGTTAAACCCTAAAGAGGAAACAACACGTACTGCTCACATGTGGTCTTATCCTGTACTATAGCCCACCTTATCCTTCACTACACCTTTTGTGTTATTTAGGAGCTGCTGGTACAAGATTTGGTTCAACTGAAGCTGGGTACTGGCGGTTATTGGTGAGAGTCCAATGGAGATGCATGCATGAAAGGGGTTAGGAGAGATGTATTTGAAAGCTCGGGCATGCAAGCATGAATTAAACTGGTGATGGCCAGATGGAGTCTGGGGTCATACTTGGCCTAAATTCGTCCGACTGTTGTAATGGAGAGCAGAGGTGATTACATTGGGGTTGTTGTGGTTGAAAGGGAGATGAAGCAGCATCAGTTCAGCATTTGGCAGTGGTGTTGGCTTAATTGGATAGTGAAGAGATCTGCAATGGGAACTCAGAGATGGACTGGAGAAGAAACTTAACAAGAAGTTCAGGGAACGGAGGTTAGTGCTGACTTCGGAAGAAAAGAGAACTATTGCGAAGAAGTTGATTGCGGGATCGAGGTGCAGTTTTGGGTTACGTAAGAAAATGAAGGCTGCCCTTAACAACCCATGGTGATAAAGATCGATGGGAGTTGTTTGTTATGTAATCGATGGAGTCGGTGTGTCAGCTGGAGTTCTGGTGGACTCTACGTTTGCAGGAAGGAAGTAGTGTTTGTTACTAGTTGTTCCATGGATTGAGGTCGAGAAGTTACGTGGCCAAAGAAATGAAGAAAACTGTATCCGGCCAGTTTTGGAAAGGGTTTGGACGTGGACTGAATTTGGAATACGGAGGCATTGGAAGGGATGACGTGGCGCCCTCTCATTGGTTGGTGTTATATTTATGATGCAAGGAAGAAAATAAAAAGAAAAGAGAAGAAAAATCAGAAAGGTGGAGGAAGAAGGAGGCGGCTGCACAGCCGTGAAAAGGAGAAAACAAGGGTTTGCCGATTGATTTTAGTGGGAATGTTACTTATACCCCTACTATCCATGGGCTTAGCACAAATACCCTTCAGGGGCATCTTTACAACGGGCTTAATATCTTTTAATATATAAAGCCCGGTTTTAACCTCCAAAATATTTATTATGTCGGAACATTAAATAGGTTTCGCTTATTCCATTTTCTCGAAAATAAAAAAATTTCGGAGAGAAGAGAATTTGCAGAGAGAGGTTGAGCTGAGAATTGAATCCATCTTGAATCTCTCAGATCAAAGAGAGCTTAGAATATATGTCAAATTAGAGTAAGATTTTAACTGAATCCATCTTGAATCGAAATCGGTGAAGCAGTTTCAGTTTATTCTCCATTGAAGAAGAAGTTTCTGATAATTTTTCTTCAATTCAACTGAAATCAGAGTTGTTTTGCATATTCGAATCACTGAATCTGAAGATCAATTTCATATTTCGATTGCATCATCGATTATTTGAGTCTGAAAATCTACTTCAGTAAACTTCTCTCATTATTTGAGTTTGATTGAATCATCGATTGCAGATATCTACTTCAGTAAAACGTTTGTTCAGAATAATTGTTCTTCAACCAGAACCTAAAGTTGGTAGTTGTTCGGCATCTAAACTAGAAATCTATTTTCGTCAGAAAAATTCATTTTTCAACTCAAATCAGAAGTTGTGGATGAATCATTGAATCTGAAGATCTACCCCAGTTTTTTTTTAGCGTTTGATTTCAATCCAGAGATCTTACGAAGCTCGATTCACTATTTGATTTGATTTCTTGTAATTATTTAATTTGTTCAAGTTCAATCTCGAAGACGGGTAAGATATACTTTCTTAATTTAATTTTTTCCCGAATCATTTATTTTACAAATTCCTATTGGTATTGTATTTGGTTAACCATGAATCTGGCATGTTTGTACATTTTTTTTTAAATTTATGATTATGATTTTTGATATACAGTGAAATTGAATATGGTTTTTCAAGTAACCATTATTTATGATGACCAGGGTATAAGCCGGATTGTAATGGTGATACAAAAATCTAGTAGTTGAACCTATTAGGTCATGTTGTTACTTGTTTTTGTGATCAATTGAACCTGTTTACAATTTCTTAGTATCTTTTGAAGCTTATAAATCACTGTCCTCCATGATATACTTCTCAAGAGGGGCGTAGCCCCGAGTGATTTGTGTCATGACCATATTTTAAGCTACAGGACATGATGTAGATTACAATGTAGTAGTTCAACCTTATTACATTATGTTAGTGAATACAAGCAATGTAGTAGTTCAACCTGATTACATTATGCTCGTTTTAAGTTTTTTTTTTTTTTTAATCTTTATATCACAAATATCCTGTATATGTCGGTGATGAAGAAATGATTCAATTGGACATTATCTAGAAAGTGTCTTTGATTGTTGTGCGGAATTTTACAGGAATTTGACCTTAAGAGTACGTAAGAAATCAACAAATGGAAAGGTTTTGCGAATAAAACTGATTTTAAGAAGCTTGCTAGTGGTGTTACCAAGAAAACACAATATTTTATTGGGTGCTGGTGGTTACTTGGTTGACGAGCACAATCGCTCTGCCGAGAAGGTAAATTAATTGTGACCCTGGCCCCTTCAGTTATGTTTTTGGGTCTATTTATGCATGTGAAATTTTATTTCAACATACATTTTAGAGTAGTTGCAATGAATCACGCCAGGTTCACTCATGTGTATGTTTTTTATTTCTTTTTGGAGACAAATTTTGCTAGTTGCCTTCATATTTGGGGACAACTTGAACAAGTTTCCTTCAGATTCGGGGACAACTTGTGCTAGTTGCCTCCATTTTTGGAGACAACTATGGCTAGTTGCCTCCAGTTTCGAAGGAAACTTCTGCTAGTTGCTTTGATTACACTTCTCAACTTTGGCTAATTCACTAAAGTTTAAGCTAGAATAAAATGTTTTAATGTTCTGTGTATGATGATGTTGCTGTAGGTTGCATTTTATGGCTTCAGATTTTTGGAAACAACCTCATCAAGTTTCCGTTTTGATATCTATTGTTTTCATATTGAGTTTCAGTTTTGTTTTTGATTTGGTTTGAGTTTGTTTTGCCGTGAATTGCGTACCACAAAAATGAATATTTAGTTTGTGTATTTCTAAATGAATATTTTCTTGTGCTGTAAGTATCCCTTGATTTCTTTTTCTTAAGAAGTTTATTCATGTACACTTTTTTGTTGGACACAACTTTTGCTAGTTGCCTCCAAATTGGAGACAACTTGAACAAGTTGCCTTCACATTTGGGGACAACTTTGGATAGTTGACCCCAGATTTTTACCAATGTTGATGTGTTTTGAAAAGTCTTGTTTCTGATACTTGTATATGCAAAGTGTTCGATTGGGAGAAGGGTTTCATATCCATTAGTTCAAGCTGATATAAAGCTATGGCCTTACAAGGTTATAGCTGGACCAGGTGAAAAACCCATGATTATTGTCAAATATCAAGATTGATTGGGAAAATGGTTTTCAGAGAATGGATGGTTCTTATCAAGATGCCTGAGATTGCAAAAGCTTATCTTGGTTCATCTATGAAGATGTTGTTGTTACTGTCCCTGCATACTGCAATGATTCGTATAGTCAAGCTACAAAGGATGCTGGACAGATTGCTGGTCTTAATGTGATGTGAATTATCAATGAGCTTATGGTCTCGATAAGAAGCCAAAGAGGACCCTTTCGTCTACTGCCTAGATTACAATTGAAATCGACTCTCTTTATGAGGGTGTTTATTTATATACATCTATTACTGCTATCTCAAGATTGATGAAGTTGGATGGGGTTTATTTTCTTTAGCTCAGTTCAGTTTACTTTTTACTTTTTAAGTTTTTATTTTTCTCTAACAAGATAGTACATACAATCTGGCTGTTGGTTGAAGTTTACAGAATTATAATATAAAAGTTTTAGTTTGTTAATTTTTCTATTGTCGATGACTTTATGTTTCAGTTTATGAAATGAGTTCTCTTTTTTGTTTTGTTGCTTTTTTGTATGCATAACTATCTGCTATAGGTTATACTTTCTTCTTTTTTCCGTGGAAATTCTGTTGGTTTGGATCCATAATTGGAGCCAACTTGTTCTAGTTGCTCCCAGCTTCCATCTTTGCAACCAACTTGAAGCAAGTTGCATTCAATTTTGAAGCCAACTTGAACAAGTTGCCTGTAAGAAAGAATTTTTTTTGCCGAGGATCGGTTTGTATTCTTTTCCATGCATACTTAAAACCATATAACCATCATGTGTAATGTTTACATCTAAATATTCATTGAGAAAAAAGAAACTAAAAATGTATAAAGAATGCATCTTTATCTGTTTATATCAAAATTATTGTGTATATACATTAATGTTTATTCTGAAGCTTCCAATTATCAGTTGCATCTAAGAAATGGAACTCCATCTTGACTCTTTCCTTGTTTATTTTAGCAGTCATTCTTCTATTAGACAGCTACATCTCTTTGTTTGTGTTACTAGTTATGCAACCTTGCTTCCCTCTAGCATATTCATCTCCTTTGTCTATGACGAATTTCATGAGCATCTGCATGATTGCATCAATTTAGTCAAATTCTTTTCAAAACATACCAAAATGAGTCAGGCTTAAGTTAGTTTACTACAGAATCAGGAGCAAAATGGAAACAAGTTGCTTCCAAAATGAGATACCACAGGTTCATGTGTTCTAGATTTTGAAAACAACTTGAAACAGGTTGCTTCGAACTTTGAGACAACTTGAACAATTTGCTTCCAGCATTGGAGACAACTTGTGCAAGTTGCTTCCAAAATGAGATGCTACAGATTCTTGTGTGCTAGATTTTGGGAACAACTCGATACAAGTTGCTTCTATCTTGGAGACAACTTGAACAAGTTGATTCCAACATTGGAGACAACTTAACCAAGTTGCTTTCAAAAATGAGATACAACATGTTCTGGTGTTATGGAATAGAGGATGCACAATTACAGGAGCATCACATTAACCAAATAAAAATTTAAATAAGCACAAGAAAAAAAATAACAAACCATCTTCAGAAGTTAACCACATTCATATTCATCTACTTTTAAAACAATGGGGGAAGTTGAAGCAGACTTTTGGTTAAAAAGCATGTTACATATCTGTTTTGGATTTCAAAAAATTCAACATTCATTTTAAATACTATAATACATATATAATTTTAAACAAACAATGAACTCTATGCACAACAGTTCTATATTCATGCTACCATCAGTTTTCATCCATCAAATCATTACTTACACAAGAATCAGTGTACTAAAATTGGAGAATCAATCAGTAACAGTAGTAGTAAGTATCCCAAGTATCTTTAGATATAGAGGCAAGTAGCAGAAGTTGTCTCCAAAACTGGGAACAACTAGCACATGTTTTGTCTTTAAATATGAAGGCAACTAGTACCATTTGTTTCCAAAACTGGGAACAACTAGCACAAGTTTCCTCCAAATATGAAAGCAACTATTAAAGGTTGTTTTCAAAATTTGTAGTCAAATAACATTTCCTATAGAATGTTTACAGGGATACACTCCAGAATAACTAATTCCTATAGTTGTCTCTAAATAACTACTTCTTAATTCAGTTCTAATTCAATGAACAATGAACATTAAACCACCCAAAAGCCTACAATTTTTTCAGTTATTTTCAGAACCATTCAACATGTTTGATCTCAATCATAAATAAAAGCATACAATAAGTACTAGTTTAAAACTTAGAATAAAATCATAATAGCATAGATGCGCATCTACAACTCATAGAATACACCAGTTCTAAATCCACACTGACTCAACTAGAACTCAGAGAATTGACACCCTTTGTACAACTCTCCAAGACCACATAAACCCTCAAACAGTCACATAAAAGGTAGAACATTCATTTATGCTCCAATAACTGAATCAATAACTACTAATTCAACACACTAAATCAGCATAGAATTCATTACAATTCATCAATTATTTGAAGATTGAACAATGAAACAAAACCACCCAGAAACTATGAACCATTCAATGAAGACAAGACCACCCAAAAAATATGGAATATACTAGATGAGTTACAACACAAATGATGAAACAATTATGCTTCAATAACCTTTAAACATTCACAGAAGAGGCAGAAAATTTAAAAATCATGTATGAAACAGTTGTTCATCAATAACTACCAATCGATACAGTAATGAATAACTACCAACTCAATGAAGATTATCAATAACTACTAATTCAATAACCTAAATCCGTACACTAACTGAATCAAAAATCAATGATAAAAGTTTTTTTTACCTTTCTTAATTCCAACGGAAGGCTTGTATTTCTTTATCACCAACAGAATCAGTCGATTTAATTGATTTTCATCACATGCAACATGAAAATCGAAGCAAATTAGTAAGAATCATTAACGGCTGAAAATATAAATCAATTTTTTCAATAATTTTTTTGAATAAAATCGTTTCTGAAACCCTAACAAATCGAAATTCAGATGAAGATTAAACTGAATCAAAACACAAACAACAAAATTAGTATGTTTACCTTCGATTTTTGCTATCGATATTCACTGCATCTCTGAAATTAACTGAAATCCACTTTTTTTTTCGTTTTTCAGTTGATTTTGTTCTTCTAAATTAAAAAACAGTTCAGATCTACTAATTTCCTTTCGTTTTTCTAATGATTTATGGAAGTTTTGCGGTGATTTTTGGTGGTTTTTCTTTTTCTTCAGTTTTTCCTATGAAAGTGAGAGAGAGGGAGAGAGAAAAAAATGAATTGAAATGAAAAACTGTCGACTGGTTAATGACGCTGGCAACGGTTATTTTATTTTATTGAAGGGATTTTCAGTAATCTTGCTATCCGGGTTTGGGATTTTTCTAGCCTAGGGGTATTTGTATAAGTTGATAAGGGTATTTTTGAAAGGGGCCCTATAGTAAGGTTATTTAAATAATGTTCCCTTGATTTTATTATTTTCTCCATGGTTTGCTAAATCATTTGTTAGGGTTTAGTTTGAAACCAATTTATTTATATAGACTCTACGATAATATTTCTAATAATGATTCATTGATTAGTGATTTCTCCTCATATAGCTTGGTTTTTTATCGTTCATGTGATTTTCTTGATTATTAATGCTTTTGAATTGATATTTCGTGCTTCGTTTAAATCCATAGACGTGGTATGCAAGGATAGATAGGTAATGCTTTAGGATCGCTACATACGAAGCGAAGGAAGTTACAATTGAGAAACTATATTTTAGAATTTAATATAACATCTTCCGGGACATGAGATTTATTTCGATATTTATCTTGAGTAATAAATAGAAGTTAGTAGAGTTTTGTGTGATAACGTGTTTTGCCATAACATAGTGCGTCGAAATATGGTGTGACATAACATGATATTTCCAGAACAAGCTGTGCTTGAATATTGTGTGACTTTGTGTTCCATAAGATAATGTATCAGTATGTAGTGTGCCAGAACATAGTGCGTCTTAATATGGTGTGCCATAATATTCTGCGTTAGAACGTGGTGTGCCATAACATAGTGCGTCGTAATATGGTGTGACATAACATGATTTTTCCAGAACGAGGTGTGCTTGAATATGGTGTGACTTGGTTTTCCATAAGATTGTGCGTTATAACGTGGTGTTCCATAACATAGTGCGTCGTAATATGGTGTGCCATAACATGATTTTTCCAGAACAAGCAGTGCCTGAATATGGTGCAACTCGATGTGCCATAAGATTGTGTGTCAGTATGTGGTATTCCATAACACATTGTGTCGTAATATGATGTGCCATAACATGATTTTTTTAGAACAAGGTATCTTGAATATGGTGTGACTTGGTGTGCCATAAGATTGTGTGTCAGTATAACATAGTGCGTGTTCATATGGTGTGCCATAACATGATTTTTCCAGAACAAGCAGTGCTTGAATATGGTGTAACTTGGTGTGCCATAAGATTGTGTGTCAGTATGTGGTGTTCCATAACATTGTGTGTCGTAATATGGTGTCCCATAACATGATTTTTCCAGAACAAGGTGTGCTTGAATATGGTGTGCCACAACATGATTTTTCCAGAATAAGGTGTGCTTGAATATGGTGTGACTTGGTGCGCCATAAGATTGTGCGTCAGAATGTGGTGTGCCATAACATAGTGCGTCGGAATATGGTGTGCCATAAGATTGTGTGTCAGTATGTGGTGAGCCATAACATAGTGCGTCGTAATATGGTGTGCCAGAACATGATTTTTCCAGAACAAGGTGTGCTTAAATATGGTGTGACTAGGTGTTCCATAAGATTCTGTGTGATAACGTGTTTTTACATAACATAGTGTGTCAGAATATGGTGTGACATAAGATTGTGTGTCAGAACGTGGTGTGCCATAACATGATTTTTCCAGAACAAGGTGTGCTTGAATATGGTGTGACTTGGTGTGCCATAAGATTGTGTGTCAGTATGTGGTGTGCCATAACATAGTGCGTCTTAATATGGTGTGCCATAAGTGTAGTTTCAGGAATTCCCACACTACACCCTATTCAAGAATTTATCAATATTTATGACATAACTTGAAGATTAAAGACACTTTTTCATTAATATGATCTTAAGGAATTTTACAAAGATCAAGAACACAGAACACTTGATAAAGATTTTCTCTTTCCTAAAAACCTTCCTAGCTCTTAAAAATATATCCCCTCCTATGAAACTATTCATTTCCTTTATATAAGCATTTACATAATGGATTACAGCTCATGACAACTCATTTACAGTTAAGATTCCCTTTAATTTCGGATCTGATTTATTGCGATAAATCGCAGTTAGCACCGCCTTAATCATTCGCAGGTTTTATTGATTCGTCGCAGAAATGTCACACTTTACTCATGTTTCTGTCGTTTTCATCTGTTATGTCATTCCTTACGTCACTTTGAGATGTGTCGCAGAATATCATTGATGTATCGCAGAACTGTTGTTTATTTCGCAAGAATATCGTTGTGAGAATATTCTGATCCTACATCTTGCCTCTTCTCATATCTTTTCTGCGAAGGAGATAAAGATCATGAGAATTTAAGTTTCTTGATTTGCCGCAACTCCTTACTTTTTACCCGACAAAGTTCCCTATTTTAGGTTTTACCGTTGGTACGTGTCAATCTTTACTTTTTTACCGATCAACCCGGTTACCCATCCTTCATCTATAAATAGATGTCCCACTCGAGGAAAGATTTTCTTTCATCTTCTCTCTTTTCTTCAACTTCTTTCTTTTTCGTCTGCAATTTTTTCTTTCCTAATATCCTTCCTGCTGCTTCTCTAATGGAGACTCAAAGGTATGTTCTTATGTTGAACCTTATTTTGTTCATGTTTCATCATTTCTATCGCCTGATTTTTTTTATAATCCCCATATTCTATATTATTCTTTTTAGTAACACTACTTCTCAGATTAAGATTACTGTCAAAAACCCTAACCCTAAGGTTTCTCAAAAAAGGCGTGTTGGAAAGGAGAAAAGATCTGAGAATGATAAGGTAGTAAGAAACACTTATTTCTTTGAAATAACAATATTGTTGCCTCTGTTTCTTATCTACATTATTATTCGCAGGGTGAAGAAAATATTTCTAGACCCCTTAAGTGTTCTCGTCAAATTAAATCTCTTCCAAATGAAGTGAATATTCTTGATTTCTTGCCTGCTGACCCCGTTCCACCGCAAGATAAATCTTCTCCTTCTCCTCGCGTAAATTCTAATATTAACACCACTACTACTTCTTCATCAATTCCAAATGAACCTATTGATGCTAATATTCCCATCAATATTTCAAGAGTTGCGATGGATGAATCTTTAATAGCTGAAACTAAAGTGAATGAATCAGCAGCCAATGATCCTGCGATTAATGAAACTGTGGTGAATGAAACCACGGTAAATGAAACTGCGGTGAATGAAGTCGTGGTGAGTGAAGTTGCAATGAAGGATGTTGCGGCGAATGAGCTTGTAACTGCGACTAACCAAGTTCCTTATTCCACTCCTACTACCGCGAATGATTCTGATCTTCAAGTTATTGTCGCCAAAACCTCTTCCTATACTTCTCTTCCTTCTTCTCAAGAAATAGCAACAGGGGTTGAAGCTGCTTTTCAAATATTATCTGAAGTCTTAAATGATGCTACGAAATCTTCTACAGACCCTACGAGACAAGATATTTGTATGATTCTAAGCAAGCATCTTGGATCCTGCGGTTCTTCGTCTAAGTTAACTGCTTTAGAAAGTGAAATTGAAACCTTGAAGAAGAATCTCCAAGCAAAAACTTTAGAATGTGAACTTCTCGATCATAAGCTTCACAATTATGAATTAGACTGCGAAAATCTTCGCAGCAGAAATGATGATCTGAAAGGTATAATTTTCTTGCCTTTGTTTTTGTCTCAATAATTCTTTGTTTTCTATGTACTCAATTTTTCTTTATTTATTTGTTGACGCATATTTAGCTTCAAAACATAACCAATTATTGAAGATACTTGAATGGGAAACAATTGCTGATGAGGCCCGCATTGGGAAAGAGTCTTGGAAGAATCAATTTGATAGATTGAATACTCTTCACACATATTCAATTGACGAGATAAATAATCTTAAGAATGAGAATAATCAGCTAATTTGTGAACGAGATCGCCTAAGTAATGAAGCCACTCAACTTTTATATTCGCTAAATCAGACTAATTTTAGGGTGGAATATTTATTAGATGAAAACAAAACCCTATCTCAAGAGAAACGTAGATTTGTGAGTAAAACAATGGTTTATTCGCAGCAATTGAGTAATCTTCAAAAGCTGTGTGACAACCAAAAGCAATCTCTTCGTGTATTGAAAGATGAGCTTAAAAAGATAACCGAATCATCTGCCGCTGAACAAGAGAAACTTATAAAAGGTAGATTAGCTCTGAGCGTAAAAGTCAACAGTCTCAAAGATGACTATGCTCTACTGAAGAACTCCCATTCCTCCTTAAAAGAAGAAAATACTCATCTTCTTTCTAAAGAAAAAAGTATAAAATCTCGTTTGAAAGGTAAAGTTGGTGATACTTTCGATGATACCATGAATCAATGGAAGAATTACTTCCTTAACATAATTCAAACTTTATCCTCGCAAAAGGAAGGTAGTCATTTTGACTGCCTCGTCTATTAATTATCTCAATGTATTTTCCCATCTTATTTCTTGCGAGAATTCCATCTAATATGCGATTTTTCTTCTGCAGAATCTGAGAAGCACCTTCAAGCTTCAATCTCTGATCTGTCTATGAGGTTACCCAAACTTCGCAAAAATAACAGCGCGCTTTCTAATTCTCGCAACATAAGATTTGACTATCTTGAATATTTCAAAGACATAGAGATCAGAAATCGGGAAAAGAACTGCCTCCGTAAGGCGCATTTAGGCGCTGAGGTTCTTGTAAAAAATGTTCTATTTTCTCATTCTTTACCTCCTATGAAGATCAAACCCTTGGAGATAGATAATAACGAAGTTCCTCGTCTCATAGATGAAGATATAAATTATTCAAGTAATGAAGAAGAAGATTTTTCTGAAGATGAACAAAACCCACCTAAAGAAATAGATGAAGAAGGGAACCCTCTCAATGATGGAGAATATCAAGAAAATCCTCATAAAGAATCAGAAGAACATAATTCCCCTCACAAAACAATCACTGGTGATGGAGAAACCCAAACTGAAAAAGGTGTCGCTGATGAAGATAATAGTAGCGAACAAGAATGATAAAATTAAGGAAGAATATTCTCTGAAGTTTTATATTCTTGCGAAATATCTTGTTCTTTTCCTTGTCCTGCGAATGATTGTAATTTATGAATCTCTTTTCCGAAATATTGCAGTTTTGTAACCCCATCACCTTCTTCTGATTATATATTTTTATTAATCTGAATCCAATCTTCATAAATTCTTGTAACTTGATTATCTTCTTTTTTATTATTTTAATTCTTCTCAAGGAAGATAATGAAATATTCTTTTATAATCCCCATATTTTCCCCTCATAATCTTCCTTGTGAAGTATTGAATTTGTTACCCTTGTAAGAAAATCCCATACTTGCCTCTTGTTATCAATCTGCAATATGATATATGAATTATCGCAATTAACGCTGCGAAAAATCTGTTATATGCTTTGCAAATATAACCTCTCTTGTGGTCTTATTTCTCCTTCCTAGTTAAAGGTCTTATTATGCCACTTTTATGCGACAAGATCGCAGGACATTCTTACTTTTACATGTAATAATATCCATTGATCTTGCCTTATCATTTAATTTTAATCTCTGCGACAATATGATAAATCTAAGCCTTCTTGTGAGATTAATCTCTCTTTGCTTTTTAAGACTTATGACATTGTCGTCTTTTCGATGAAATTGCAGGACGTCTTTGCGATTTATATCCTCTTATTATTGATTTCATTTATCTCATCTTTTGATCTTATCATAAAAACCCATTGATCTCATCTTCACATTTCTCTTTAGGCTTTTTGGCCAGTCACGCGGCAATATGACGGGCCTAAATATTCTTGCGAATATAAAGTCCCATGACATTGCTGTCTGTGTCACGCGACAATATGATGGGCCTAAATATTCTTGCGATTATAAAATCCCATGACATTGCCGTCTTTTTTGATACACAGCTCCCTAATGGAGGGTATCGCCCTTATCTCTCCCCCCGGTTGCCCCTTCAAGGATTATACATCAGCCATACAAGACTAGCACTTTCCCATCCGGTTCTACCAAGAACCAGTTGTTTTCGCAGCCTTGTCCTTTATGACTTATATGGCTTATAGTTACAAGACTGCACCTGTAGATGGTGGATTTTCGACAAAGGCTAAAATCGTAAACCCATAATTGCATGAACCTCTGACTCAGCAATCAGGCGTAAATATGGAGATACGGGTCTCTCATCGAATCCTCTGACGGAGAATACTTTCTCTCAGAGTGCATATAGATATGTAGTCTCACAGCTGTACAACGACATATCTCATGAGTACTGAATACTTCAGTCATAATTTCTATCACGGGATGAACAACTCCCGAACGACTTGCTCTGCTAGTATAAAGTCATAAATTAATCATTCCTAAATTCTTGGATTCATCCGCAGAATTCCTGAAAATATTCAAATATTTTCGTAGATATCTCATTACGCAAACCATGGTTGTTCCCAGCAGAAGTACATGGATTAGTAATATTGGACGCACGGGCATCAGTGCTACCGCATGAGCGAGCCCTGTCTCAAACCTAAATTCTTGGATTCATCCGCAGAATTACTGAAAATATTCAAATATTTTCGCACATATTTCATTACGCAAACCATGGTTCTTCCCAGCAGAAGTCCATGGATTAGTAATAAATATTGGACGCACGGGCATCAGGGTTACCACTTGAGCAAGCCCTGTCTTAAACTTAAATTCTAGGATTCATCCGCAGAGTTGCTGAAAATATTCAAATATTTTCGCACATATTTCATTACGCAGACCATGGTTCTTCCCATCAGAAGTCCATGGATTAGTAATAAATATTGGACGCACGGGCATCAGGGATACCGCCTGAGCAAGCTCTGTCTCAGATGGTGCAATTGTATTCAATAATAATACATTAACAACCACCGCACGAGCAAGTATTTCAAAATACGACGAAACGATGAACCTATGCAAAATAGGACGAAGAATAACAAATAAATAAAAATTGACCAAGGCGCTGGGAGCATGGAACCACTGACCGGCCGACCGTGACGTGGTCAATCCCACACCAGTCTCATATTTTTATCATATTTTGTTATTTTTTCTGTGTTCATGAAAAAACCTTTCGCTTGAACAAATATCCTTTTGTTTTGAGGAAACTCCTCAACTTCATGGTGCTTCCTCCGCGCGGAGGAAATAATATAAAATCAAGGAGAGCATGAGGGGGCGTGACCATTGGCCAACCGGCCATGCCTGGTCCCAGCCGGCCCCACACCTCATATTTCCTCATTATTTTATTAATTGCCCTAATTTCATGAAAACTCCTTAATCTCATGATTTTTCCTTCGTCCCATGAAAATAATAAAACTCCGGAAACCCGTGTGCACGAGTCATGGTCGGTCGGCCAAACCCTAGATATCTCACACGTCCCACTCTTTTATTAGCATATTTTTCATGTTTTCATAATCCCATGAAAATTCCCCGATTTCATGATATTTCCTTCAAATTATGAAAATTCCTTCAAATCATGAAATAATGCATAAATTAGGGAAAACGCACGGGACCGGGCCTTGGTCGGCCAGTCATGCTCTAAGCCGGTCCCACACGCTCACACGTCCCTTATTTTATTATTTATGATTTTTGATGTTTCCTTCGTCTCATGGAAACTCATTTATTTCAACAAAACTCCTTCGTTTCATCATATTAGGAAAAATGTTATGGGACCGGCCCCTTTGATTTTTCCTGAGTTTTACTCTCTGGCTGTTTTCACCTCCCGAAAGAGCTTAAAACCTAAATACTCCCGCGTTGGGAGATAGGAAATTCTTTTCGGTACGTAATGGAGGGGCGGACCATCAAAATATGAGTTCGTATGAGAAATCTATGTTGATTCTACCAAAGGACGCTGATTAGGGTTTCAACCAATCTGGGAGTGCTCGAACGATCAACATTTGATCCCGTGACCACCCAAGGCCGGTTTCATGACCCCTTGGTCGGTCCCTCACCTCATCATAATTCCTTCATTTTTCATTATTTTCCTTCATCCGATGAAGTTTTGACGGTTTTATCAGAAAACCTTAATTTTTGTCATATTTTCTCAAATGGTCGCTCAAACGAGCACCAGAAAATATCGAAATTCTCAGAACTGAGACACGGACGTCTCAACGACAAAAGCATGTTACCTTGACCGACCAAGGTTGGCTTTGTGGCTCGCAATGAGCCAATCCCACGTGTTTCTCACAATCTGACCTAATTTGCACAATTGCACGTATTAGGTCCAAAAACTCTCCAAATAATTTCGGAATTCGACGGAGCGATCGTCATTTGATCCCGTGACCACCCAGGGATGGTTTCACAACTCCTTGGTCGGTCCCTCATGTTTTAATAATAATTAATTAGGTTCTATCACCTAATGCTGAACCCAGCAGTAATTCATTAAATGATTAAACCAGCATTTAATCATTCTTTCAACAACTCACCAACTCTTCAAGGAGGTCTTGGATTTCGCTCACGTGAGCATATGAGAATTTCATGGTTGATCCACGGTCCCATGAAGCCGGTTCTCCTTCATTCTATGGTTAATTTCAAATAAATCATCAATTGGTCATCAATTGATCAAATTAGGGTTTCTGAATCCAAGGATCATGATTCCAGATTCAAACACTAATAATTTCACACTGATCTCACGATCAATATTCTTATTAATTATGCTCGGTTAAATTACCAGCGCTTTAATTAATATTTTATTTTGTTCACGCTACAAATATTTCATCAGACGAGCAACACTTGCTCAGATGAGCAATATTTACTCAAATATTTCATCAGACGAGCAACACTTGCTTAGGTGAGCAATATTTACTCAAATTAACGGAACTATCAATATTAAATAAATTAGCGAGCAACACTTGCTCTCCTCAACGTGAGGATCCTATCATTGTCTCAGCAGACACGTTCGATTCATGAGTTGCAGAACATTTTACAAAATCATGTTTAACTCAGCAAATACGTGGACTCATCGTCCCACGAAGTCATGAAATCAGCAACTGACTTAATTAACCACGAGACATCAATAGTGTCACTTGGGGGGATATCAACTAGGGTTTTGGTTTGGCGGTCTACGGCACGTGTGTTCAAACACACGATGAAATGTGAGCGAGTCGTGCAATCAATTGAGGAAGTTAGAAAAGTAGTGGGTGGAAAATCAACCAAGTCTCTGCACGATGAGCGCAACTAGTTTTGAGTATTATTTCCATCTCTCCACTTCTTCACTCCATCAACTGTCACACTTCATGGGATCATGGTGTTTTCAACTCCGGCATTATATAATGTTTCTGAATCCCGATTGAAGGACAAGATTCGAAGAGTTCTCAAACATTCGAACAACAATCGTCTGAACGAGCAATTTCTCAACAAAAGTTCATACATACGCTCATTCGTCTACACGAACTCACAGAAATCACTCTCAGTCAGGCAACATTCAATCATTCAGAGCATTACACGGAAACCATAACACACCTACAATCTCAGATCACCATTGATCTCACACATTTCTCACTTCCCTCCTACAGACCAACCCATCCTCTCTTGTGACTGAATTTACTCTGGAACGACCATTGTCTTGGTTTAGGCTGGAGTATTACAGATTGGTCTCTCGAACTAAAAAGCACCCCCTTCATAGCGGTGCATCTGTGTGATGTTGAACATTTCACTCGGTTCAAGGAATCTCCTCCGTACGGTCGTCCTCAATTCCGCAAAAACCAGCAGATCATTTTTCCCCATCTACAGATTGGCGACCACAGTGGGAGATCATTCTCTCGGTTGCAATTTCAATTCTCACAAAATGGTTGGTCTTAGGATTAACTCAACTACTTCAAACTCTATCTAGGATCCTTCAAATGGAAACGCTCCTCCTCCTAACGCTATGTCTGGCAGCACAGAAGATGGAAGAGTCCCAACTCTAATCGAATTAGCTCGCACATTGGAGATCCACACTAGGAACATGGATTTGATGAAGGATACGATGAATCATATACTTGATTTCCTCATCAAACTAACATCCGAGTTAGGCAGGATCTCCGCTCCGGAAGTCCCAACACAGGGGACTGATTCATCACACGACCACCGTCAAATCAACAGGTTCACTACTTATGAAAAGTCGGTGGACCAGGAAGTGACACAGTTGGTCGAAGGCTTATGTGAACTCTTACATTTTTCCAGAAAGCAACGAACAGACACGTTTTCTACGCTCAACCAGATATCATCTGAAGTGACCTTAGTCTCCTCACCTTCATCAGTTGAAGAAACATTCGTGATGTCTGAGCATTCAGTTAACAACATCACCTTTGGAGAAGAAGACCGCATGGCAGACGAGGGACATAACCGAGCCTTGTATGTGACCGGTTTTATCAAAGACTCTGAATTTAAAAGAGCTCTCGTTGATACAGGCGCCTCTACAAATATTGTCACCATGAAGACTCTCAAAGCAGACAAGTTTCCACGGAAAAAAATTGTTCGTCATCCCATCTTGATGACAGGTTTTGAAGGAAGCCAGATCCATACATCTGGATACGCGTACATAGACCTGAAGGTGGGGCCTATCCAATCGAAAGCCAAATTCCACGTGATCGAGCAAGAGCCCGACTATCACATGATACTCGGACGACCGTGGCTTCATGACAATAAGGTGGTCCCTTCAACATATCATCAATGCATGAAAGCTCTAATCAACAACAAGATTGTTCGTATTGCGGCTTCATCATCTTCGTATGCCCCAGTCTATGACGCTGAGTTCCTTAAGTCTCATAAGAACATCCCCGAACCTCCAAACAAGGTTTACATTTATCCACTCCCAAAGTGGGGGTCTATCGAAAAGTTTGCAAACAAGCCATCATCCTCAGATGTCACGACGGCCAAGCCATCCGCTACACCGATTAAGCGCCGCAAGGATCAGATGTCGACTCATGGATCCAAGTTCATCACCAGTCATGATGCGGATGGGAGGATTATTTACCAGCGCAAGGATTAGCAATTAACAGGGAAGAATGTTGAAGAATCTCCCCGCACCGAAGAATCATACCAGAGTGAGCCATCACTCGAATAAGAGATCCAAGATGCTCCTCGACAATTACAGGACGACACTGACTCCACCACTGATGATCTTGAAATGATTAATGTCGGAACGGAGGAAAATCCAAGGCTTATTCTAATCAGCTCAGCACTGTCATCATAGGAACGGACAGAGTTAATAGCGCTGCTGAAGGAGTATCAAGTTATCTTAGCGTGGACATATGAAGAAATGCCTGGTCTGGACGGTAAATTAGCTACCCATCATCTGCACATAACACCTGGTTCCAAAGCCGTCAAACAACCGCCTAGACAGTTCAGACACGAAGTCGAAGAACAAATCAAGGTGGAGGTTCAGAAATTACTGGCAGCAGGGTTTATCAAACCAATTCAACATCCGACATGGTTGGAAAATGTTGTTCCCGTCAATAAGAAAAACGGTCAGATCAGATGCTGTGTCGATTTCAGGAATCTGAATAAATGTTGTCCAAAAGATGACTTTCCTTTACCCAACATCGACATGCTTGTGGATGCAACCAGCGGTCACGGTATTTTCTCGTTTATGGATGGTTACAGCGGATACAACCAGATCAAGATGTACGAGCATGATACCAACAAAACTGCATTTCGTACTCCCATCGGGAACTTCCACTACATTGTGATGCCTTTCGGATTAAAGAATGCCGGTGCTACCTATCAACGAGCTATGACCGCCATATTCCATGACATGATGCACAAGCAAGTGGAAGATTATGTTGATGACGTCGTGGTGAAATCGAAGACTCGAGCATCTCATTTCCAAGTTCTGAGACAAGTCTTTGAAAGATGCAGAGAATATAAATTAAAGATGAATCCTCTGAAATGTGCTTTTGGCGTTTCCTCCGGAAAGTTTCTGGGATTCCTAGTCACATCAGAAGGAATCAAGGTCGATCCAGATAAAATGAAAGCTATTACCACCATGCCTCCTCCACGCACTGTGAAAGAACTCCAAACTTTTATGGGAAAGGTAAATTATATTCGGCGTTTCATTCCCGGATTGGCTCAACTTATTACTTCGTTCACCCCTCTATTGAAGAAAGGATCAAGCTTTACATGGACAACCGTTCAAAGAAGAAGCATTCCAGAAAATACACAGCAGATACTATTATCACCTTCTGTCATGAAATCTCCAGTGCAAGGTCGACCGCTGATACTCTACACGGCATTCAGTAATGTTGCAATTGGAGCACTCCTTGCACAAGAAGATGATGAAGGCATCGAACGACCGATATATTACTTCAGTCGTACAATGCGAGATGCTCAGCTTCGATACCCAAAGGCTGAAAGAGCATGCTTGGCATTAGTGCATGCAATCCAGAAATTCAGGCACTACTTACTGTCCAACAAAGTCGTGCTCATCTCCAAGGCAGACCCTATAAAGTTTCTACTATCAAAACCATCCTTGATAGGAAGACCAGCAAAATGGTTACTTCAGATGTCAGAATTTGACATAGCATGTACGCCACCAAGAGCAATCAAAGGGCAAGCGGTAGCAGACTTACTCGCTGCTTTTCCAGGAGACGATGCAACAACACTACACGAAGACGTGCCTGGTGAGTTTCCAGATGTCTTGATCATCGAAGAAGAAACATGGCTTCTGTACTTTAACGGTTCTGCCACCCCTAGCAACGACACTGGGGGATCAGGCATAGTGCTCGTCTCTCTATCCGGTGAGGTTTTCTCACATTCATTCAAGCTGGATTTTCACTGCACCAACAATTCAACAGAATATGAAGCCTTATTATTGGGATTATCCCTGGCTAAACAAGCCGGAGCAACACATCTCGAGATAAGGGGAGATTCAAAACTGTTGGTCAACCAAATGAATGGAACGTACTCCCTTAAAGAAATCACACTGGATCCCTTCAGAACTGAGGCTCAGCGTCTGTTAAATTACTTCGCCAACGCAACGATCATCCATACTGGATGAACCAACAATAGGCACGCCGACTGCCTAGCAACTCTCGCCTCTAAATTGCAATTCGAAGGAGCAGAGAAGACGATCGCTGTACAAATACGTGCTGTTTCATTTACATGGTTAGCTCAAGTTGAAAATATTCAAGCAGATGATTGGCGAGCACCTATAGTTCATGATCTGAATAGTTCTCTCTCAGAAGGGAAAATCAGTCTCAAAGAGTTAAAGAATTATTTCTTACTTCATGGAGCATTATATTATCGAAACCCTGATGGGTCTTTGTCACGATGTCTTGGACCTGACGAGGCGGACGAGCATCTTAAGCGCATACATGAAGAAACCTGTGGACAGACGCAGGTGGTAACACTTTACCGAAAGCTTCAAAGAATGGGATATTATTGGCCTTTCATGGAGGTTCAATCAAGAGCTCTGCAAAAGTCATGTCCTAACTGCCAGACGCCTCCCCATCACTTGGAGGTTCTAACATCCCATCACACCGGGGACTGGATGGAACCATACATAAAATATCTTCGGGACAATGAATTTCCTCTAGAAAAGAAGGAAACAATCAAGCTCATTCAGAGGCCTAAAAGATTTGTCTTCATCGACGGGATCTTATATCGCAAAAGTTTTGGGGGAAACCTACTGAGATGCTTAGCCGAACATGAAATCCCAACAATTCTGAAAGAAGTACATGATACAGAACATCAAGGGAAGAAGAAAATATTTCTCCAGATTCATGAGAAATATTACTGGCCGACCATGGAAGATGATGCAGCTGTGCACGTGCAGAGATTTCACCAATGTCAAGTCCATGGTAACCTCATTCACACTCCTTGTCTCACATTGAACTCTGTGAATAGTCCATGGCCCTTTTATAGTTGGGGACTTGACATCATTGGGAAAATCAATCCATCATCTTCGAAGCAACATGAATACATCATCACTGCAACCGAATATTTCACCAAATGGGTTGAAGTTGTTCCTCTTCGAAGTACCACAGGAGCCACGATTGCAGCCTTTATCAAGGAGTACATAATATGCAGATTCGGTGTTGCCAAGCACATCATCACTGATAATGGAACTCCTTTCGCCAATAAGCATGTTGCATAATTGCTCGAAGAATATGGAATCAAACAAGTTTTATCTACGCCGTATTATCCCCAAGGAAACGGGAAAGCAGAGAGCACCAACAAAACTTTGATCCAGATTCTCAGTCGAACAGTTCATGATAATCCCCGATCATGGCATGAACAGTTGCCTATGGATTTATGGGCTTATCGAACTGCACCAAGAAGCTCCATCGGAACTTCACCATATTCTCTCGTCTACGGAGCTGACGCAATATTACCGGCAGAAATCAAAATTCCCTCAGCAAGGATTGCAGCATCCAGTGGAATACGATAGGACGAAGCTGAAGTATCCAACTCAAGAGTTGCTGAGTTGGACATGCTCGAATCAAAAAGGGCTAAAGTGGAAAGACACGTAGAAACCTACAAACAAAGGATCTCCAGAGCCTACAACAAAATGGTAAGACCTCGAACATTTCAAGTAGGAGATCTGGTATTAAAGACAACAAAACACATTCAGCAAGACATGTCCGCTCCCAAGTTCTCTCCGAAATAGGAAGGACCATATGTGGTTATCAAGGCGGTGTCTAGTGGATACTACAAAATCTTAAAAATTGATGGAGGTATAGAAGGAAATATAATCAACGACAAGTGGCTCAAAGCATATTACGCCTGATCCTTAGAAAACAAATACCTTTCATCATTCCATCATTGCAAACATTTTCAAAAATGTAATTTTCATTCCTTGAAAGAGAATTCAAATTCTCCTTTGTTCATTAAATGTTCCATGAATGAGCAAAATTCATACCATGATCAATTATTTCACCTAGCCAGAAATTAATTCAAAACAATAATCATGAATGCTCACTCAGAGAAAACCGTCCAGCAACGGATAATCCCTATAGGAAACTTCGTCAAGTTTCTTCTGAAAGGTCCTGGTCTTTACCTTCAAATCCTCAACTGCTTTCTCAACCCTAGAAGATTCCAGAGCCAATGTCCTCTCCTCCTCCAATAAATCAGTAGTCATGGAAATTGCATCAGCGGCCTCTGCTGCCTTATGAACCTTGATTATCTCAATCCGACGACGGAGACAGCTCACATTGAACCGTAATGCTTCACAGTTCGAGATCATCTCATCCCATTCATGCAACTCATGATTTTTGACATCTCGCAAACGCCTCCGGTTCATCTCCTCAATGATCGGCAACAGCCCAGCTACTGTAGTCAAGAGAGTTGGAGGAAATCCTTTCCATACCTCTGTAGTAGCAATGTGGCAATACTTCTTCCAGATCTTGGTGTACAAGGATGCGTGACATTTAGGGACGACAAACCCGCCAACCACTTCATTGCCCGCAAAATTGTTGATCAAAGGATCTTCGAAGGGGAGTCCAGCTGCAGGATATTCACGGGCGTGAGCACTATCTCCTGTTTCCACAGAATCAACGGGATCTTCACCAGCTCGGTCGCCGCTGTCCTCAACCTCGACTATGGTTACAGATTTCCCACTCCTTCTTCTAGCATCAACAACGACGCGAACGTCCGCCTGCAATAAAATGAATAAGTATTTAATTCGAGTAGAGCAAAGTATAATCTCAAGAATTATAAGATTACTTACAGATGAGCCAGATTCATCACGAGATGACCTGTACCGGACAAGAGCTCTAACAGTCCGCTTGGGCCGAGAAGAAGCGTTTTTCTGATTACCCTGCAATAAGTTGTTTTGTTAATGGTCAAACCATCGTCTTGATCATGCAAAGATAAAAGGCTGAAACTTACTGAGATGGACGCTACTATTTCACGCTTCGACTGAGCATTATCTTGAGAAGAGACACCATTCCCCGACATGGCAGCAACAAGGTATGATCAAAAACTTTCCGCACGATGAAGCTAATTCAGGATCAGAAGAAAGATTTGCGCATACGGTAAAGCTTGAAGTCCTAAAGATATATATTAGATGCGGTAGAGGCTTATCTTCTGTGAGGGTCAATTCAGTTGGGGGTTTTACTGAAACCCTAAGATTTCAACGAGAGCAACGCTAAAGATACGGAAAAAAGATAGCTAGGGACTGGCACACACAGTCAAAATTCATGTGAAACTTGTAATCTCCCAGCCTATGCAACACGTATCTTTTAGTTCCTTCTACAAACGGAAATCACTAAGGAAAATTGGAATCCATGATGAATTCGAGGCGTGAATGTTAGTTTATTTATTCAGAAGAATCAACATGGAAAAGTTTTCTCATTCAAAGGAAATCTCTAAGACGGAAGGAAATTCGTTCGATCATCGAGGAAATTCCTACTACGAAGCCTAAGAAACACTCACATGTTCAAAAAAAAAACTCGTCGAGACTCATTATCGAATCTGTCATCGCTATCCTCTTTGTTGTCCGAACCGTCATCACTATCTTCTTCATTGTCAGAATCAGTGTCGACGAATCTCGGATAAGCTTCTGGATCATCATCTGAATCTGAATCTTCCTCCAATTCAACTCCAAATCGCTTCATGGACCTCTGGTACTCTCTTTCATCTTGAACAGTCCAGGTCCTGGTACCTCCCATATGTCTTCTTCAAATCATCAGCATCGAGTTAGCAGGCATCCCGTCCAAGAATTGACGCTTCTCCTCATCCCTTTGCACTCTGCGCCGGATTCGAGCCTTCTCACGCTGACGAGCATCTTTTGCGTCATCCTCGGCTTTCCTTTTCCTGATTTCAGCGAAAGAGATCCTCCGTTCATTCAAGGGTACGCTGGAACTCGGCCCCTCACCCTGAGAGGGTTTCGTTTTCAATATGGGAACTTTAGAATCTTCATCAGAAGAGCTAGAGGAAGAATGATTGCTGTTGTTGGACATTTTCTGAAATCAGAAGCACAAAAGATTACCAACCTGCAAACAAATCCATCGGCAAAAATGGTAACTCTTAACTCTTACCTTTTTACGCTTCCACTAACGGTAGTGATAGTAATGCAAGGGCTAATACTTCAAAACTGTTCGTTTCCTAGAAACCTACAAAAGACGTTCAAAACTCAGATTTTTCATAAAATCATCAATTTTCTACCGAGTGAGAATTCACCATAGAATTATGGAAACTGAAACATTATAATTTATTTTATCTCTAAGCAACATCGCACAAAATTCAAGTTTTGATTTTAGAGAAACAATATATATCCGCACATATATATATATATATATATATATATATATATATATATATAAACAAAATGTTTATTTACTCATGTAAATAAATAAATATTTTTCAACGAGAGCCAAGCTCACGAAAATAAGCCGTGGATACTCCACGGTTTCAAAAAAAAAAACTTTTCATGAACCGATCATGTTTTACAAGAAAACTCTTTTCCTTCATGTCGTCATATGTATTTGAAACGAAGGTTTATTTCAATTTTGTGAAAACTCACGCATTACATGATAAAGTTTTACATGAAAGCTCATACATAAAATTTTATCACTGTACATAAGCTTATATATACATAAAGAGGAGAACCCTCTTCTCCGCACCATCGTTATTCTTTAAAACGAAGATTTTACTACGGTTTTTGTGAAAAATTCACTTTTTGTGATAAAACTTTGGCTCACGTGAAAGCTCATCAACATAGTTTCATCACTGGACCTACATATTCATATATGAAGGAAAACTTCTCCTAAATCAGGAATTACTACTAGTTTTCAAAAACTAACGATCAAACGAACATACGTTTTCAGAACGAAGGTTTTCAATGAAACTCACAATCATATATACACGGGTATATAATTTCATCATGATCAATATGTGAACAACTCATAAAACTCATGAGCATCAGCAAAAAAAAAAAAAAAATGGACGCATACCTGTCGGTGCCGGCGCAAAACTGCCGGACGGTGGCGGCAACGGCGGCGACGCTGGAGCTCCGGCGAATTTTTCCTCCTCTCCTAGTACTGACGTGAAGGTGGTGAATTGATGGAGGATGCTGGTCATGGGAAAAAAAAAAGTAATTCCTTTTATATCAAACTTTGTTTCCAAAACCTAATTTTCCAAGGATTTCCTTATTGGGCCCGGCCCGCGAATCCCGAATGACCAAGGTCCCGTCACCCAAATCAGCGGTTCAACACCAACTCATGCTCACCAAACGAAATTCTATCATGCCACTAGAGCCTGCTTTCAAGTCATGATATGCTCGTACGATCGAAATCCGGTAATATCTTAACTTACGACTAAGTTCAATTACTTGCACTGTTATGACCGGAAAATCACCATTCAATGCTGACTGAGGAACACGGATTTCCTCACTAAGCAGGGGACTTAATGTAGATGGTGGATTTTCGACAAAGGCTAAAATTGTAAACCCATAATTGCATGAACCTCTGACTCAGCAATCAGGCGTAAATATGGAGACACGGGTCTCTCATCGAATCCTCTGACGGAGAATACTTTCTCTCAGAGTGCATATAGATATGTAGTCTCACAGCTGGACAATGACATATCTCATGAGTACTGAATACTTTAGTCATAATTTCTATCACGGGATGAACAACTCCCGAATGACTTGCTCTGCTAGTATAAAGTCATAAATTAATCATTCCTAAATTCTTGGATTCATCCGCAGAATTCCTGAAAATATTCAAATATTTTCGCAGATATCTCATTACACAAACCATGGTTCTTCCCAGCAGAAGTACATGGATTAGTAATATTGGACGCACGGGCATTAGTGCTACCGCCTGAGCGAGCCCTATCTCAAACCTAAATTCTTGGATTCATCCGCAGAATTGCTGAAAATATTCAAATATTTTCGCACATATTTCATTACGCAAACCATGGTTCTTCCCAGCAGAAGTCCATGGATTAGTAATAAATATTGGACGCACGGGCATCAGGGTTACTGCCTGAGCAAGCCATGTCTTAAACTTAAATTCTTGGATTCATCCGCAGAATTGCTAAAAATATTCAAATATTTTCGCACATATTTCATTACGCAAACCATGGTTCTTCCCATCAGAAGTCCATGGATTAGTAATAAATATTGGACGCACGGGCATCAGGGATACTTCCTGAGCAAGCTCTGTCTCAGATGGTGCAATTGTATTCAATAATGATACATTAACAACCACCGCACGAGCAAGTATTTCAAAATACGACGAAACGATGAACCTATGCAAAATAGGACGAAGAATAACAAATAAATAAAAATTGACCAAGGCGCTGGGAGCATGGACCCACTGACCGGCCGACCGTGACGTGGTCAATCCCACACCAGTCTCATATTTTTATCATATTTTGTTGTTTTTTCTGAGTTCATGAAAAAACCTTTCGCTTGAACAAATATCCTTTTGTTTTGAGGAAACTCCTCAACTTCATGGTGCTTCCTCCGCGCGGAGGAAATAATATAAAATCAAGGAGAGCATGAGGGGGCGTGACCATTGGCCAACCGGCCATGCCTGGTCCCAGCCGGCCCCACACCTCATATTTCCTCATTATTTTATTAATTGCCCTAATTTCATGAAAACTCCTTAATCTCATGATTTTTCCTTCGTCCCATGAAAAATAATAAAACTTAGGAAACCCGTGTGCACGAGTCATGGTCGGTCGGCCAAACCCTAGATATCTCACACGTCCCACTCTTTTATTAGCATATTTTTCATGTTTTCATAATCCCATGAAAATTCCCCGATTTCATGATATTTCCTTCAAATTATGAAAATTCCTTCAAATCATGAAATAATGCATAAAATAGGGAAAACGCACGGGACCGGGCCTTGGTCGGCCAGTCATGCTCTAAGCCGGTCCCACACGCTCACACGTCCCTTATTTTATTATTTATGATTTTTGATGTTTCCTTCGTCTCATGGAAACTCATTTATTTCAACAAAACTCCTTCGTTTCATCATATTAGGAAAAATGTTATGGGACCGGCCCCTTTGATTTTTCCTGAGTTTTACTCTCTGGCTGTTTTCACCTCCCGAAAGAGCTTAAAACCTAAATACTCCCGCGTTGGGAGATAGGAAATTCTTTTCCGTACGTAATGGAGGGGCGGACCATCAAAATCCGAGTTCGTATGAGAAATCTATGTTGATTCTACCAAAGGACGCTGATTAGGGTTTCAACCAATCTGGGAGTGCTCGAACGATCAACATTTGATCCCGTGACCACCCAAGGCCGGTTTCATGACCCCTTGGTCGGTCCCTCACCTCTTCATAATTCCTTCACTTTTCATTATTTTCCTTCATCCGATGAAGTTTTGACGGTTTTATCAAAAAACCTTAATTTTGTCATATTTTCTCAAATGGTCGCTCAAACGAGCACCAGAAAATATCAAAATTCTCAGAACTGAGACACGGACGTCTCAACGACAAAAGCATGTTACCTTGACCGACCAAGGTTGGCTTTGTGGCTCGCAATGAGCCAATCCCACGTGTTTCTCACAATCTGACCTAATTTGCACAATTGCACGTATTAGGTCCAAAAACTCTCCAAACAATTTCGGAATTCGACGGAGCGATCGTCATTTGATCCCGTGACCACCTAGGGATGGTTTCACAACTCCTTGGTCGGTCCCTCATGTTTTAATAATAATTAATTAGGTTCTATCACCTAATGCTGAACCCAAGATAATTCATTAAATGATTAAACCAATTTAATCATTCTTTCAACAACTCACCAACTCTTCAAAGAGGTCTTGGATTTCGCTCACGTGAGCATATGAGAATTTCATGGTTGATCCACGGTCCCATGAAGCCGGTTCTCCTTCATTCTATGGTTAATTTCAAATAAATCATCAATTGGTCATCAATTGATCAAATTAGGGTTTCTGAATCCAAGGATCATGATTCCAGATTCAAACACTAATAATTTCACACTGATCTCACGATCAATATTCTTATTAATTATGCTCGGTTAAATTACCAGCGCTTTAATTAATATTTTATTTTGTTCACGCTACAAATATTTCATCAGACGAGCAACACTTGCTCAGATGAGCAATATTTACTCAAATATTTCATCAGACGAGCAACACTTGCTTAGGTGAGCAATATTTACTCAAATTAACGGAACTATCAATATTAAATAAATTAGCGAGCAACACTTGCTCTCCTCAACGTGAGGATCCTATCATTGTCTCAGCAGACACGTTCGATTCATGAGTTGCAGAACATTTTACAAAATCATGTTTAACTCAGCAAATACGTGGACTCATCGTCCCACGAAGTCATGAAATCAGCAACTGACTTAATTAACCACGAGACATCAATAGTGTCACTTGGGGGGATATCAACTAGGGTTTTGGTTTGGAGGTCTACGGCACGTGTGTTCAAGCACACGATGAAATGGGAGCGAGTCGTGCAATCAATTGAGGAAGTTAGAAAAGTAGTGGGTGGAAAATCAACCAAGTCTCTGCACGATGAGCGCAACTAGTTTTGAGTATTATTTCCATCTCTCCACTTCTTCACTCCATCAACTGTCACACTTCATGGGATCATGGTGTTTTCAACTCCGGCATTATATAATGTTTCTGAATCCCGATTGAAGGACAAGATTCGAAGAGTTCTCAAACATTCGAACAACAATCGTCTGAACGAGCAATTTCTCAACAAAAGTTCATACATACGCTCATTCGTCTACACGAACTCACAGAAATCACTCTCAATCAGGCAACATTCAATCATTCAGAGCATTACACGGAAACCATAACACACCTACAATCTCAGATCACCATTGATCTCACACATTTCTCAGCTTCCCTCCTACAGACCAACCCATCCTCTCTTGTGACCGAATTTACTCTGGAACGACCATTGTCTTGGTTTAGGCTGGAGTACTACAGATTGGTCTCTCGAACTAAAAAGCACCCCCTTCATAGCGGTGCATCTGTGTGATGTTGAACATTTCGCTCGGTTCAAGGAATCTCCTCCGTACGGTCGTCCTCAATTCCGCAAAAACCAGCAGATCGTTTTTCCCCATCTACAGATTGGCGACCACAGTGGGAGATCATTCTCTCGGTTGCAATTTCAATTCTCACAAAATGGTTGGTCTTAGGATTAACTCAACTACTTCAAACTCTATCTAGGATCCTTCAAATGGAAACGCTCCTCCTCCTAACGCTATGTCTGGCAGCACAGAAGATGGAAGAGTCCCAACTCTAATCGAATTAGCTCGCACCTTGGAGATCCACACTAGGAACATGGATTTGATGAAGGATACGATGAATCATATACTTGATTTCCTCATCAAACTAACATCCGAGTTAGGCAGGATCTCCGCTCCGGAAGTCCCAACACAGGGGACTGATTCATCACACGACCACCGTCAAATCAACAGGTTCACTACTTATGAAAAGTCGGTGGACCAGGAAGTGACACAGTTGGTCGAAGGCTTATGTGAACTCTTACATTTTTCCAGAAAGCAACGAACATACACGTTTTCTACGCTCAACCAGATATCATCTGAAGTGACCTTAGTCTCCTCACCTTCATCAGTTGAAGAAACATTCGTGATGTCTGAGCATTCAGTTAACAACATCACCTTTGGAGAAGAAGACCGCATGGAAGACGAGGGACATAACCGAGCCTTGTATGTGACCGGTTTTATCAAAGACTCTGAATTTAAAAGAGCTCTCGTTGATACAGGCGCCTCTACAAATATTGTCACCATGAAGACTCTCAAAGCAGCCAAGTTTCCACGGAAAAAAATTGTTCGTCATCCCATCTTGATGACAGGTTTTGAAGGAAGCCAGATCCATACATATGGATACGCGTACATAGACCTGAAGGTGGGGCCTATCCAATCGAAAGCCAAATTCCACGTGATCGAGCAAGAGCCCGACTATCACATGATACTCGGACGACCGTGGCTTCATGACAATAAGGTGGTCCCTTCAACATATCATCAATGCATGAAAGATCTAATCAACAACAAGATTGTTCGTATTGCGGCTTCATCATCTTCATATGCCCCAGTCTATGACGCTGAGTTCCTTAAGTCTCATAAGAACATCCCCGAACCTCCAAACAAGGTTTACATTTATCCACTCCCAAAGTGGGGGTCTATCGAAAAGTTTGCAAACAAGCCATCATCCTCAGATGTCACGACGGCCAAGCCATCCGCTACACCGATTAAGCGCCGCAAGGATCAGATGTCGACTCATGGATCCAAGTTCATCACCAGTCATGATGCGGATGGGAGGATTATTTACCAGCGCAAGGATTAGCAATTAACAGGGAAGAATGTTGAAGAATCTCCCCGCACCGAAGAATCATACCAGAGTGAGCCATCACTCGAATAAGAGATCCAAGATGCTCCTCGACAATTACAGGACGACACTGACTCCACCACTGATGATCTTGAAATGATTAATGTCGGAACGGAGGAAAATCCAAGGCTTATTTTAATCAGCTCAGCACTGTCATCATAGGAACGGACAGAGTTAATAGCGCTGCTGAAGGAGTATCAAGTTATCTTAGCGTGGACATATGAAGAAATGCCTGGTCTGGACGGTAAATTAGCTACCCATCATCTCATACATAACACCTGGTTCCAAAGCCGTCAAACAACCGCCTAGACAGTTCAGACACGAAGTCGAAGAACAAATCAAGGTGGAGGTTCAGAAATTACTGGCAGCAGGGTTTATCAAACCAATTCAACATCCGACATGGTTGGAAAATGTTGTTCCCGTCAATAAGAAAAACGGTCAGATCAGATGCTGTGTCGATTTCAGGAATCTGAATAAATGTTGTCCAAAAGATGACTTTCCTTTACCCAACATCGACATGCTTGTGGATGCAACCAGCGGTCACGGTATTTTCTCGTTTATGGATGGTTACAGCGGATACAACCAGATCAAGATGTACGAGCATGATACCAACAAAACTGCATTTCGTACTCCCATCGGGAACTTCCACTACATTGTGATGCCTTTCGGATTAAAGAATGCCGGTGCTACCTATCAACGAGCTATGACCGCCATATTCCATGACATGATGCACAAGCAGGTGGAAGATTATGTTGATGACGTCGTGGTGAAATCGAAGACTCGAGCATCTCATTTCCAAGTTCTGAGACAAGTCTTTGAAAGATGCAGAGAATATAAATTAAAGATGAATCCTCTGAAATGTGCTTTTGGCGTTTCCTCCGGAAAGTTTCTGGGATTCCTAGTCACAGCAGAAGGAATCAAGGTCGATCCAGATAAAATGAAAGCTATTACCACCATGCCTCCTCCACGCACTGTGAAAGAACTCCAAACTTTTATGGAAAAGGTAAATTATATTCGGCGTTTCATTCCCGGATTGGCTCAACTTATTACTTCGTTCACCCCTCTATTGAAGAAAGGATCAAGCTTTACATGGACAACCGTTCAGCAAGAAGCATTCCAGAAAATACAGCAGATACTATTATCACCTTCTGTCATGAAATCTCCAGTGCAAGGTCGACCGCTGATACTCTACACGGCATTCAGTAATGTTGCAATTGGAGCACTCCTTGCACAAGAAGATGATGAAGGCATCGAACGACCGATATATTACTTCAGTCGTACAATGCGAGATGCTCAGCTTCGATACCCAAAGGCTGAAAGAGCATGCTTGGCATTAGTGCATGCAATCCAGAAATTCAGGCACTACTTACTGTCCAACAAAGTCGTGCTCATCTCCAAGGCAGACCCTATAAAGTTTCTACTATCAAAACCATCCTTGATAGGAAGACTAGCAAAATGGTTACTTCAGATGTCAGAATTTGACATAGCATGTACGCCACCAAGAGCAATCAAAGGGCAAGCGGTAGCAGACTTACTCGCTGCTTTTCCAGGAGACGATGCAACAACACTACACGAAGACGTGCCTGGTGAGTTTCCAGATGTCTTGATCATCGAAGAAGAAACATGGCTTCTGTACTTTAACGGTTCGCCACCCCTAGCAACGACAATGGGGATCAGGCATAGTGCTCGTCTCTCCATCCGGTGAGGTTTTCTCACATTCATTCAAGCTGGATTTTCACTGCACCAACAATTCAACAGAATATGAAGCCTTATTATTGGGATTATCCCTGGCTAAACAAGCCGGAGCAACACATCTCGAGATAAGGGGAGATTCAAAACTGTTGGTCAACCAAATGAATGGAACGTACTCCCTTAAAGAAATCACACTGGATCCCTTCAGAACTGAGGCTCAGCGTCTGTTAAATTACTTCGCCAACGCAACGATCATCCATACTGGATGAACCAACAATAGGCACGCCGACTGCCTAGCAACTCTCGCCTCTAAATTGCAATTCGAAGGAGCAGAGAAGACGATCGCTGTACAAATACGTGCTGTTTCATTTACATGGTTAGCTCAAGTTGAAAATATTCAAGCAGATGATTGGCGAGCACCTATAGTTCATGATCTGAATAGTTCTCTCTCAGAAGGGAAAATCAGTCTCAAAGAGTTAAAGAATTATTTCTTACTTCATGGAGCATTATATTATCGAAACCCTGATGGGTCTTTGTCACGATGTCTTGGACCTGACGAGGCGGACGAGCATCTTAAGCGCATACATGAAGAAACCTGTGGACAGACGCAGGTGGTAACACTTTACCGAAAGCTTCAAAGAATGGGATATTATTGGCCTTTCATGGAGGTTCAATCAAGAGCTCTGCAAAAGTCATGTCCTAACTGCCAGACGCCTCCCCATCACTTGGAGGTTCTAACATCCCATCACACCGGGGACTGGATGGAACCATACATAAAATATCTTCGGGACAATGAATTTCCTCTAGAAAAGAAGGAAACAATCAAGCTCATTCAGAGGCCTAAAAGATTTGTCTTCATCGACGGGATCTTATATCGCAAAAGTTTTGGGGGGAAACCTACTGAGATGCTTAGCCGAACATGAAATCCCAACAATTCTGAAAGAAGTACATGATACAGAACATCAAGGGAAGAAGAAAATATTTCTCCAGATTCATGAGAAATATTACTGGCCGACCATGGAAGATGATGCAGCTGTGCACGTGCAGAGATTTCACCAATGTCAAGTCCATGGTAACCTCATTCACACTCCTTGTCTCACATTGAACTCTGTGAATAGTCCATGGCCCTTTTATAGTTGGGGACTTGACATCATTGGGAAAATCAATCCATCATCTTCGAAGCAACATGAATACATCATCACTGCAACCGAATATTTCACCAAATGGGTTGAAGTTGTTCCTCTTCGAAGTACCACAGGAGCCACGATTGCAGCCTTTATCAAGGAGTACATAATATGCAGATTCGGTGTTGCCAAGCACATCATCACTGATAATGGAACTCCTTTCGCCAATAAGCATGTTGCAGAATTGCTCGAAGAATATGGAATCAAACAAGTTTTATCTACGCTGTATTATCCCCTAGGAAACGGGAAAGCAGAGAGCACCAACAAAACTTTGATCCAGATTCTCAGTCGAACAGTTCATGATAATCCCCGATCATGGCATGAACAGTTGCCTATGGATTTATGGGCTTATCGAACTGCACCAAGAAGCTCCATCGGAACTTCACCATATTCTCTCGTCTACGGAGCTGACGCAATATTACCGGCAGAAATCAAAATTCCCTCAGCAAGGATTGCAGCATCCAGTGGAATACGATAGGACGAAGCTGAAGTATCCAACTCAAGAGTTGCTGAGTTGGACATGCTCGAATCAAAAAGGGCTAAAGTGGAAAGACACGTAGAAACCTACAAACAAAGGATCTCCAGAGCCTACAACAAAATGGTAAGACCTCGAACATTTCAAGTAGGAGATCTGGTATTAAAGACAACAAAACACATTCAGCAAGACATGTCCGCTCCCAAGTTCTCTCCGAAATAGGAAGGACCATATGTGGTTATCAAGGCGGTGTCTAGTGGATACTACAAAATCTTAAAAATTGATGGAGGTATAGAAGGAAATATAATCAACGACAAGTGGCTCAAAGCATATTACGCCTGATCCTTAGAAAACAAATACCTTTCATCATTCCATCATTGCAAACATTTTCAAAAATGTAATTTTCATTCCTTGAAAGAGAATTCAAATTCTCCTTTGTTCATTAAATGTTCCATGAATGAGCAAAATTCATACCATGATCAATTATTTCACCTAGCCAGAAATTAATTCAAAACAATAATCATGAATGCTCACTCAGAGAAAACCGTCCAGCAACGGATAATCCCTATAGGAAACTTCGTCAAGTTTCTTCTGAAAGGTCCTGGTCCTTACCTTCAAATCCTCAACTGCTTTCTCAACCCTAGAAGATTCCAGAGCCAATGTCCTCTCCTCCTCCAATAAATCAGTAGTCATGGAAATTGCATCAGCGGCCTCTGCTGATTATCTCAATCCGACGACGGAGACAGCTCACATTGAACCGTAATGCTTCACAGTTCGAGATCATCTCATCCCATTCATGCAACTCATGATTTTTGACATCTCGCAAACGCCTCCGGTTCATCTCCTCAATGATCGGCAACAGCCCAGCTACTGTAGTCAAGAGAGTTGGAGGAAATCCTTTCCATACCTCTGTAGTAGCAATGTGGCAATACTTCTTCCAGATATTGGTGTACAAGGATGCGTGACATTTAGGGACGACAAACCCGCCAACCACTTCATTGCCCGCAAAATTGTTGATCAAAGGATCTTCGAAGGGGAGTCCAGCTGCAGGATATTCACGGGCGTGAGCACTATCTCCTGTTTCCACAGAATCAACGGGATCTTCACCAGCTCGGTTGCCGCTGTCCTCAACCTCGACTATGGTTACAGATTTCCCGCTCCTTCTAGCATCAACAACGACGCGAACGTCCGCCTGCAATAAAATGAATAAGTATTTAATTCGAGTAGAGCAAAGTATAATCTCAAGAATTATAAGATTACTTACAGACGAGCCAGATTCATCACGAGATGACCTGTACCGGACAAGAGCTCTAACAGTCCGCTTGGGCCGAGAAGAAGCGTTTTTCTGATTACCCTGCAATAAGTTGTTTTGTTAATGGTCAAACCATCGTCTTGATCATGCAAAGATAAAAGGCTGAAACTTACTGAGATGGACGCTACTATTTCACGCTTCGACTGAGCATTATCTTGAGAAGAGACACCATTCCCCGACATGGCAGCAACAAGGTATGATCAAAAACTTTCCGCACGATGAAGCTAACTCAGGATCAGAAGAAAGATTTGCGCATACGGTAAAGCTTGAAGTCCTAAAGATATATATTAGATGCGGTAGAGGCTTATCTTCTGTGAGGGTCAATTCAGTTGGGGGTTTTACTGAAACCCTAAGATTTCAACGAGAGCAACGCTAAAGATACGGAAAAAAGATAGCTAGGGACTGGCACACACAGTCAAAATTCATGTGAAACTTGTAATCTCCCAGCCTATGCAACACGTATCTTTTAGTTCCTTCTACAAACGGAAATCACTAAGGAAAATTGGAATCCATGATGAATTCGAGGCGTGAATGTTAGTTTATTTATTCAGAAGAATCAACATGGAAAAGTTTTCTCATTCAAAGGAAATCTCTAAGACGGAAGGAAATTCGTTCAGATCATCGAGGAAATTCCTACTACGAAGCCTAAGAAACACTCACATGTTCAAAAAAAAAAAACTACTCGTCAGACTCATTATCAGAACTGTCATCGCTATCCTCTTTGTTGTCCGAACCGTCATCACTATCTTCTTCATTGTCAGAATCAGTGTCGACGAATCTCGGATAAGCTTCTGGATCATCATCTGAATCTGAATCTTCCTCCAATTCAACTCCAAATCGCTTCATGGACCTCTGGTACTCTCTTTCATCTTGAACAGTCTAGGTCCTGGGTACCTCCCATATGTCTTCTTCAGAATCATCAGCATCAGAGTTAGCAGGCATCCCTTCCAAGAATTGACGCTTCTCCTCAGCCCTTTGCACTCTGCGCCGGATTCGAGCCTTCTCACGCTGACGAGCATCTTTTGCGTCATCCTCGGCTTTCCTTTTCTTGATTTCAGCGAAAGAGATCCTCCGTTCATTCAAGGGTACGCTGGAACTCGGCCCCTCACCCTGAGAGGGTTTCGTTTTCAATATGGGAACTTTAGAATCTTCATCAGAAGAGCTAGAGGAAGAATGATTGCTGTTGTTGGACATTTTCTGAAATCAGAAGCACAAAAGATTACCAACCTGCAAACAAATACATCTGCAAAAATGGTAACTCTTAACTCTTACCTTTTTACGCTTCCACTAACGGTAGTGATAGTAATGCAAGGGCTAATACTTCAAAACTGTTCGTTTCCTAGAAACCTACAAAAGACGTTCAAAACTCAGATTTTTCATAAAATCATCAATTTTCTACCGAGTGAGAATTCACCATAGAATTATGGAAACTGAAACATTATAATTTATTTTATCTCTAAGCAACATCGCACAAAATTCAAGTTTTGATTTTAGAGAAACAATATATATCCGCACATATATATATATATATATATATAAACAAAATGTTTATTTACTCATGTAAATAAATAAATATTTTTCAACGAGAGCCAAGCTCACGAAAATAAGCCGTGGATACTCCACGGTTTCAAAAAAAAAAAACTTTTCATGAACCGATCATGTTTTACAAGAAAACTCTTTTCCTTCATGTCGTCATATGTATTTGAAACGAAGGTTTATTTCAATTTTGTGAAAACTCACGCATTACATGATAAAGTTTTACATGAAAGCTCATACATAAAATTTTATCACTGTACATAAGCTTATATATACATAAAGAGGAGAACCCTCTTCTCCGCACCATCGTTATTCTTTAAAACGAAGATTTTACTACGGTTTTTGTGAAAAATTCACTTTTTGTGATAAAACTTTGGCTCACGTGAAAGCTCATCAACATAGTTTCATCACTGGACCTACATATTCATATATGAAGGAAAACTTCTCCTAAATCAGGAATTACTACTAGTTTTCAAAAACTAACGACCAAACGAACATACGTTTTCAGAACGAAGGTTTTCAATGAAACTCACAATCATATATACACGGGTATATAATTTCATCATGATCAATATGTGAACAACTCATAAAACTCATGAGCATCAGCAAAAAAAATAAAAAAAAATGGACGCATACCTGTCGGTGCCGGCGCAAAACTGTCGGACGGTGGCGGCAACGGCGGCGACGCTGGAGCTCCGGCGAATTTTTCCTCCTCTCCTAGTACTGACGTGAAGGTGGTGAATTGATGGAGGATGCTGGTCATGGGAAAAAAAAAAGTAATTCCTTTTATATCAAACTTTGTTTCCAAAACCTAATTTTCCAAGGATTTCCTTATTGGGCCCGGCCCGCGAATCCCGAATGACCAAGGTCCCGTCACCCAAATCAACGGTTCAACACCAACTCATGCTCACCAAACGAAATTCTATCATGCCACTAGAGCCTGCTTTCAAGTCATGATATGCTCGTACGATCGAAATCCGGTAATATCTTAACTTACGACTAAGTTCAATTACTTGCACTGTTATGACCGGAAAATCACCATTCAATGCTGACTGAGGAACACGGATTTCCTCACTAAGCAGGGGACTTAATGTAGATGGTGGATTTTCGACAAAGGCTAAATTCGTAAACCCATAATTACATGAACCTCTGACTCAGCAATCAGGCGTAAATATGTAGACACGGGTCTCTCATCGAATCCTCTGACGGAGAATACTTTCTCTCAGAGTGCATATAGATATGTAGTCTCACAGCTGGACAATGACATATCTCATGAGTACTGAATACTTTAGTCATAATTTCTATCAAGGGATGAACAACTCCCGAATGACTTGCTCTGCTAGTATAAAGTCATAAATTAATCATTCCTAAATTCTTGGATTCATCCGCAGAATTCCTGAAAATATTCAAATATTTTCGCAGATATCTCATTACGCAAACCATGGTTCTTCCCAGCAGAAGTACATGGATTAGTAATATTGGACGCACGGGCATTAGTGCTACCGCCCGAGCGAGCCCTATCTCAAACCTAAATTCTTGGATTCATCCGCAGAATTGCTGAAAATATTCAAATATTTTCGCACATATTTCATTACGCAAACCATGGTTCTTCCCAGCAGAAGTCCATGGATTAGTAATAAATATTGGACGCACGGGCATCAGGGATACCTCCTGAGCAAGCCATGTCTTAAACTTAAATTCTTGGATTCATCCGCAGAATTGCTGAAAATATTCAAATATTTTCGCACATATTTCATTACGCAAACCATGGTTCTTCCCAGCAGAAGTCCATGGATTAGTAATAAATATTGGACGCACGGGCATCAGGGATACTTCCTGAGCAAGCTCTGTCTCAGATGGTGCAATTGTATTCAATAATGATACATTAACAACCACCGCACGAGCAAGTATTTCAAAATACGACGAAACGATGAACCTATGCAAAATAGGACGAAGAATAACAAATAAATAAAAATTGACCAAGGCGCTGGGAGAATGGACCCACTGACCGGTCGACCGTGACGTGGTCAATCCCACACGAGTCTCATATTTTTATCATATTTTGTTGTTTTTTCTGAGTTCTTGAAAAAACCTTTCGCTTGAACAAATATCCTTTTGTTTTGAGGAAACTCCTCAACTTCATGGTGCTTCCTCCGCGCGGAGGAAATAATATAAAATCAAGGAGAGCATGAGGGGGCGTGACCATTGTCCAACCGGACATGCCTGGTCCCAGCCGGCCCCACACCTCATATTTCCTCATTATTTTATTAATTGCCCTAATTTCATGAAAACTCCTTAATCTCATGATTTTTCCTTCGTCCCATGAAAAATAATAAAACTCAGGAAACCCGTGTGCACGAGTCATGGTCGGTCGGCCAAACCCTAGATGGCTCACACGTCCCACTCTTTTATTAGCATATTTTTCATGTTTTCATAATCCCATGAAAATTCCCTGATTTCATGATATTTCCTTCAAATTATGAAAATTCCTTAGAATCATGAAATAATGCATAAAATAGGGAAAACGCACGGGACCGGGCCTTGGTCGGCCAGTCATGCTCTAAGCCGGTCCCACACGCTCACACGTCCCTTATTTTATTATTTATGATTTTTGATGTTTCCTTCGTCTCATGGAAACTCATTTATTTCAACAAAACTCCTTCGTTTCATCATATTAGGAAAAATGTTATGGGACCGGCCCCTTTGATTTTTCCTGAGTTTTACTCTCTGGATGTTTCACCTCCCGAAAGAGCTTAAAACCTAAATACTACCGCGTTGGGAGATATGAAATTCTTTTCCGTACGTAATGGAGGGGCGGACCATCAAAATATGAGTTCGTATGAGAAATCTATGCTGATTCTACCAAAGGACGCTGATTAGGGTTTCAACCAATCTGGGAGTGCTCGAACGATCAACATTTGATCCCGTGACCACCCATGGACGGTTTCATGACTCCTTGGTCGGTCCCTCACCTCTTCATAATTCCTTCATTTTTCATTATTTTCCTTCATCCGATGAAGTTTTGACGGTTTTATCAGAAAACCTTAATTTTGTCATATTTTCTTAAATGGTCGCTCAAACGAGCACCAGAAAATATCGAAATTCTCAGAACTGAGACACGGACGTCTCAACGACGAAAGCATGTTACCTTGACCGACTAATGTTGGATTTGTGGCTCGCAATGAGCCAATCCCACGTGTTTCTCACAATCTGACCTAATTTGCACAATTGCACGTATTAGGTCCAAAAACTCTCCAAACAATTTCCGAATTCGACGGAGCGATCGTCATTTGATCCCGTGACCACCCAGGGCTGGTTTCACAACTCCTTGGTCGGTCCCTCATGTTTTAATAATAATTAATTAGGTTCTATCACCTAATGCTGAACCCAGCAGTAATTCAGTAAATGATTAAACCAGCATTTAATCATTCTTTCAACAACTCACCAACTCTTCAAGGAGGTCTTGGATTTCGCTCACGTGAGCATATGAGAATTTCATGGTTGATCCACGGTCCCATGAAGCCGGTTCTCCTTTATTCTATGGTTAATTTCAAATAAATCATCAATTGGTCATCAATTGGTCAAATTAGGGTTTCTGAATCCAAGGATCATGATTCCAGATTCAAACACTAATAATTTCACACTGATCTCATGATCAATATTCTTATTAATTATTCTCGATTAAATTACCAGCGCTTTAATTAATATTTTATTTTGGTCACGCTACAAATATTTCATCAGACGAGCAACACTTGCTCAGATGAGCAATATTTACTCAAATATTTCATCAGACGAGCAACACTTGCTCAGGTGAGCAATATTTACTCAAATTAACGGAACTATCAATATTAAATAAATTAGCGAGCAACACTTGCTCTCTTCAACGTGAGGATCCTATCACTGTCTCAGCAGACACGTTCGATTCATGAGTTGCAGAACATTTTACAAAATCATGTTTAACTCAGCAAATACGTGGACTCATCGTCCCACGAAGTCATGAAATCAGCAACTGACTTAATTAACCACGAGACATCAATCGTGTCACTTGGGGGGATATCAACTAGGGTTTTGGTTTGGCGGTCTACGGCACGTGTGTTCAAACACACGATGAAATGTGAGCGAGTCGTGCAATCAGTTGAGGAAGTTAGAAAAGTAGTGGGTGGAAAATGAACCAAGTCTCCGCACGATGAGCGCAACTGGTTTTGAGCATTATTTCCATCTCTCCACTCCTTCACTCCATCAACTGTCACACTTCATGGGATCATGGTGTTTTCAACTCCAGCATTATATAATGTTTCTGAATCCCGATTGAAGGACAAGATTCGAAGAGTTCTCAAACATTCGAACAACAATCGTCTGAACGAGCAATTTCTCAACAAAAGTTCATACAGACGCTCATTCGTCTACACGAACTCACAGAAATCACTCTCAATCAAGCAACATTCAATCATTCAGAGCATTACACGGAAACCATAACACACCTACAATCTCAGATCACCATTGATCTCACACATTTCTCAGCTTCCCTCCTACAGACCAACCCATCCTCTCTTGTGACCGAATTTACTCTGGAACGACCATTGTCTTAGTTTAGGCTGGAGTACTACAGATTGGTCTATCGAACTAAAAATCACCCCCTTCATAGCGGTGCATCTGTGTGAGGTTGAACATTTCGCTCGGTTCAAGGAATCTCCTCCGCACGGTCGTCCTCAATTCCTCAAAAACCAGCAGATCGTTTTTCCCCATCTACAACACCCTAAGTGGGGTTTTCTTTGGGCCGAACACACCGTAAGCCAAGACTTGTCGTGGATGGCCAGGGTACATCCCGGGAACCCACAATTCAACCGTATACCTCGGCGCCTTGATCATACGTTGCATTCTTTAGGAGAAACTCTCGGGCGCCCAACCATGGTATAACCTTATATAGTTGGGAATCCAAGTTATCTCTCCCGGATGGATTTTCTATAATCCCAAATCTCCATGACTAGGTTCCAGCAGCGGTATATCCTTTCCCATAGCCATGCAAAGAGATACCCCCCTTATGACGCACTTTAAGGACATTGCCTCTTACGGAATAGAATCCGCGAACTAAGGTGTACGCCATAAAAGTTCGTCCCATTCTTATATGTTTTTAGGCAATTCTCGCCCATCTTATGCATTTGCATTAAAATTCTTAATTATTCCGCAAATTATTGCGAAAAATAACTTTTATATTTAGCCAACTTTGTTATTGCAAAACATCTCTTTTATTCTCTCGCAATTTCTTGCGTGTAATCCATTCATTCTAGTCTTTCAAAACTTTATTGATAATATTTTCTTAGATATTGTCTATTCCATGGTCTGCCAAGTCTTTGACCCATGTCTCTTCCTTCTGGATCCATTAATTTATATGCTCCAGTTCCAACTATTTCTTTGATGATATATGGCCCATCCCATTTTTTCGCTAATTTTCCTCCATTTTCTCGCTGATATTCTGGTGTTTCTCGCAGAACTAGATCTCCAACTTGGAACTCACGCTTCTTTACTCGTTTATTATATTCATGAGCTAATCTGCGATGGTAGTTTTCCATATGTTGTATTGCCTTTTCTCTCTTCTCTTCTACCTCATCAAATTTGTCTAGAATCATACCAGCACTAAGATTCTTTTCCCAAGCTTATCTTTTTGTTGTAGGAATAGCAACTTCTGTTGGTAATACTGCCTCAACCCCATATGTTAAACAAAAAGGAGATTCCCCAGTTGCTTCTCTTCGTGTTGTATTATAAGCCCAAACTGCATTATGAACTTGTTGACACCACGTTTGTAGTTGCGGATTATCTCACAACTACACCCTCATAAGAATCCATTAAAATGATTCCTAAATCTAATTAATTTGCTAAGAAACTAAGAATTAAAGTACTAAAATTATAAAAGTGACACAAAGATTTTTACGTGGTTCGATCAATGTGATCTACATCCACTGTTCTTCACTAGTGATTGTATGTAATTACATGATAAGGCAAGATCAATGGGTTTTTGCATGAAAGTGTAAGAACGTCCTACGATTTTGTCACTACAAAAGAGGTGGCAAAATAAGACCTTTACTTAGGAAGGAATGATAAGACCACAACAATTAATGAAATTTATTCCATCAATATCATTGAAGAATTTTTACAAGAATATATATAATGAAGTTCTAACAAAGAAGGCAATTCCATCAACATCATTGAAGAAGTTTTACAAGAATATATATCACGAAGTCATACCAGAAGAGGCGATTTCATTCGCGATCAAAGACGAATATATGTAAGAAAATACACAAATAAACTTGCGAAGATAATTATATGAATGGAAGCAACTCAAAGATATATCAATTTTACTACGGCAAAATGAGCTAAGTAACAGAAACTTGAAATATACATTGCAATAGATAAGTATTCGCATCATACAAGCATCATACTTGCATCATTCAAGCATCATATTCGCATCATAAAAGCATTGCATAAGCATTTCATGGCATAAGCATCGCATACACATTTCATAACATAATCATTACATAAATATTATATTCGCACAAGTATTTTACAAAATTTTACAGGATAATACCGCGAAACTTTGCAGAAACATTCATAATTCGTAGGACTATTCATAGTTCGCAACACTATGTTCGCAACACTATATTCGCAGCACTATTTAGAAGTTCAGAAATTCGCAGAAAACCCCAGAAATTCACAGAAAAATTCAGAAATTTGCAAAAAAATTCAGAAGTTAGCAGGGTTATCACTTGAGGCAGAGGAAAGATAAGAATAGAGACGCAATTTAACCATTCAACATTTTCTCAAGAATTCTCCTTCATAGATAAAGAACAGAGGCAACTACAGATACCCAAGAAAATATTTTATGTTCTTTATCTTCTCAGCAAGAATCCTCACCAAAAATGGAATAATAATTTCACATGAACAGAGGCAATATTTATCACTCTCATCAAGGATATTTCATACTTCTTATATATTTCGAGGATTGAGTACTTCTTATACTTCTTCAAGGATATTTTATATTTCTTATATTTCATACTTCTTCAAGATACTTCGCAAGATGATACTTCTAATTACTTCTTAAAGCTTCAGAACTTCGCAAAAGAATAGAGGCAAGTATATACTTTTTGAGTTTGATATTCTTTCGCTCGTTCCTTCATCAACAAAGATCAAAGACTACTACAACGGATTTTTTCTTAAAGATCGCTCTTCAAGCAATATTCAAGAAAAAAGAGGCAAGATGTAGGAGCGGAATATCACAACAAATGATAACTTACGAAATTGTGGAGAGAAAAGACATCTTGCGAGCAAAGAACATTTTGCGAGCAAAGGAAATCACGAGGAAAGCAAAGGAAATTCGCGAAGTGAAGTTACGAAGGTTCGCAAGATAATTCTCAAATCCGAAATGGCGGGACAACACAACTGTCATCTTTTGTAAGATCATATAAATAGCCATTTAGGCATGAGAAGTAGGGGGTCTTTTGAGAGAGAGGATAATTTTAGGAGGGGATAGAAAAATGTTAGGAAAGATTTTATTTTCTTTATCATCTTCTTCCCCAAGAAATTCTAGAGCTCCAAATATTCATTAATGGAGTTTCAATTGTACAATCATGTAATTACATACAATCACTAGTGAAGAACCGTGGATGTAGATCACATTGATCGAACCACGTAAAAATCTTTGTGTCACTTTTATAATTTTAGTACTTTAATTCTTAGTTTCATAGCAAATTAATTAGATTTAGGAATCATTTTAATGGATTCTTATGAGGGTGTAGTTGTGAAATAATCCGCAACTACAACGTTCTATGATGCCCTTCTAACTTCTTTTTGAGAATATCTGCGATTTTTTTTTAGTTGCTTCAGCTTGACCATTGGCCTGTGGGTATAAAGGAGTCGATTTTCCGCACTTTATCTTGAATGCATTAAGTAACATCTCTATATTTTGTCCTTCAAATTGTTTTCCATTATCTGACACCAACTGCGCTGGAATTCCGAATCTGCAAATGATATTTTCAAATATAAATGTGAAAATGTCCTTATCACGAATATGCTGTACTGCTTTAACTTCCGCCCACTTTGTGAAGTAATCTGTTGCGACAATTAAGTATCTCTTTTTCCCTGTTCCCGGTACAAATGGTCCCATAATATCTAAACCCCACTTTCCAAATGGCCAAACATTTTTTGAGGATGTTAATGTTTCACCTGGTGCATGTATTCTTTTTGCAAATCTCTGACATTCCTCACAACTTCTTGATAAATTCTTTGCATCTTCATGCATATATGTCCAATAATAACCTTGCATTTTAGTTCTGTATGCTAAAGATCTTCCGCCGCTGTGATTACCAGCATCCCCACTATGTAACATTTTTAATATTTTCTTTCCTTCGTCTTGTGTAAAACATCTGAGGGAAGGCCCATTTAAAGATTTTCGATATAATACCCCATCTCTTAACTCATAATTTTTTGCTCTACTTTTTAATTTATGTCCTTCTAATCTGTTCCTTGGAATCTCCCCCCTTGCTAGATATGCGTGAATTTCCGCACGCCAATCTGCGATAATTCGACTTGATTCTTCGCCATTATTTTCTACTACCATTGTCTCAGCTTCCTCTTCTTCTTCTTTATTAATTGATGGTGCTATAAGTGTTTGTATTTTTATATTTCTCGCAGTCGGATCTACCATCATACTTGATATAAACACAAAAGCATCTGCAAGCCTATTATCTCTTCTTGAAATATGCCTCCATTTGAGTTTTGGAATTTTCGCAGATAATTCTTCAACAAGTTTCTTATATTTTTTCAAAGATATATCGTTAGTTGCATATTCCCCTTCAATTTGGCGGATAATCAACTGTGAATCACTGGTAACTCTTGCATTCTCCACCTTCATTTCTATCGCAAATCTTAGAGAATGTACTACAGCCTCATATTCTGTCTCATTATTGGTAGATTCAAATTCCAATCGAAATGCAAATGCCATTTTTGCGCCTTCTGGAGAAATAAAAACGACTCCCACTCCATTTCCTTCTCCATTGGATGATCCATCTACTAATATCTCCCACCTATTTGGTTCTGTTAAAAGATCTCTAGGATCCCCATATCTTCTTCTATATCCATCATGTCTTCTACAGCTTCATCCTCCAAAGGAAATTCTGCGAGAAAATCTGCGACAATTTGAGATTTTGGCGAAGATAAAATTGCATATTGGATCTCAAAATGCCCCACTTGTGAGTTCCATCTTTCGACTCTTCCTGATCTTTTTGAATTTTTCATTACTGACTCGATTGGTACTTTTGTTAGTACTTTGATTTTATGCGCTTGGAAATATATGCGAAGCTTAGAAGCCGCATAAACTAATGCCAAAATTAGCTTTTCAATCTTCGAATAATTTTTCTCCGCAGCATTAAATGTTTTGCTGATGTAGTAAATAGGTTTTTCAACTCCTGCGTCATTTCGCAAAAGTACTGCGCTTAAAGCATGTGGAGTTGTCGCAAGATATATCAGAAATTCTTCTCCTGGTTCAGCCTTCTGTAAAATGGATATATTCATCAAATATTCCTTAATTCCTTGAAAAGATTTCTAACATTCATCTGTCCATTTAAATTTTGTTCCCTTCTTTAGTATGTTGAAGAAATTCTTGCATTTATCTGATGATCGCGAAATAAATCTTCCTAGTGAGGCTAAAAGTCCATTCAATTTTTGCACATCTTTTACTGTTGCTGGAGTTGGCGTATCTCGAACTACTTGCACCTTTTCAGGATCAACTTGTATTCCTTCTTTTGACACAATATATCCCAAGAATTTCCCAGATGATACTCCGAAAGTACATTTCTCAGGATTTACTTTGATATTAAAAAGCCGCATCTGATCAAAAATTTCCCTTAAGTCCTGCACATGATTTTTAGCTTCTTTGCTTTTTACCAACATATCATCCACATATACCTCTAAAGTTTTATGTATCCATTTCGCGAACACCTTTTCCACCATCCTTTGGTAAGTTGCTCCTGCATTTCGTAATCCAAAAGGCATCTTTGTGTAGCAATATAGTCCTCTGGGAGAAAAGAATGCAGTATGTTCTTGATCTTCTTCCGCAGGTGGGATTTGATTATAGCCCTTGTATCCATCTAACGAAGATATTCGATCATTTCCTGCGGCAGATTCCACCAGCTGCGGAATATCTAGAAAGGGTTGGGACATGCTTTATTTAGATCAGTAAAATCAATGCAAATTCTTATCCCCTTATTTTTCTTAGGAACTACTACCATGTTGGCGATCCATTCTGGATACTTTGCTTGCCTTATAATTCCTGCATCTAGCATCTTCTGCAATTCTTCTTCTATCTTGGCATGATAAGTAGTCGCAATCTTTCTTATTCTTTGTTTGAATGGTCTGACATTTTTGTTAATCTCCAATCTGTGGCACGCAACAGATGGATCTATTCCAGGAATCTCGTCCATATTCCACGCAAAAATATCTCTGTATTCTCGCAGAAGGTTTACAGTTTGCTCTTCTTCCTCCACATCTATCTTAATTCCAATTTTCAGCATTTTTGGGTCTTCTTCACTGCCAACATTTACTTCTTTTGTGGGTTCTGCTGCAATATAACTGGCTTCATGTTCTCCCATTGGTGTTGGTGTTTTTATTACCTCCGCAGGTTCATCACTTTCTTGCGATACATCGTTAAATATTCCTTTTCCTTCTTCTGATCTTATCATGTAAATCTTGAATTCTTCTTCTTTCTTTTCTTTTTTCCTCATTTTTCTGCGTTGTTTTCGCAACTGAATTTTATTTTCACAATTCTTTACTTCATTCTAGAAACACAACGCTGCACAATCTGTATCTCCTCTAATCTCGCCAATTCCGCTAGGCATAGGAAATTTCATGCACTAATGTAGAGTTGATGATACAGCCTTGATTGCATGTATCCATGGTCTTCCCAACAGCATGTTATATGGTGATTTCACGTCCACTACACACAAAGTTATTAGTATTTCTATTTCCCCCAGCGGAATTCGCACTATAATTTCACCTTTAGGTTTTGTTAGAGATTTTCCAAATCCATGAATATGGTATGTTGGACTAAGCATTTCTTCATCTTCGTATCCCATTTTCTTGAATGTGTGGTAAAATATTATATCCACAAAACTTCCTGCGTCCACCAGAGTCCTATTCACATCCCACTCTTCTGTAAATTTTATTGATTTCTCTTTTCTTGTTGGTACAACAGACACTGTGATCACCAATGGAGATGTATGACTTAAATTTTCTTTCGGAATTTCTGCTGCCGTGAATGTGATCTTCTATTTTTCCCAATCTTTTAGCGGTGATACCTCCTCTTCCAACATGATTTTCTTTCCTTCAAAATCTCGCTTGTGTATCCTTCCTCTAATATCTTCATGGAACTTATCTATCATCATCTTTGTTATTACATCACACTCCACTTTATTTTGATTATCTTTGACTTTAACCATATTTTCTTCCATCAATTTTCTTGATATTCTTTTAACTCTTGAATAATTTCTTTCTTTTACCTAGCTTTTACTATGATTTTCAACTATTCATCCCTATTTCTGGGCGACAAAATATAGTTGCAGGAATTCCCACACTACACCCTATTCAAGAATTTATCAATATTTATGACATAACTTGAAGATTAAAGACACTTTTTCATTAATATGATCTTAAGGAATTTTACAAAGATCAAGAACACAGAACACTTGATAAAGATTTTCTCTCTCCTAAAAACCTTCCTAGCTCTCAAAAATTCAACCCCCACTATGGAACTATTCATTTCCTTTATATAAGCATTTACATAATGGATTACAGCTCATGACAACTCATTTACAGTTAAGATTCCCTTTAATTTCGGATCTGAGTTATTGTGATAAATCGCAATTAGCACCGCCTTAATCATTCGCAGGTTTTATTGATTCGTCGCATAAATGTCACACTTTACTCATGTTTCTGTCGTTTTCATCTGTTATGTAATTCCTTACGTCACTTTGAGATGTGTCGCAGAATATCATTGATGTGTCGCAGAACTGTTGTTTATTTAACAAGAATATCGTTGTGACAATATTCTGATCCTACAATAAGATTGTACGTTAGAACGTGGTGTGCCATAACATAGTGCGTCGTAATATGGTGTGATATAAAATGATTTTTCCAGAAAAAGGTGTGCTTGAATATGGTGTGACTTGGTGCTCCATAATATTGTACGTCAGAACGTGGTGTGTCATAACATAGTGCGTCGGAATATGGTGTGCCATAAGATTGTGTGTTAGTATGTGGTTGTAGATGGTGGATTTTCAACAAAGGCTAAAATCATAAACTCATGATTGTACGGACCGCCGGTTCAGCAATCGCATGTGAGTATTGAGACACGGGTCTCTCATCGAATTCTCAACGAAAAGTTCTTTCTCTCAGAGTACATGTAGATGTGCAGTCAACGTCTAGACAACGGCATAATCTCATGAATACTGAATACTTTCAGTCATTTCTATATAGTATCACGGGATGGACGGCTCTACGGGGAAATATTGTCTTCAAGAACAAACAACGAGTTTAACCTGACTATATAAAGGATATGGCTTAACGGCAAGTCATGTCAGGATAATTAATGCTCCTATCGTAGTCAGTTTATTTTGCTAGGCATAGACCCATAAGGTTAATTATCCCTTCATTGCTCCGATTCCATGGTCGAATCAACGACGATCCCGTGGAATGGCAATAAGATTGCTCCGATTCCATGGTCAAATCAACGACGATCCCACAGAATGGCAATATCATTGTTCTGATTCTGTGGTCGAATCAACGACGATCCCACGGAATGGAAATATCATTGCTCCGATTCCGTGGTCGAATCAACGACGATCCCACGGAATGGCAGTATCATTTCTCCGATTCCGTGGTCGAATCAACGACGATCCCACGTAATAGAAATATCATTGCTCCGATTCCGTGGTCGAATCAACGACGATCCCACGGAATGGCAATATCATTGTTCCGATTCCGTGGTCGAATCAACGACGATCCCACGGAATGGCAATATCATTGTTCCGATTCCGTGGTCGAATCAACGACGATCCCACGGAATGGCAATAAGATTGCTCCGATTCCGTGGTCGAATCAACAACGATCCCACAGAATGGCAATATCATTGCTCCAATTCCGTGGTCGAATCAACGTCGATCTCACGGAATGGCAATATCATTGCTCCGATTCCGTGGTCGAATCAACCACGATCCCATGGAATGGCAATATCATTCTCCTATTCCATGGTCAAATCAACGTCGATCCCATGGGATGGCAACGATCACTCATTGTTCTGAGTTCGTAGTCGAATCTATAGCTGATCCTATGAATTAACAGTAAACATCTATCCGTTTTATTACTCATTTCATGGATTATTCTCTATTGAATTTCATGAATTAGTAATAAATAATTAACGACCGGGCATCGGAGTTACCTTTGAGTAAGACCTGTTTCAAATGGTGCAAGTGTATTCAACGATGATGCATTAACAATCACCGCACGAACGAGTATTTCAAAATACGACGAAACAATGAACCTATGCAAAATAGGGAAGAAAATAATAAATAATTAAAAATATTTGACCAAGGCGTTGGGACACGGACACACGATCAAATCATCGTGTCATGGTCAGTTCCACGCTAATTCTATATTTTTTAATACACTTTTATTATTTTTCATAATTTGATAAAATTCTCTCGTTTGATCAAATCTCCGTCTTGAGGAAATTCTTCGGATTCGTGGTACTTCTATGAGTCCGTCAAAAATCAAGGAGAGTGTGTGGGGGCGTGACCATTGGCCGACCGGCCATGCCTTGGTCCCAGCCGGCCCACACCTCACAGTCCTTATTATTATTTTTTTATTATTATTATTCTCTAATTTCATGAAAAAACTCCTTGATTTCATGGTGTTTTTTCCTCAAAAAATTCCTTTAAATCATCAAAAATAATAATAAAATAAAATAAAATAAATTATGAAAACTCGTGGGACCAGGCCTTGGCCGGCCGGCCATGCCCTAGCCGGTCCCACACGCCCTGTTTTATTTATTTCATTATTAATTATCTCATTTTTCTTTGATTTCATGGTATTTTTCTCAAAATTCCTTCAAATCATCAAAAAATACACAAAAATTATTTTAAAAAAATTATTAAAATTCGTGGGATTAGGTCATGACCGGTCGGTCACGCCTCCATGGTCCCACACAGCCGAATTTTATTATTTTGATATTTTTCAAAGACCATGAACTCATGGAAACTCATTCAATTCATGAAAACACTCTAATTTTATCAAAATTCTCAAAATTCATGAATCCTTCATCATCAAAATATGTAAAACTAAGGAAGAGACACCATGGGACCGTGGTCATAACTGGCCGACCGTGCTTTGACCACCAGCGTCCCAGTCTCACAATTCCTTATTTTATAAATATTTTTCATCGTCTCATGGTGTTTCCTTCGTCTCATGGAAACTCCTTGATTTTAACAAAACTCCTTCGTTTTATCGTGGGACCGACCCCTTAATCTTTCCTGAATTTTACTTTCGGGGTGTTTTCACCTCCCGAACGAGCTCAAAACCTAAAACCTCCCGCCTAAGGAGATAGGAAATTCTTTTCCGTATGGAATGAAGGTGCGGACCATCAAAATCTGTTTCCGTATGAGAATTCTACATCAATTCTAGTAAAGGACGTTAATTAGGGTTTGGGGGTTGCTCAAGCGACCAACAGTTGGTCACGTGATCACTGTGACCGGTCCACACTTCATGATTCCCTCACTTTTCATTATTTTCTTTCGTCCGATGAAGTTTTGACGGTTTTATCAAAAACTCTGATTTTATCATATTTTCTCAAATGGTCACTCAAACGTGCACCAGAAAATATCAAAATTCTCAAGGCTGAGACGCGGACACCTTAGAGACACGAGCACATTATCTTGACCGACCAAGATTAGCTCTTCGGCTCACGGAAGCCAATCCCATCGATTTTCATAGTTTTGACCTAATTTGCACAATTGCTCGTATTAGGTCCAAAACTTCCAAACGCTTTGGATTTTTCATGAAGTGACCATCAGACGGTCACGGGACAACCCATGGCCGGATCCATGACTCTATGGTCGGTCCATCACTCTCCCATAATTAATTAGGTTTTCACACCTAAGTCTCAGACGAGCATTTTGAATAATGATTGAACCAGCATTTAATCATTCTTTCACCAACAAATCATGAACTCTTCGTGAATTCATCATATTTGCTCACGTGAGCATATGGACACTACATGGTTGATCCACGGTCTCATGTAGCTGCTCCTCATTTGTCCCATGGTTAAAACTTCTGACCATGAATTGATCGTGAATCGGTTAAATTAGGGTTTCTGAGTTCAAGGACCATGCTTCCAGACTCTAACCTTAATAATTCTACGACGACCTCATGATCATGAATTAATATTAATAATTCTACGACGACCTCATGGTCATGAATTAATATTAATAATTCTACGACGACCTCATGGTTATGAATTAATATTAATAATTCTACGACGACCTCATGGTCATGAATTAATATTAATAATTCTACGGTGACCTCATGGTCATGAATTTTATTAATTATGCTAGGTTCAACGACCAACACTTTAATTAATATTCTTGGCACACTGCCACTCATTCATGAGCAACACATGCTCAGACGGTCAAATATTCAACAAATCATCACGAGAGCAACACTTGCTCAGATGATCAATATTTGCCCGAGTTAAGGAATATCGGTTCAACAATCCACCAATATTCAACAATCCATCGAATGAGCAATACTTGCTCACTTCATCATAAGAATTATACCTCTGTCTCATGACATGTTCAATTCGTGGGTGGTTTCAGAATATCTTATTCGACTCAGCAACAACGTGGACTCATTGTCCCATCAAACCATGAAATCATCTATTGACTAACAAACCACGAGACGATCAATCGTGTCACTTGGGGGGATATCACTTAAGGTTTTGGTCTGGCGGTCTACGGTACGTGTGTTCAAATACACGATGGAATGTGAGCAAGTCATGCAATCAGTTGAAGGAATTCACGAGGTAGAGGGTGGAAGGTCGACTGAGTCTTTACACGTTGCACAACCGGTTTCGAAAACGATCTCCACCTCTCCACTCCTTGATTCCATTAACTGTCACACTTCATGGGATCATGGTGTCTACAATTCTAGAAATATAAATAAGTTCCTAAATCAAGATTGAAGGCAGAGAGAATCGAAAACAGAACGAATACTCAGAGTAATAATCTCACGTCTCTTCGACAACACGAGATCATCAAACTCATCAATTGAGCAATTTCTTCACAATCGTTCAACTTCAATCATTCAGAACTTATCATATTCAGAATTCACACATCCACAATCCTTGAATCACCATCGATTCCACACATTTCTCAGCTTCCCTCCTACAGATCAACCCATCCTCTCTTGTGATCGAATTTACTCTGGAACGGTCGTTGTCTCGATTAGGCCGGAGTACTACAGATTGATCTCTCGAATCTAAGCACCCCCTTTGCAGCGGTACATCTGTGTGAGGATTAGATTTTTTCCTGGTTCGAGGAACCTCCTCCGTCCGGTCGTCTCCTCAATCCCTTAAAAACCAGTAGATCGTTTTTCCCCATCCACAGTGGTGAGCCATAACATAGTGCATCGTAATATGGTGTGCCATAACATGATTTTTCTAGAACAAGGTGTGCTTGAATATGGTGTGACTAGGTGTGCCATAAGATTGTGTGCGATAACGTGTTTTGCCATAACATAGTGTGACGGAATATGGTGTGACATAACATGATATTTCCAGAACAAGCTGTGCTTGAATATGTTGTGACTTGGTGCGGCATAAGATTGTGCGTCAAAAAGTGGTGTGCCATAACATGATATTATCTGAACAAGGTTTGATTGAATGTGGTGTGACTTGGTGTGCCATAAGATTGTGCGTCAGAACGTGGTGAGCCATAACATAATGCGTCAGAATATGGTGTGCCATAAGATTGTGGGTCGAAACGTGGTATGCCATAACATAGTGCGTCGAAATATGGTGTGCCATAACATGATATGTCCAGAACAAGCTGTACTTGAATATGGTGTGACTTGGTATGCATAAGATTGTGCATCAGAACTTGGTGTGCCACAACTTAATGCGTCGGAATATGGTGTGAATAACATGATATGTCCTGAACAACCAGTGCTTGAATATGGTGTGACTTGGTATGCCATAAGATTGTGCGTCAGAAGGTGGTGTGCCATAACATAGTGCGTCAGAATATGGTGTGCCATAACATGATATGTCCAGAACAAGCTGTGCTTGACTATGGTGTAACTTGGTGTGCCATAAGATATTATGTCAGAACATGGTGTGACATAACATAGTGCGTCAGAATATGGTATGCCATAACATGATTTTTCCAGAACAAAGTGTGCTTGAATATGGTGTGACTTGGTGTGCCATAAGATTGTGCGTCAGAACGTGCTGTGCCATAACATAGTACGCCGGAATATGGTGTGCCATAACATGATATGTCCTGAACAAGGTGTGCTTGAATATAGTGTGACTTGGTGTGCCATACGATTGTGTGTCAGTATATGGTGTGCCATAACATAGTGCGTCGTAATATGGTGTGCCATAACATGATTTTTCCAGAACAAAGTGTGCTTGAATATGGTGTGACTTGGTATACCATAAGATTTTGTGTGAGAACATAGTGTGCTATTACATAGTGCGTCGGAATATGGTGTGACATAACGTGATATGTCCAGAACAAGCTGTGCTTGAATATGGTGTGACTTGGTATGCCATACGATTGTGTGTCAGAACGTGGTGTGCCATAACATAGTGCGTCGGAATACGGTGTGCCATAAGATTGTGTGTCAGTATATGGTGTGCCATAACATGATTTTCCAGAACAAGGTGTGCTTGAATATTGTGTGACTTGGTGTGCCATAAGATAATGTGTCAGTATGTAGTGTGTTATAACAAAGTGCGTCTTAATATGGTGTTCCATAAGATTGTGCGTTAGAACGTGGTGTGCCATAACATAGTGCGTCGTAATATGGTGTGCCATAACATGATTTTTCCAGAACAAGCAGTGCTTGAATATGGTGTAACTCGGTGTGCCATAAGATTGTGTGTCAGTATGTGGTGTTCCATAACATAGTGTGTCGTAATATGGTGTGCCATAACATGATTTTTTCAGAACAAGGTATGCTTGAATATGGCGTGACTTGGTGTGCCATAAGATTGTGTGTCAGTATAACATAGTGCGTGTTCATATGGTGTGCCACAACATGATTTTTCCAGAACAAGGTGTGATTGAATATGGTGTGACTTGGTGCGCCATAAGATTGTGCATTAGAACATGGTGTGCCATAACATAATGCGTCGAAATATGGTGTGCCATAAGATTGTGTGTCAGTATGTGGTGAGCCATAACATAGTGCGTCGTAATATGGTGTGCCATAACATGATTTTTCCAGACCAAGGTGTGCTTGAATATGGTGTAACTAGGTGTGCCATTAGATTGTGTGTGATAACGTGTTTTGCCATAACATAGTGCGTCGGAATATGGTGTGACATAAGATTTGCGTCAGAACCTGGTGTACCATAAGATTGTGCGTCAGAACGTGGTGTGCCATAACATGATTTTTTCAGAAAAAGGTGTGCTTGAATATGGTGTGACTTGGTGTGCCATAAGATTGTGTGTCAGTATGTGGTGTGCCATAACATAGTGCGTCGTAATATGGTGTGACATAACATGATTTTTCCAGAACAAGGTGTGCTTGAATATGGTGTAACTTGGTGTGCCATAAGATTGTGTGTCAGTATAACATAGTGCGTCTTAATATGGTGTGCCACAACATGATTTTTCCAGAACATGGTGTGCTTGAATATGGTGTGACTTGGTGCGCCATAAGATTGTGCGTCAGAACGTGGTGTGCCATAACATAGTGCGTCAGAATATGGTTTTCCATAAGATTGTGTGTCAGTATGTGGTGAGCCATAACATAGTGCATCGTAATATGGTGTGCCATAACATGATTTTTCCATAACAAGGTGTGCTTGAATATGGTGTGACTAGGTGCGCCATAAGATTGTGTGTGATAACGTGTTTTTCCATAACATAGTGCGACAAAATATGGTGTGACATAACATGATATTTTCAGAACAAGCCGTGCTTGAATATGTTGTGACTTGGTGCGGCATAAGATTATGCGTCAAAAAGTGGTGTGCCATAACATGATATTTTCTGAACAAGGATTGCTTGAATGTGGTGTGAGTTGGTGTGCCATAAGATTGTGCATCAGAACGTGGTGAGCCATAACATAATGCGTCATAATATGGTATGCCATAAGATTGTGGGTCGGAATGTGGTATGCCATAACATAGTGCGTCAAAATATGGTGTGCCATAACATGATATGTCAAGAACAAGCTGTACTTGAATATGGTGTGACTTGGTGTGCTATAAGATTGTGCGTCAGAACGTGGTGTGCCACAACATAATGCGCCGGAATATGGTGTGCCATAACGTGATATGTCCAGAACAGGCTGTGCTTGAATATGGTGTGACTTGGTATTCCATAAGATTGTGCGTCAGAATATGGTGTGCCATAACATGATATGTCCAGAACAAGCTGTGCTTGAATATGGTGTGACTTGGTGTGCCATAAGATAGTGTGTCAGAACGTGGTGTGCCATAACATAGTGCGTCGGAATATGGTGTGCCATAACATGATTGTTCCAGAACAAGGTGTGCTTGAAAATGGTGTGACTTGGTGTACCATAAGATTGTGCGTCAGAACGTGGTGTGCCATAACATAGTGCGTCAGAATATGGTGTGCCATAACTTGATATGTCCAAAAACAAGGTGTGCTTGAATATGGTGTGAATTGGTGTGCCATAAGATTGTGTGTGAGAACGTGGTGTGCCATAACATAGTGCATCTGAATATGGTGTGCCATAACATGATTTTTCCAGAACAAGGCGTGCTTGAATATGGTGTGACTTGGTGCGCCATAAGATTGTGCGTCAGGACGTGGTGTGCCATAACATAGTGCGTCGGAATATGGTGTGCCATAAGATTGTGTGTCTGTATGTGGTGTGCCATAACATAGTGCGTCGTAATATGGTGTTCCATAACATGATTTTTCCAGAACATGGTGTGCTTGAATATGGTGTGACTAGGTGTGCGATAAGATTTTGTGTGAGAACGTAGTGTGCCATAACATAGTGCATCGGAATATGGTGTGACATAACATGATATTTCCAGAACAAGCTGTGCTTGAATATGTTATGAATTGGTGCGGAAAAATATTGTGCGTCAAAACGTGGTGTGCCATAACATGATATTTTCAGAACAAGGTTTGCTTGAATGTGGGGTGTGTAGGATCAGAATATCGCCACAACAATACTCTTACAAAATTTGTGAACAACATTTCTGCGAGCTCTTCAACAACACACTGGAGTGTCGTAGAGTGACTCAAAGAATGACGTAGCAGATGACGGTAACTGAAACACGAGAAGATCATGAAAATCCTGCGAAGATTATAGCATCTGCGAGAATAAACATATAACTGCTGCGAGACTACCGCGAGTCAGATCCGAAATTAAAGGACAGCATAGCTGTCATCCACTATGTAACTTCCCTATATAAAGAGAACTAAATAACACAGAAGGGGGAGATCAATTGGAGAGTGTTGAGAAAGTTTTGAGGAGAGAGAAAGTTTTAGAGAATGGTTTTATTCTTGGCTTCTTTCATTTCTTGTAATATTTCTGATAATTAATCAATAAAAGTGTTGTTCTTAATCTTCAAATATGTGTTGATTATTATGAATTCTTATGAGGGGTGTAGTGTAGGAATTCATGCAACTAGAGTGTGACTTGGTGTTCCATAAGATTGTGCGTCAGGACGTGGTGAGCCATAACATAATGTGTCAGAATATGGTGTGCCATAATTTTGTGGGTCAGAACGTGGTATGCCATAACATAGTGCGTCGAAATATGGTGTGCCTTAACATGATATGTCCTAAACAACCTGTGCTTGAATATGGTGTGACTTGGTGTGCCATAAGATTGTGCGTCATAAGGTGGCGTGCCATAACTTAGTGCATCCAAATATGGTGTGCCATAACATGATATGCCCAGAACAAGTTGTGCTTTAATATGGTGTGACTTGGTGTGCCATAAGATTTTGCGTCAGAACGTGATGTACCATAACATAATGCGTCGGAATATGGTGTGCCATAACATGATATGTCAAGAACAAGCTGTGCTTAAATATGGTGTGACTTGGTGTACCATAATATTGTGCGTCAGAACGTGGTGTGCCACAACATAGTGTGTCGGAATATGGTGTGCCAATACATGATATGTCCAGAACAAGCTGTGCATGAATATGGTGTGACTTGGTGTGCCATAAGATTGTACGTTAGAACGTGGTGTGCCAGAACATAGTTCATCGGAATATGATGTGCCATAACATGATATGTCCAGAACAAGGTGTGCTTGAATATGGTGTGCCATAATATTGTGCGTCAGAACGTGGTGTGGCATAACATAGTGCGTCGGAATATGGTGTGCCATAACATGATATGTCCAGAACAAGGTGTGCTTGAATATGGTGTGACTTGGTATGCCATAAGATGTTGTGTGAGAACGTGGTGTGCCATAACATAGTGCGTCGGAATATATGGTGTGACATAACATGATATGTCCAGAACAAGTTGTGCTTGATTATCATGTGACTTGGTACTCCATAAGATTGTGCGTCAGAACGTGGTGTGTCATAACATAGTGCGTCGTAATATGGTGTGCCAAAACATGATTTTTCAAGAACAAGGTGTGCTTGAATATGGTGTGACTAGGTGTGCCATAAGATTGTGTGTGAGAACATGGTGTGCCATAACATAGTGCATCGGAATATGGTGTGACATAACATGATATTTCCAGAACAAGTTGTGCTTGAATATGTTGTGACTTGGTGCGGCAAAAGATTGTGCGTCAGAAAGTGGTGTGCCATAACATGATATTTTCAGAACAAGGTTTGCTTGAATGTAGTGTGACTTGGTGTGCCATAAGATTGTGCGTCAGAACGTGGTGAGCCATAACATAATGCGTCAGAAAATGGTGTGCCATAAGATTGTGGGTCAGAATGTGGTATGCCATAACATAGTGCGTCGAAATATGGTTTCCCATAACATGATATTTCCAGAACAAGTTGTGCTTGAATATGGTGTGACTTGGTGCACCATAAGATTGTGCGTCAGAATGTGGTGTGCCACAACATAGTGGGTCGGAATATAGTATGCCATAACACGATATGTCCTGAACAACTTGTGCTTGAATATGGTGTGACTTGGTGTGCTATAAGATTGTGTGTCAGAAGGTGGTGTGCCATAACATAGTGCGTCGGAATATAGTGTGCCATAACATGATATGTCTTGAAAAGGCTGTGCTTTAATATGGTGTGACTTGGTGTGCCATAAGATTGTGCGTCAGAACGTGGTGTGCTATAACATAATGAGTCGGAATATGGTATTCCATAACATGATATGTGTAGTTGCAGGAAATCCTACACTACACCCTTGATAAGAGTTTACTATAATTAAGGCATACTTGGAGATTAAAAACAACACTTTATTATTAGATTCTCAGAAATGTTCATAAGAAAATGGAAGAAATCAAGAATACAACCGCTCTCTTAAATTTTCTCTCTCCTCAAGATTTCCTCAACACTCAAAAAAATACATCATCCCCTCTCTGAATTTTCTGGATCTCTTTATATAGGATAGTTACATAGTGTATGATAGCTAATCTGTCCTTTAATTTCGGATCTGACTAGCGATCTTATCGCAGTAGTTACAATTTCCATTCTCGTAAGCGTTGTGACCATCGCAGGATAATCCCGCTCTTCCCGTGTTTCTTGATTCGTCAACTATTACGTCATTCTTCATATCATTCTGTGACACTCGTGAAGTGTTGTTGAAGAACTCACGATGATGTTCGCAGAAACGTTGTTAATCTCGCAAGAAGAATATCATGGCGATATTCTGGTCCTACATCTTTCCTCTTCTCATGTATTTTATGCGAAGAAGGAAAGACTATGAGAATTAAAATGCCGCAGCTTCCTAGTTTTTCTTTTCTTTTCTCCGACAACACCCAGTAAATTAGGTATGACCGCTTACACGTGTCAAATGATCCTATTTTAACCGGTTAATCCTTTATTACCCGATTACCCCTCTTCTGTCTATAAAAGGGATAACTTGTTAAGAAATATTCTTTTTCTTTTACTTCTTCGTCTTCTTAATTCCTTCTCTTCTCTGTAAACCTTCCCGTCTGCAACTTTTATTCTTTCACAGATTCATTTTCTACTGTTCCAATGGAGTCTCAAAGGTATAAATATTCTCTTTTGATATTGTTAAATTCGATTATGCTTGTCTAAACTATGTTTTCTATTTTATTTGATCTCTTCTATTTGATTTTTCACAATTCCCATACCGTGTCTTCTTTCCAGTGAAACTACTTCTAACGTGCAACCTGTATCTCAAAACCCTAATCTTCTCAAAAATTCACAACAAAAACTGGCTGAAAAGAAGAGAAATCGTGCGAATCATAAGGTAATAAGAAACACTTGTTTTCTTAATAAAAATATTGTTGCCTCTGTTTCTTATCTAGTTTATTATTCTCAGGATGATGAGAATGTTGCTGAACCTCGCAAGCGATCTCGCAAGGTTAAACCCATTGAATACGAAATTACTCTTCCCTCATTATCTTCTTCAAAATCCACTCCTATAGCATCGCAAATTGTGCCCCAACCTCTTGCTTGCGATGGTGTCACTCCCAATACTCCTGCCTCAATTAACCCTCTCATAAGTGAAACTCCTCATATTGTTTCGAATGAAGCTCCTTCTTCTTCTACTGTATCCACTTCTCAAGTTGATTCATTTTCACTTCCAAATGTGACCTTTCCAGACACTCCCCCTCCTGATGACACAAATAATTCAAACCTTCAACTCGCCATTGTTACCACTTCACCACCTACATCTCTCCTTCCTGTTAGAGAATCTTCGATTGATGTAGACGTTGCCTTTAGAGTCTTATCTGACATTCTGGATGAAACTAGAAAATCCTCCCTTAATCTTGTCAAACGTGGCGTCTGCGAAGTTTTAAGCAAGTATTTTGGTTCTGAACAAACGGCTGCGAAGACATCTCTAGAAAACGAAATTGAAAATTTAAAAGAGAGTCTTCGGGTTAAGTCTTCAGAGTGTGATACTCTTCAGCACAAGCTTCACAACTCTTTACTGAATTGCGAGAATCTTCGCAATAAGAATGAAGAACTAAAAGGTATATTTTTCCTTCTTTTACCTCTTAGTTTTTCTATTTTAGTAAATTCTTATTTATTTATTTTTTATGCTTAATTCTCTTTTGAATCCTTGGTTCATATATTTAGTTGTTAATCGGACACGATTTTTGGAGAGATTCTGGTTTGAGTCTATCGCTGAAAAATCTCGTGCTGAGAAAGACTCTTGGATGGACCAATATAATAGATTAGATAACCTTCAATCATATTCTATCGACCAAATAGATAATCTTACCAATGAGAATAACCAACTAATACAAAGGCAAAGTCTGTTAAATAGCGAAATTACTCGTCTTTCTTATTTGTTAACCCAAGCTAATTTGGCGATAGAAACTTTATCAGATGAAAATGAGACTTTATCTCAAGAAAAGCTCAACTTCTCAAATAAGATAGCGATCTCCTCGCAATATTTAAGTATTCTTCAGAAAGTGTGTAACAATCAAGAACAATCTCTGTCTTCATTGAAAGAAAAACTCAAAGAAGTAACTGAATCATCAATAACTGAGAATGATAAACTCATCCAGGGTAGGATAGCTCTGAGTGTAAAGGCTAGTAAGCTCAAAGAAAATTTCTCCCGATTGAAAGAATCTCATTCCTTATTGGAGAAAGAAAACGCTTATCTCCTTTCTAAATAAGAAAATATAAAATATAAAATCTCTCCTGAAGGGTATAATTGGAGATAAATTTGATGATTCCATGAACCAGTGGGAGAGTTGTGTCTTATCATTAATTCAAAACTTATCTTCGCAAAGAGAAGGTAGTCATTTTGACAGCCTTAATTGTTAGCTTTTCTGTTCAAATTTTTCTACTATATTTTTGCAAGATCTTCATCTGAATGTTTTTCTGGCTTATCTATTTTTCTCGAAGAATCTGAGAAAAGTCTTCAAACCACCATTTCTGACTTGACTGACAAACTGGCTTCAGTCCACAAAGAAAAAGGTGAACTTCTAGCCAATTATGTCAAATCTCGTGATCGTGCAGAAAGAATATATGTCTATCTTGAATACTATAAGAACATGGAAATTAGGAATCGCGACAGAGGCTTCCTTCGCAAAGTTCATCTCAGTGCTGAAGTTCTCGTGAATGATATCTTAATATCCAAAGGTCTCTCCCCTGTATTAGTCGATCCTCTGCCAGTAGATGATGATGAAATTCCTCTTCCCATGGCTAGCTATCTGGAGTATGTAAGTGATGAAGAATATGTTTCTCAATAAAATGCATTGGATAAAGAAAAATCTCCCCCTACTAAAGTAGCTACTGGAAATGGGAAAACCGTTAATGAGTCACTAAATGATGAAGAAACTCAAGCTGATCATGAGAAGAATGTTGGCGAGGCTAATAACTCTGGCAAAGATAATGCTTGAATTTTATTTTTTCTTTCTTTTAGTTGTCTTTCTTGCGAATGATGTAACCCTTTTCAATTTTAAAACTCATTTTGGAGCTCTGTTAAATTTATATCCTTCTCAATACTCTGCGAGAAAGATAATGATATTTTATTTATCAATTCCCATACTTGCCTCTCATTATCTTTCTTGGAATGAATAAATATTTCATGCATCTTAGAAAAATAAAATATTTAATGGGTATGATTATTCTTGTGGTCTTATTTTGCTTTCCTAATTAAAGGTCTTATTTTGCCACGTTTCTTTCTGCGATAAAATCGTAGGAAGTCCTTACATTCATATGTAGAGACCCATTGATCTTGCCTTAGCTCTTGTACTTTATCAATTCTCTGCGATTATATGATAGGTCTAAATTCCCTTGCGAGAACGAATCCCCATGACATAGCCGTCTTACAATGAAATCGTAGGACGTCTTTACACTTTCATGTAAAAACCCATTGATCTCATCTTAAATTTTTCTTATGGCTTGTTGCCTCTGTATTTGTCACGCGACAATATGACAGGCCTAAATGTTCTTGCAAACATAAAGTCCCATGACATTGCCGTCTTAAGACACTTATCAGCTCCCTAATGGAGGGTGCCGCCCTTACTCCCCCTGGTTTCCCCTTCAAGGAGGGAACATCGTCCATACAAGACTAGCTCCTCCCATCCAGTCTTAATAACAACCAGTCGTTTTTGCAGTCTCTTATCGTTTATGCCTATATGGCTTATAGTTACAAGACTGCACCCTAAGTGGGGTTTTCTTGAGGCCGAGTGCATCATAGCCAAGACTTGCCAAGAATGGCCAGGGTAGGTTCGTCCATCCTAGGCACCCTTGGCTCAACCGTGTACCTCGGCGCCTTGGTGATACTCTGCACCCCTTAGAAGAGACCCTCGGTTGTCCAACCAGGGTATATAACCTTATATAGTTGGAAATCCAAAGTATCTCTCCTGGATAGGTATCTCAAAGAAATGGACCCCAGTCTCCGTGTCTCAGGTTCCAGCAGCATTATAACCTTATCCCCGAGGCACGCAAAGAGATACCCCCTAATATGACGTACTTTAGGTCTTACATTTTCCTCTTTCTAAATTGTATTCGCGAACTAGGGTGTACGCCATAAAGGTTCGTCTCTTTCTTTGTTTATTTTGCGTATATCACAATCTTTTATTCTTTATGTAATCTTGAATAATCTTGCGAATAAACTCGCAGCTGTAAAAATTTGTTTTACCCATTTCCTCTTTGTTGCATTAAAAATTTGTTACTGATAATATCTTTTTAAATATAATCTGTTCCATGGTCTACCAAGTCTTTGACCAACATCTATGCCTTCTGGGTCCACCAACCTGTATGCCACTGTTCCAACTATCTCTTTAATGATATATGGTCCATCCCATTTTGTCTCCAACTTTCCACCACGTTCTCGCTGGTACTCTGGTGTTTCTCGCAGAACTAAATCGCCTGGTTGAAACTCACGTTTTTTGACTCACTTGTTATATTCGCGAGCCAACCTTCGCTGATAATTTTCGATATGTTGTAATGCTTTTTCTCTCTTCTTTTCTAATTCATCAAGTTCTCTTAAAATCATGCTAGAATTAAGAGTCTTCTCCCAAACCTCTCTTTTTGTTGTAGGAATAACAACTTATGTTGGTAGTACTGCTTCAACATCATATGTTAAACAAAAAGGTGACATCCCAGTTGCCTCTCTCCTGGTTGTGTTGTAAGCCCAAACTGCATTATGTACTTGTTCACACTATGCTCTATGGTACTATTCTAATTTCTTTTTTAAGATGTCTGCGATTGTCTTATTAGTTGCTTCAGCCTGACCATTAGCTTGTGGGTATAAAGGAGTAGATTTTCCACATCTTAGCTTAAATGAATTGAGTAGGAACTCTATGTTTTGTCCTTCAAATTGTTTTCTATTATCAGAAACCAACTATGCTGGGATTTCAAATCTGCAGATGATGTTTTCGAAGATGAATGTAAATATATCTTTATCGCGAATGTGTTGTACTACTTTTACTTCAGCCCACTTTGTGAAGTAATCTTGTAGTTGCAGGAAATCCTACATTACACCCTTGATAAGATCTTACAGTTTTTTTTTTTTTTGGTAAGTCTTAGTTTATTAGAACCAAAAAAACGTAATTACAAGAATTACAAAATGGGAGGCTCAAGGCCTCCCCACCCCCATAAACCAAAGGGGCACACTAGAAAACCACAAAACACAAGAAGCTTAAAAAAGCTTTCTAATACAAAAAGGAACAAAAGAGTACAACAAAAAAACTAATATCGTTTTCGACCAACTCTAAAATTCCTCTTCTTAATGCTCGCAATTGTTTTTGCCAAATCAAACTCCTGAACTTGGAGGTTGTAATCATCATCAAAATATTCTTCATATTCATCTTCATATTCATCGTCTTCTTCCTCTGAAGCATAATTACCACCCGGTATTAGCATGATAGGAGATTGGGGTTTTTTCTTATTTACCATGAACTCCTTTTTTTCCTTGTAGTATTCTTTTCTAAATTCTGGATTTCTAATAAAATTAGTCCGCACCTGATCATTTTCAATATTGCTTGCCTCGTCTAGTTCCTCACTGGACAAAATATTCCTCATATCAAAAACAACCTCATCCAACCTCTCCCTTTTCTTTTTTAACTCTTCTATTCTTTCAAGGAAAGCTCTCTTTTTTTCTGTTTCAACATGAGAATCTGGTTTCTTTATATCATCAGAAATTGTACCCCACTCCTTTGAATTCTTAACTTCATTCGCCATATTAGTAGCTAGGAGATCAGCATTTTCATCCTCCGACATAGCATTGTCACTTTCCCGGTTCCCTTCTTTCAAAAATTCATTTTCTCTAAGACCCAATTCAGAGTTTAGAGAGTCAAACGAATTCTCACAATGTATTTCAGAAGAACAGCCTATTGCATCCACAGAAGGAGTAAACGAAAATTTAGTAGGCGATTTTTTACCCTTTACATGCTTCCACTCATCTTTAGCAATATCAGATTCTTCTTTCCTAACTTCAACTCTCTCTGGAATAAAAGGAATAGTAGGCGCTTGCTTACCCTTCACTTGTCGTTTTTGAGTTGTATTTTGCATAGCACTGGCAGCAGACTTAGTCACGGACTGACCTTCTTTAATGTTTCCTTCCTTTTCCGCATCTAAAATAGACAAGGATGGAGCACCCTTGCGTACAGCAATATCGTTTTGTGCAGCAATAATGTTTTTGCACCTAATAAGCTTCATCTGAGCTTCACGAAACTCAGCTGAAATTTTTTCAAGCTCCAATTCCAACTTTTTAGTATCACCAAGAGCCGATTGAGGCTGCCCATCAGCTGTACCAACTTCCGGAGGAGTATTAGTCTTTGCTCCTTGATTTGCATTGCCGGTATTACCATCATCACCTTTGGGATGCCACTTCTGAACATTCTTCACTGAATTTTTCTTGTTCTTCTTTCTACAATCGGTATCAACATGACCAACAATTTTGCAATAAGAACAAAACTTGGGTATTTTTTGTAGCTCTACAAACTGATCAAAACTTCTACCCCCCCACTGTTACCTGAATTGAATCTGGAATTTTTTTTGCAAAATCAATATTAACCAAAACAGCTGCATAACACCCATACTCATGATTCAATGTCTTCTTATCTACCATAACTGGATTGCCAAGAGTTTTTCCAAGAGATAACAGAACTTTTTCCGTCCATAGCTCTACATACAAAGCAGGAAAATTGACCCAAACAGAAGCATGAGAAGAACTCTCTTTATCCGGATCAAACCATGGAAACCAATCCTGAAGATGTAACTCTTGTTGATTGACTTTCCAAGTTTTCTCACGGACTTTTAGCTTGTTCTCTTCAGATGAAAACTTGATAATAAAAAAGCCCTTATTCATAGGGGTGAATTTTACCATCGCTGGTTCAAAACCCCATTGATTTTCTAGGGATCTTGTAACATCATTAAACTTTGCAACCCTAAAATCCAATCTTCCAATAAGACTGAAATTCCAGGCCGCACACCCCTCTTGAAAAAAATCTAAAGGAAGTTCCACAGAGGGTTTATCATCGTTGAAACTAGGATTTGGCAGACTGCCAATATCTATTATAGTATGATTCAGATTTTGTTTACCTTTAACCATGTCTGCAAATGATGTATTAGACGAAACCGGCTGTTGTTGTTCTCCCATTGTAGATCATCCAAAAATGAGCAAACATTAGAGAAAACGCTGGTAAATGAAAAACCCCAAAAGACGATGAGATTCAGAAGAACAAAGAAGAAGAAAAACGCAATGAATTTTTTCAAATCGCTCAAAAAAACCCAACGAATTTCAAAAAGTCAAATTTTACTGTAGCACCTCAGATCTATTTGATAATCGAATTTCCTGCCACTGAAGTTGAAGAATCGTAAGATTGAATCATCAAAAACCAATCGAAATCGATTTAGATAATCAAAAAACATGAACAAAAACGATTCTAGGCGTTCTAAAATTTGGAGGGTTCTTTGTTTGAAATCTAAAGGTCTAAGTTATATGGATAATTAGAACCTGATAAGAAAACTGGAGTTTATCTTTGTTTTTCAGTAATTAACACATATTTAATGATTAAAACAACATTTTATTATTTAATTCTCAGAAATGTTTACAAGTAATGGAAGAAGATCAAGAATACATCCGCTCTCTTGAATTTTCTCTCTCCTCAAGACTTTCTCAACACTCAAAAATATATCTCTCCTTTCTGAATCTACTGGATCTCTTTATATAGGGTAGTTACATAGTGGATGACAGCTAAGTTGTTCTTAAATTTTGGATCTGGCTCGCGGTGCTCTTGCGGTAGTTGTAATGTTAACTCTCGCTGGAGTTGCAACCATCGCAAAACAATCACGCTCTTCCCGTGTTTCCTGTTTTCGTCATTCGTTACATCATTCTTTGGATTATTCTTTGAGTTATTTTGTGACGCTCGCAGAGTGTTGTTTTAGAATCTCGCAGAAATTTTGTAGCGATATTCTGATCCGACATCTTGGCTTTCCTCATGTCTTCTTCGCGGAATGAAGAGGTGTTTATGGGAGAAAATCTCCTTTTCCGAATTTGGTAAATTCGGTGGTGGAGAGACTGGTTTAAACCCTTAAACAAATGTGTTGCACGTGAGAACTTTTGATTCGAGATATCAATCTGTACAACTATGGCCTAAACCAAGAAGATGGTCGTTCCAGATTTGCTTCGGTCACAGAGTGGAGGTTGATTTGGGGAGGATAGCGAAGAATGGTGATGAGACCAGAGAGTTCTGGCTAGGTAGTATCTCAACTTGTATCAGAAGTGTAGAAGCTTTCTAGTGATGGAAGCTTTTGAGAGAGCTTGCAAAGTTGTTATATGATAGTATTGTATTTTGCCTGACCAAGACTTGTGTGTTTTGGCAGAATAGGTGAAACCTATTTATACAAGTGAGATTGAACGTACCCTGGCCTCATTAAGGAATTGAGTAAACATGCCAATTAAAATAGAGGAGGCGGAAACCGTTGGCTTTATGGTGAAAAACGTTTTCACCATAAATTTCCTTATTTAATTGACCGTATTCATTCCTTGCACGCCTTGCTTCATTGCGAGCGTAGTGTACGCTGCACGCTGTGACCGCCAAACCAAAACCCCAAGAAAGCATCCCACAGTTTGTGTTGATGTCTAGAGAGTGGGCACAAGTGGAAATGCCAAAGTTGCTTGGTGGAGCATTTGGCATGTGCCAATGGCATGTGCGGAACGCCTTGGCCGCGATTTGTACTTTGAGCGCGGATGGCAATGCCAAAGTCGTTAGTGCAGCATGTGTGCCATGTACAGAATTCCTTGGAAATTGGCTAGCAAGTTGGGGATAAAAGTGGCTAGTGGTTGCGTGTTGGCATGTGCCAATGGCATGCACGGCCATTTTGGCCAAGCTGCGGGCGCTACAACCGGGTGGCGACTTGGAATAGAAAGTGGCTAGTGGTAATGTGTTGGCATGTGCCAATGGCACGCAAGGCCACATTGGCCAAGTCGCGGGCGCTACAACTGGGTAGCGGCTTGGAATAGAAAGTGGCTAGTGGTAACGTGTTGGCATGTGCCAATGGCACGTATGGCCACCTTGGCCAAGTCGCGGGTGCTACAACTGGGTAGCGGATTGGAATAGAAAGTGGCTAGTGGTAACGTGTTGGCATGTGCCAATGGAACGTATGGCCACCTTGGCCAAGTCGCAGGCGCTACAATTGGGTAGCGGCTTGGAATAGAAAGTGGCCAGTGGTAACATGTTTGCATGTGCCAATGGTACGCACGGCTACTTTGGCCAAGTTGCGGGCGCTAGCTGAGCATAGCGGCTTGGAATAGAAAGTTGCTAGTGGTAACGTGTTGGCATGTGCCAATGGCATGCACATCCACTTTGGCCAAGTTGCGGGCGCTACTTTTGGGTAGCGGCTTGGAATAGAAAGTGGATAGTGGTAACGTGTTGGCATGTGCCAATGGCATGCACGACCACTTTGGCCAAGTTGCGGGCGCTACTTTTGGGTAGCGACTTCGAATAGAAAGGGGATAGTGGTAACGTGTTGGCATGTGCCAATGGCATGTATGGCCACCTTGGCCAAGTCGCGGGCGCTACAACTAGGTAGCGGCTTGGAATACAAATTGGCTAGTGGTAACATGTTGGCATGTGCCAATGGCACGTATGGCCACCTTAGCCAAGTCGCGGGCACTACAATTGGGTAGCGTCTTGGAATAGAAAGTGGCTAGTGGTAACGTGTTGGCATGTGCTAATGGCACGTATGGCCACCTTGGCCAAGTCACGGGCGCTACAATTGGGTAGCGGCTTGGAATATAAAGTGGATAATAGTAACGTGTTGGCATGTGCCAATGGCACGCACGGCCACTTTGGCCAAGTTGCGGGCGCTAGCTGAGCATATCGGATTAAAAATAGAAATTGGCTGGTGATGCGTGTTGGCATGTGCCAATGGCACGCACGGCCAAGTTGACCTAGTTGCACGGTTTGCAAGCTTAGGGCGCTATTTTCGGCATGTGCCAAATGGTATAGAGGCTTAGTTTGGCATGGTTGCCTGTGAGTGCAGTATGTGGTTTGGTTTTGGCATCGTTGCCATGGTGCGCAATATGCGACTTGGTTTTGGCGTCGTTGCCATGGTGCGCAGTATGCGGCTTGGTTTTGGCGTCGTTGCCATGGTGCGCAGTATGTGGCTTGGTTTTGGCGTCGTTGCCATGATGCGCAGTATGCGGCTTGGTTTTGGCGCCGTTTCCATGGTGCGCTGTATGCGGCTTGTTTTTGGCGTCGCGGCCATGGTGCGCAGTATGCGGCTTGGTTTTGGAATTAGGGTTCTGTGTCGAAAACCCTAATCTGGTATTTTTGAAAGAATACCACCCATTAATTATTAACATCTGAATTAAATGTTCGTAGTTAATGTATTGCTGGTAACACTATGTCATGGGGTTTTATGATTTTACCCCTTATCTAAAATCCACCATCGACATTAAGTCCCCTGCTTAGATCGGAACAGGAGCTTTGTTGCGAGGTAAGCATAAGATGGTGCCAAGACAAGATCTGAAAGAGAAACGGGAGATTTATCTGACCTTTTTCCTGAGATGCAGACTGGATTTGGAATCCTCGTTCTTGGCAGTTTTTCATGAAGCGGGAGATTGGCACAATATAGCAGAAATGGACAGCTTGGAAGCATTGAGCTGCTGGCGCGAGTTGAGAAACTGAGCGTGCGCTGGCTAGTGGGGCCGGTACAAAAGGGAGTGTGCTTGGGAGGTATTGGCGCCGTTGATGGGGCTTAAGCGGCCGTTGGTAAGTTGGGCGCCCTCGTGGGCCCAAACATCCTTTACACGCGCGGCTTTGGGAGAAAAGGAATCCTTCCCTATTGTGGAAACCGCTCGCATATATATACATGAATTCCTTTCTTTTATTTTGCGCCTTGTTCCTTCCTTCTTCCTTGCTAGCGGTAAAGTGATAAAGGAGAAACCGGCTACTCAGGTGTGTCTTCTAATACTTCTCTTATTTCCTTTTGTAGGTGCAAACCCTAGCAGTAGGTGCTTTTTCTTTTATAAATCTTGCGTTGATATCGTGCGTACGATCGGTTGGCGTGCTTCTTATAGAGAATATTGTATATATATGATTTGATTCAGTAGAAAATACTGCATAAATGATTTCGAACCCGTAGAGAATGTTGCGCGCATAATTTTGAACCCGAAGAAAGATTCCGTATATGTTTTTGAACCCGAGAAATATACTGCGCATGTAATTTCGAACCTGAAGTAGGATACTGTATATGCACTTGAACCCGAGAAATATACTGCACATAAATCCCGAAAAAATACTGTATGCGTGCTTCATATGAACCCGAAAGAATTACTGTATACGAATCCCGAAGAAGAATGCTGTATATGTGCTTCATATGAACCCGAAAGAATTACTGTATACGAATCCCGAAGAAGAATATTGTATATGTGCTTCATATGAACCCGAAAGAATTATTGTATATGAATCCCATAGAAGAATACTATATATGCTCTTCAACCCAGAAAACATTACTGTATGTGAATCCCGAAGAATAATATTGTATATGCTCTTTATATGAACTCGAAAGAATTATTGTATGTGAATCCCGGAGAAGAATACTGTATATGTTCTTGAACCCAGAAAATATACTGCGCATATAATTTTGAACCCGAAGTAGGATACTGCATATGTATTTCGAAACCATAGAAAATACTATTCTCCCATGTGTCAGGGATTTTTCTTCTTGTCGAGCGCGGTTATGTGTTTGGGAGATCATTTCATAATTTCCCTGTTTTGTTTTGTGCAGATATCTTGTTGCTAAGCGAGAAAAACCGACAAGATGTTACCTGAACAAGGATCCGTTTCGTCGAAAGATGTCGATAGTTCAAAACCAAACATAGATAATGAGTTCTTTACCAAACCATTTGCTCCTGCTCGGAGAAATCATCCAGATTTCGTGCCAATTTTACTGACTGGTGGTGAAGATGAAAAGAAAACCCGTTCGGTCCGGCCGGAGCACATCATGCGACTTTGTCTGCATAAAGTATTGTACGCCTCTTCCAGTATCGACTTCAGAATGTGACAAAGCCCATTGCGTTCCTTTGATGTGTGGGCTGAGTTTATGGTGAGTAAGGAGAATATAAATTCCAACTTGAATCGAGCACATATCATTGATGCTGTCAGATCTTCAGTAAGTCTCCAGGTTAGGAAAGATGTCCCGGGTTTGGTTTCTTTCCTCTCTAGGTGGTGTTTGGACACTCATACAATTATCTGTAGATGGGGTGAAATAGCTTTCACCTTGGAGAGCGTGTCTCTGATAGGTGTCTAAAACACCTATATATTTATCTATTTCTTATGCTTTCTTTGCTTAGTTTTCTTATAGAATATGTATCTTATGTTTTGTTTTTGAGTATTTAGGTACTTTGGAGCCACTTGGAATAAAAGAAGAAGAAACTGCGTAAAAATCTCATATCATGTGCAAATGATGTTGGAAGAGAAATTATTTCTCACTATTTGCTTTTATTTCTTCATCTCTGTCTGAAAAGTATGTCGGCTTTAGTGATGCAAATTTCTGTCTGAAAAGCACGACAACTTTAGTGATGACTCTTATTGAGGAGAAGAAGTGAATGTGAGAAATAAAAGATGGATATTGTTGGTGGAAGGCGAAAGAAGGCGTCCATGTGGAGCGAAAAGGAGCACAAAGGACCAATTCATAGGCGAGCGAAGCTAGCTACGGTTGAACATGAAAGAGGATGGGCGTGTCAGTTCTCTGGGACCGACAAATACTCTATCATTTGGTTACCCCTTATCTACCCTCACTGGGTGGCCATATCCAAACCCATTCCTACACAAGACCTAAAAATAAAATTCAGTTCCCAATCATTGGTATGTCTTTCTTTCATCCCACCTGAAATCAAGAGAGAAGGCGGCTGTGATGTTGAAATTGAGAAGAACACTTTGCTGTTGTAATTGAATCGAGAGAATGAGGAGAGTGGCTGTTTTAGCTGGTGGGAGAAATCAATGAATAGAATGATGTTGTTATTGGATTAAATCAGAGGTGAAACAGATCGAGAAGGTGGAGATTATAACAGGGTTTGGATCTGAAATTGGGGGTTTTTGAAGATTGGGTTCTAGTGTTTGAGTTCAAATTTATGCTAGGGTTTGAAATTGTTCTCTACTAGAATTTTAAATGGGTTTGATATTGATTTTTCAAGGAAGCATTAGATGTATGTTTAGCTGTTGGTTCAGAGAATGGTTGATGGTGATTGTATGGAACTTTGCAGCTGGAGATGGAAGTTACACAGGTTGCAAAGAGGAGCTGTGGAGCATTGCAGGTATCAAGTTGCTGTGTAGCAGGGAAATACAGTTGTAGCTGAGAGTCAGGAAAGCAAGGAATGAGGCTGTGAAGGTGGGCTTGGTGTTTCTGTTGTTACACATAACCTTAATGCTGCAGAATTGAAGTTGCAGCTGAAAATGGAGCTATAGCAGCTGAGAAGGTTAGATGAGGGTCAAAGACATAAGCAATGGGGGTTTTAGGTGTTATACCGTGGCCTTGTGCAGCTGCTGACAAGGGATCAGAATGGAATTAGTGGTCTTGGAGCTGTAGCTGTCACAAATATGCAGCTATAGCTCAGTTATTGTTCATGGAAGGAGCTACATGAAATGGATGAATGGGCTGTGTTGATTACAGGTGATAAATCTGGAGCACAAATGTGTACAAGGAGGTGCTGCAATGAGTTTTTCTGCTGTGACTGGTGGTTGGGTCAGTGATACTGTAGGGAATTACAGCTTATTGTAGCTGAGAAGTAGAGCTGTAGCCGTTGCAGTTTCTAGTGAAGTTAGAGATGAGTTGAGCTCGAGCATAAACAAAGAACAGCGGGACTGCTGCTGTTATTGGAGCCAGGACAGGTGGGAAAGTGGAACTTGGTGCTAGTAATTGGATTGAGGATTTGTTTCAGTATAGACTCGAACGGTGTTGTTGCTGGCAGTTATAGAGTTTGGATGGATATGGGAAAAAGTGCAGTCGATATGTTGCTGCTGTTGTTTGGTGGGGATTGGTTTGCTGTTGACGGAGAAGAATTAGAGAAGATGCATGGAAGCAATGGAGAAGTTACAACATAGATGAAGCAACAGAGGCGCCAAGGAACGGAAGCGGTTGCAGCAGAGCTGCAGTACAGTAGGTGATTGAGGAGCAGCTGAGTAATTTCAGGGTGTTGACCAGAGAACTGGAGCGCATTGGATTTGCAAGTAATAGTGGTGCTGCTATTTCTTTGCATAGCATAAGTGGAACTGGTAAAGTATTGCAGGTGCAGTCGCTAATTGGTGGATGAGCTGCAGTGCAGCTAGGAGTGCAGTTGCAGGGTAATGAGTTGCATAAGTGTTTGGAAGCAGTGAAGCTATAAGGGGACACAATGGCGCATCATTGGCGTGACAAAGTAGCAATATAGTGCAAGGCCAAAACATCCAAGTTGGCCCTGACTGAGTTGGCCATCCGGCGACCGACGACTTATTCCGGCGCAATTCCGGCCAAGTTCCGGCGATACCCCCATTTTCCCGGCGACACGTTTTCTGACATATTTTCTTACGGGTTCTCTTGAGTGGGCTTGGTGGATATACTGGACTTGGACTTTTGGGGATATGACCTAGTTTTGGAAGGAGAAAAAGGCTACAAAAGGAAAAGTTTTCTACAACTTTAATATCACGTATTTTCTATTCTACTGGGAGTTTTGCAGAGAGCGGGAACTAGGGTTTGCTTCCTTGTTTATTTTTATCTTCATTATTTTATTTATTATATTTGATGATGAACTCCAATATTATGAGTAGCTAAAACTCTTTTTGATTAAGGGCGATTTTGAAGCAAGAAATATGAATCTATATTTGATATGAAATAACTTATTCTATTGCATTTATTTATGTTATTGATTTATTTTCTACTATTCTAATATTGTCTATGGATTATTTGTTAAGGGTTTAAGTTCGAAATTGAATCATTAATTCTTAATCTATTTGCTAGTTTAGATTTTCTTCGGCCCGTAATTGTCTAGAGAAGATAAACACAAGTAGCAATATGTGGGTATTGATGATGGGACATTGTTAAGTACCCATATGTAGAAATCAACACCAGTAGGTGATTCATGCTTTTGAGTTCATCACTAGGAGCAACCTTATCTCACAAAACTTAGAGCATTTGTTTAAGTCACACCTAGTAAGCGTACCTCTAGGAAACTTGGCAAGTAGGAAC